>JAPMOQ010031816.1:2072747-2106853 GCA_026543055.1 Argiope trifasciata
CAGTGTGTATATATATATATATATATATATATATATATCCAGAAAATATAGCAATGGCTGAATGCAGATGAAAAAAAGGTCTAATATCACTGAAACTTTAGATTCTTCCACAGAAATCCTGTCGACACTGCTACATTCAGTGGTGGCGGGGTGGTCGGTCGTATACAAGAAGTAGATTCTTCACCATATTCTCTAAGCGGAATGATATACGAAGTCTGATATATGTGTAGCAGTGGATCGTGCCTAGCAACGCATATCATATCCATAAATAACTGGAAGATGCCGAACTTCGGATGAAGGAAATAAATCCATGGCTCAAATAAAATTGATTCATTTTCTGTTCATTTGCAATATTTTTCATTCGAAGTCCTGGTTGAACATTTGAAAATATTTTTAGACTTTTTTCTTTGAAGGAACAATTGTTAAAGTCATGTAAAAATAGTATGGGAATCTTTGAGAGTTTATGAAAATTTGAAGCTCAGAAACTGAAATTTTGAAAGCATATTTTTGTGAATTAAAAAAGTTCTCATCCATAAATTTTGCCTCAGCATTACCCTCAATGTGAGTGCAGTGAATCAAAATCTTGACTACATAAGAATCTTTTTTGTTATTTTTAATTTAAATTATGCCATATCTTAGAGAGAAAAAAATTCATATTCGTTTAAAAATGCTCCATGCTTCATTGTTTAACCCTTTATTTACTGCCGGTACTTGAAAGCACCGTTTAAATGTAGCTTATTTCTTTACTCTGCGACTATATTTGCTGATGGTGTTCTAAACAACACGGAGAATGCAACCCAAATAACATAAAGTTAGCATAAACTAAAAGTAGGCATTAGAAATATTTCATTAATAATTAAATGAATTAAGATAACTGTTGGTTACATTATTTTGATTGCGTTCCCTGGGATGATTCTGTAAAGGAAACTAAACGACTGGTGCAAAAATGAAGTTGAAAAATGGATGGCAACATCATTTGGTGATTAAAGGGTTCAACAGCAAATCAAATTTATAATCAAAATCAAAACAGTAAATTTGTCATTGACAGTTTTCTACCTTATTAGAAATAAGTTTGTTACTTGAAAGTAAATATGCGGCGGCTCTCCACTACGAAACAATTTTTGTTTCTTTATTTATTATTATTATTTATTGTTGTAAATTGATATTTTAAAAAATGGTGGCAACACCCACTTTAGTTCCTTTTAAAGTTTTGATTATTTCATGCATATTTGATTTGTTAAATAGTATTGCAGTTTATTGTAAATAATGTTTGTTAAATGAATATTTTAAAAAGTGGTGGCAACATTCATTTTTGTTATTGTTCATTTTAAAGTACTGGCATCATCTGTTATATTTAGAAATCTGAATTCCAAAAAAGTAAAAAGGAAGAAGTTATGTTATGACTAAGAAAGTCTATGTTTATTTTTTCAATCCTTTTCCATATGGGGCTCGTTATTTTACCTTCTTGCAACTATCCACTTCCGATGCGAGATGGAGTCTAGATTAATTATGTTAATGTCTAGGACAAATTAGCAACGCACGACAAATATTCACTTTGACACTTAAAATAAAAATGTATAAAAATTTTCTGAAAAATATCCTATTAAATTTTTCATTAAAAAATCTTTAATTTATTTTCAAAGCAATACATTTATAAATATATTCCATAAACAATGAGATTCACATTTTTAATAAATTTTTTAATCAATAATTGAAAAGATACAGTCATAAGCATTCATGTTCAGTGATGATATCTAAAAAGGAGAAGTGATTTATATAATACATATTATTTAAAGATATTGCTCTTTCAACCTCAACAGGAAATCTTTTTATAAAATTACTAAAAACTCAAAAAAAATTTTAAAATGTTTATACGGTTCTTGTTCAAACTAAACTAATGTTTTAGTTTGAACTTTTTAGAATATCAAATGATATTAATGTATAAAAATCTCGTTATTTCCCTACTTGTCGCAATAATAGTATCATTTAATACAGACATTAATAGAATAAAAGATTAAAATGGACTTTCAAGTTCGTAATAACCATTAAGAAGAGAATAAACAGAAAGGCATTTCTATTTTCTTATCCTTTCATAGTAATTTCACAAACAATAAAGCAAATGATTGCTTTTAAGTAAAGACTTTTAGATAGAAGCAAAACAATGCTAATGCAAATAATATTTATGTGGAAGTAGTATGATTTCTTACTGTAGCATTCAAGCAATCTCCTGAATTCTTTCTCATGCATAAATTCTTGTAAACGATTTCAATAAACCACAGCGGGCATTTAGTATGAGGGGAAAAATTCTTTCGTGAGCTAGTAATACAGACAAAAGAATTTCTGGATGGAATTTCTAAGACAAGTTGTTGAAAGGACGTATGTCCCAACTGATGATATTTTTCTTTCTATATACCTTTATCAAGTTGAAAATATTTAACTTTTGCACTAGGTTAGACATTTGTCAGATGCATGCAGAAGATATTTGGAACTGGACCTTTTGATTCACCCTTTGTGTTGTTTTTCCAATTCCAGCCCATCATCTCAAAGAAACAACCCATAAACAGGATTCGAACCCGACCTTTCAAAGTTAGATTCTTTGTTGTCAGCAGTGTTTGCTTCGCAAATTTGGCGAGCTCGAATCGTATAAATACGTGTAGGTTAAAGATCTTTAAGACAGGGTAGTGAAGACTATGTGATTGACCTGCTGTACAGTCAATTTATGAGTTGCCAAGTTTTATATCGAAACATTGGGTTCGAATCTGTTTCAAAGGTTCTTCTCAAAAGTTTGGTGGTGTTAACTTACGTTGAACTTTATTTAAAAATTCAACCTATTAGTTTTTGCTCCAAGCACGAGTTAATGAGCTTCAATAAATATGGTTTTTTTTATGGATGCAGCTCTATTCATTGTGCTTCCCCGACAATTCGTCTGCCAAGCTTTGCTAACTTTCGGGTCAGTGTAACCTAAATGACAGCATGTCTAACCTAACAGCCTGTGGAGAGTTTTAACTACAGTCTACATCTGGGGAGATTTAGAAAGTGTTTTTTCTCTTTAAAACTCGAAATGCAATCAATAAAAGGCCTTTGAAAATTTGAAACAATATAAGCGTGTTACTGCTTATACACAGAGATTTAAATGATATAGCCATTCCCTGATTGATATGTCTCGTCTTAACGCCATCAGGATTTTTTTTAAATTCCATCCGTCTTTCCTGACTTATTTTGCTCACAAACACCGGCTCTATTTCATACAATTTTCTCTAAGAAAAATTTTACATGCGATCACCATCATTTTATCCCATTTTTTCCCCAATGGTTCACAAATTTTGTTTCTATGTGAAAGAGCAATAAAATGGAAATGTTGTTTTGGAATCTTCTTTTAGTAAAAAATCTCGACTGACTCTACAGAAATGAAATAAATTAATGCAAGTTATATATAATCGGCATGAATAATTCTGCAGAATTGAACTGAAAAAAGATATTCTTTCTCTTAAAAAAAACGGTTATTACAGTGATGATAATAATACTAAGTTCGAGTTAACGCCACATTTTAAGCAACATATCCAAAGTTCTCAAACCATGTTTTTTTCTTCATTTACATTGATCACTTGGTTTATAAAGTTTATTCTTAAAAAATGCGTCATTTTCCACAAGAAAGCTAGCCGTCAAGTGCCTTGAAGTCAAGTCGGGTTAAATGGTTGATTTTACCAGTCATTGATGAAACATGAAACAAAGTCTATTCCTTTTTTGTGCCAGACATAGAAGGCTACAGTAGACAAAGACTTTCAGTCTATCACAGTTCCTTTGATGACGGTCTCGAGTACATGCATTCGAATGTTCATTTCAAGGTCCCTGAAGCTGTCGTTTGCTCACACGTATTCTACGCTCGAGTTCCGAGGGGTGGTTTTGCTGTCGTCCCAGTCCGCATCGAAGCTGGAGAGGGACGATGTCCAGTCCAGGGGGGGAGACGATGCCGAACGGACGGTGGCGTTCTGGGGAGGGTCCAGTTCGTCCCTGTTTTGGCGTCCCTGTCTCCTGCAGAGCACTTGTTCGAAGTCGACGTGGAATCCGCGGTGGACGAAGCTGCCACGGTCCGAGTGGAACATGAGGGTGGCCGTCGAAGAGTCACTCCACGGGAACGATATTTCGCCTGCAATCAGACAAAGAAATCATTTTCTGGAAGTAAACTCTGTTCGTCTTGAATAATAGGAAATGAAAGGAATAGAAATATAAGAGAGTGCTTTAAAATAGCAAGAAGCCTCGTTCTTTAATGCTCTGAGCAATTCTAGCTCTCATTTGGATAACAACTTGTTGGATTTCTTATTTATAAATAAATAATTCACTTTAAATAATTGAAAAAGAAAGAACTATCTGGATACATTGTTCCAGAATACATACGTTGTTCTGTTCATTCATTTCAGAAGACATTCGTTGTACCATTCATTCATTACAAAAGACAGACATTCGTTGTTCCATTTATTCATCCCAGAAGACATTTTTCCACTACTATTGGGTATACATTACAATCACACTGTTTTTGCAAATAATTATGTTTTGGCGTTGTAGTAATTTAACATATTCGCTATTATGATTCTCGCCTGCTATTCGGGTAATCTACCTAGTTAGAAAACCCAATCTTTGCTATCTCTTAATTATGATTGAGAAGGGGTCATCTAGTAAGGTATATGGTTTGGTACAATTAAATATTGTCTGAAGCACACAGGCAGGTAATGCAGCAATCAATGCATTAAGTACTATTAATTTTCGTTGTGAGTTAGTTTGTGTTGTCATTTATATTCGTGTTAAAGTTACCATTATTCCTGCTTTCAATTTATTGCTTGGGTTGAAGTCTATTCCGTTCTTTCACGTTCTAAACATAAATCATTCTGGATTGGAATTTCAAATATATAATTATCTTATGATAGTCTCAATAAAGATAATCCCGCCCGAAGGCTGTACGGAACATCTATCCCTCGAAAGAGGGCCGATGAGTCCAAAGAGGGCAGCAGAAATGGCAGGGCAGTTGAAGGTGTGTTCCGGGCATCATTGTGATGAGGGGCAATGCCTGCAAATGGAGTAGGATCTAGTATTGTCTGGTGCTGTTTTCATGTCTTTAAAGTGGCCTGTGCGGAATCTTGCTGTGATCGAAGAAAGGTGTCTGGGGCAATTGAGATACGGATTGGAGGGATTTTTCAAAGTTTCCTAAAAAGTCTGCGTTTTGCTACTGCGTTGACATTTTTTATTTATATTCCTCATTGAAAATCGTCACACAGGTAGGTAGAATCAAAAAACAATGTTAAGTGATCTATAATTTTATTTTAAAAATTTGAATACACACTTTCTTTTCATTTGATTAATAAAAGAATTCTTAAGTTCTGAATTATGTGCTCCTAAAATTATGTCACCTTGAAAGATAGAAACCTCATTTTCCTTAAGAGGTAAAGAGCATATATAATTTATTTTTTTTCCACATACAACTTTTTCAATTGGGTAAAACACGAATATAGCATTTGATGTTTTTTAGTATGCGTTAGTATGCGTTTAGTATGCGTTTAGCCCTTGTTACCAACAATTTGTCGGTAGAATCGACAGGCATCAAAGGAGCCTAGTAAACCGCAAGAGGGGTCTGAAGAGGGAAAGCATATTTCGTCTGCAGATGGACGCGCCGTAGAAATGGCCCTCTGGGTCTTCGTAGAGACAGCCATCCCAAAATGCCTTGGTGGTCCATCAGTCGATCGTGATGGACTTAATGTCCACCCCTGCATTAGAGACTCATAACTACCGCAAGTTGAGAGATTAAAGTCTGCGTTAGAAGCTCTTAACTGTCAAAAGTTGAGGGATAGAAGCCTGCTTATTAGAGACTCCTTAACTACCGGAAGTTGAGGGATTGAAGCTTGCTAGTATGAAGGGATTCCTTGCACTTACGAGACTGCTGGAAGAGCTGCCCATCACAGTAGCGCCTCCCGTCCAGCTCCAGGTAGTCGACGATGCAGTCGGATCCCGGGAGGAGGTCGAAATCCCTGAAGGTGACCTTGAGGGTGCAGAATCCCCTCAGCTGCAGGAAGGTGTAGATGCAGTGGGAGGCCGGGTAGCCACCGGGGAACCGGGGACTGCGAATCGTGCCACGGGGGGAGGAGAAGAATGAAGGTCCGCAGACATTGGTGTCAGCATCCCTCGGAGTGGACGGTGGCAAGACCCCTCCAGGGCCTGTGGCTGGAGAAACTGTGAGAATAAAATCACCAGTGACATTATTTGATATAGTCATCAATCGATAATCATCATTAGAATGTCATCCTGATTGACGGGGGAATCAACCAATATATGGTCTTACAGTGAAAAAAAGTAGACTACATGTTCTATCAATACTCACTAGAAGGATGGGTACAACTTTGATATACACCCCCAAAAATTACGCGCCAAATCTGGCACTCCCTACGGACTTTTTAGGGTTGCTTTTTAGGTAGGATTAATTATTTGTGTTTAGCGGGAATCCATCTTGGCGGAAAAAAAGGCGCCAAAAGCAGGTATTTTGCTAGGCGAGAAAAAAAGTCGCCAAATTTCCACTTTGGGGGTGTATATCAAAGTAGTTCCGAAGGATGATTTCGTTTCTAAAAAAATAAAATTCTGAAATTTTAGAAATGTTTAAGAATTTGACACATGTGTATTAGAAGTTTTTTTAAGTAGATAACTATACTTTCACAAAATTTCATGCAAAAGATAATGGGAGATGAACATGTGTTCTAGAAACATCCCCACCATTTTTTTATCAATGAAAGTGGGGTCTATAGAAGATTTATATTTTAGTTAACAGGCTCAGTAATTAAATAAATTCTCCAAGGAATTCATTGCCAGTTATTAGCTAAATTGGTTGAATTTCATCATTCTGTAGATAACCTATAATATTACGAAGGCTTGTCGCACAAATCTGTTAAAAAAAAGGAAAGAAAACAATTAGATTGCCTTTATTTCAGTTGTTCAAACTGCTATCCGTCGTCTGAAATACATATTTGGACCTGTTTAAGTTATCTTTAGCATTTTTAACATAGTTTTTGTGCTAAAATAACTAAAAAGTTACATGCCATAAAAAAAAATCCTGCAATTTTGGCAGAATCATCTTTATTTTTTAAAACCATTTCCATAGGAAAAGTAAATTGTGGATTTTCTTTTTGTCCGAAAAGTTATATTTTCTTTCTGTTTTATTCATATGTAATGAAATCAGACTTTTAGAAAATGTAAGCAAATAACCATGCATTTTAAGTGCTATGTTCTTAGCATTTAAATGCTCAAAATATGTTTTTGTTCTAAACCAACAACGCACAATAACCCTAAAATTAGCGTTTCTCGATTATGGCGTTGTGTGATAACAAAAATAACTCTAAAGTTTTTAGTCAGGTGGCACTGTAAAGTACACTTTTACTCTTATCAAATAGCGCACAGTGTTTTGCTATACCTAAACATTAATTCAGAGCTGTAAATTGTGGTACTTTCGAAATAAAAGGGTTTCAATGATTTATTATTGAACAATATAAATGAGCAAAAAGGTGATAACCGTACAATCCTTTCAAATTCAAGAGGTACTCTCATGAGAAAATAATTTCTGAAAGAATTAAAGATCTTGAGCAATATTAAAAATAAAAAGTTAAATATTTTAAATAAATTGATTTGAGTTGTGTTAAACCTCCATGGGAGAAACGGAAAACAAGAGAATAGATTATATTGCAAATCTTGGAAATTACAGCTAGCATTTTTTCCTTTCTCTTGGCATGTTGAAATTTAAAGAAATAAGTATCTATGGAGGGAAATTTTTAAATGGAGAATTGTTAAGAAATTAAGGTTTGGAGGGAATTGAAGTAAAAGACAAATTTTAGCTGAAAAAACATGTGACCCTGGATGGTAGGTCAGGCTTTCCTTTTCATAGAAGAGAGAAACTGTTTTGGAAAGAAGAAAGCCCCGACTACAAGAATTAACAATAAAAAAAATCGCCCATGTGGTCGATAACAAGTGTTTTCAACGTAGTCGGATGCCTTAAATAGAATCGTATTTAATCAATGGAAATATCTAAACTTTACCTGCTCCCGGAGACACAGGCAGCAGGGAGGGCACGGAGGCCGGACAGACGCGGCTCTGCCGGATCCTGAGAGCGAATCCTTGTTTCGTGACGGAGTGGTCGGACTTGAACACCATCACCTTTGTCCGGTCCGCTGGGTGGAAGATGTAGTTGCCTGCAGAAAACAAAGGAAAAGGCTTAAATTGACATTAAGACAAGAAAATGCATAATATTTTTTATTCATACATTTAAAAAAAAATACGATTGTCAATATTTAAGTAATGAATCCATTTCCAAATCACGATGCAATCCTTTGATTCAAAATAGAATTTCTGTTTTCTGTTCAATATCCGGTGATTCCACTTCTAATTATGGATCGTTCATGGATGAATGTGATTTCGTACGTTAACAATAGCATCTCAGTAGGCTCCTATGTCTATAATGAACTGATTTTTTTATCGTGAAAATGAACCGAAGAAGAAAGAGCATTTAAGAAATGCAAGAGCATTCGCTCTACAGACAGGGTGAGAGTGGGTCATTCGTTTCGATATCATGGTTATTTAATACGGTATGGTGGCACATAGCTTACCCATGGGGCATTCAGCTCACCCTTGATGTCATTGAAATGCTTTACTTTTATCTCTAGTGCAAATAGCCTGCCCTGTTTTAATTGCTAATGTCTTTACTTTGAAATCTTCTTTGCTGTGAATAAATTAATTGTTTTTATTTAAAAGCTTCTTCTCTTTAATCAGTAACCCTAGACACTGATCTGAATGAGGTTGAATGGGCATTTTGTCCCATAAATTCCTACACAAATATATATACACACACACAACGACTTTTCCCCATTAATGGAGCATGTCACACTTGTAACAAGTACCTTCAATAGGTACTATCTTGTAAAGCAGATGATGATGCTACCACTCCACTTAGGAGTTCTCTCAAGAACGGGCAATTGCCCTTAAGGTATCCGACTAGGTTCGAAGGAAAAATTTTAGAAAATTGATTCTTTTTAAACTATTTAAAACTACGATTTTTAGATGTATTTAAAAATATCAAATATTTTGATAACTGGGAAAATGTGTAGTAAATATTAAGGAAATTGGACCAAAATGGTTAACATTCTACACAAAATGGTAATGCAGCAATCCTATTTTTCTTTGTATACAAGCTATGGAATACAATAATGAATTTATAGAACCAAAATCTAAGAAACATTTTGTGATACAAAGAAGTTATGAGTAAAAATATACGTTTATATGCATTTTCTCTATAAATTCATAACTTAATTTTTCTAAAAACACTTTTAAATGAAAAATTATTCCACCACTAATAAAATGTTTGGTTCATTTCATTGCTCAGATTATTTGAAACACACGCTGACATTTCTATGTGAATACCTTGATTAGTTTTTGAGATATCCTGCTAACAGTGGAGAATTTTTATGAACATTAAAGTTTCGAGAAAATTGAAGTTAATGACGAATTTCAGCTGAAAAATATGTGACTCTGGATGATCAGGCCTTCCTTATCCTAGCAAAGATAAACTGCTTTGGGAAGAGGAAAGTTTGAACCTCAAGAAATAACTACACTGAAAAACAAATGCCGATATTGTGGTCGATAACCAGTGTTTTTAAAATAGTCATACACCTTAGTCCCTAAATCAAGTAATGCCTTAAAAGCGTGTTTGAGAGAAGAAATAAAACTACAATGGTTTGAAAAATGGTATATTTCCAAAGAAGGAGGAGTCATTTTAGATTTTATTCCTAATCCGTAAACTAAAATAAGAAGATACCATCCACTTATACTCCAAATAATATCTGCACATGGGAGATTTCCAGCCTATTTCCAAAGATTCGGAAGAACGCAGGAAAATAAATGCGTTTGTGGAGAAATGGGAACGGTTTACCACTATCTAATGGAATGTATGGAGATCTCAGAGTGAAGGAAGGACCAGAAGATTGTCAATAATGATTTAAGTACAGTACTGATGGTACCAGGTCATCTCAAAACCCTGAAAGACACGATGTCAAAGATGGATCGTTTCATTCCAACTGTTTGAGAGAGTGCAGATGGGAAGAAAGACAGCTATCTACTACCCCGTAAGGAATGTTAGTTTGGCTGTTCGGTCAACGTAAAGCCGGGGTCCCACGGCTGGCCGCCTCACAGATTTGGTCATAAATCAGACATCCGACCCTCTGGGGGACCACACTCCCCCATAGCCGCGAGGATGCGTTTTCCCTTCGAGCCCTCTTGGATTCTTTGATGTCCGGGCAGTTTACCGAGAAATGGTCGGTAGAGTCGACAGGCATCAAAGAAGACCAGAAAACCGCAAGAGGGGTCAAAGGGCGACACGTGGCTCGTCTGCAGACGGGGAATAGGCATTGTAACCGGCCCTTAAGATTGGACAATACTTATTTAGCAGTCGACCACAACCAATCCTATCGATACTGCGACGTTCAGTGGTGGTGGGTGGTCGCCTGTATACAAAAAGAAGTCGGACACCTTAAGGCTGTCTGTGAAATACAGACCACACATGCAATGTGCCCAAGGTAGTGAGAAGTGCGCACTTACGGACTGAGTTGGATGGCAGCACCCCGCAGAGCCTCTCCCCGTCGATGTCCAGGTAGTCCTTCTGGCACTGGTAGTAGTCCTCGACGTCGAAGGACACGAAGGTCACCTCCAGCCCGCAGATGTCCGAGCTCGACCGGATCACCACGTAGCGGCAGTGCACCTCCAGCGGATAAGGCAGCGGGTGGTTAGGGCTGTAGATGGTGAACTCCTCCAGACCGAAGCTCTGGTCGCAGCGGATGCTGGATGGAATGGGTTGAGCGGCTGGAAGGGAAAGAAGCTTTCGATCATCGAGAGATCTATAAATACATATATTTTTATATATATATATATATATATACACTGATGGAAAAAATACATAACACTAGGAAGGAGCTGTGCTAGATAAACGAAATCTGGTAGGCGTGTTTATACATCTGAATTTTTTTGTCGATTCAAATTTCGAGCTACGCGCGTATGTGTGGCGCTAGTAGAGACACTACCAACATGCAAATGAGGTTTGCTTTAAATAAGTGCTGTAAGGTTCGTGATCGTTATTTACAGTTGAGATTTGACGTAGTGGGTTAATGTTAGTCAAGGATGCCTCTGAGAAGACGAAGAAGCCATTATCAACAGCTCACTGAGTTTGAACGAGGTCGTGTTGTAGGGCTACGAGAAGGTGGGTTTTCTTTCCACGATATAACTGAAAGACTTGGCAGGAATGTATCCACTGTGCATGAGTATTGGCGGCAGTGGTCAAGGTAAGGTACTGCCTCAAGAAGACCAGGTTCCGGGCGGCCAAGGGGTACTACTGAGAGGGAAGACCGTCGTATTCGGCGTATGGCTTTGGCTAATCGTACTGCGTCTGCAGCTGAAATTCGAGCTGCAGTTGGCACCACAGTGATACAACGAACTGTTACAAATCGGTTACTTCAAGGACAGCTCCAAGCCAGACGCCCTGTACAGTGCATTCCACTGACTCCAAACCACTGCCGTTTGTGACGTGAGTGGTGTCAATCTAGAGCTCATTGGTGGACGGAGGGGAGATCTGTTGTGTTTTCTGATGAAAGCCGGTTCTGCCTTTGTCGCAGTGATAGCCGTTTGTTGGTTAGAAAGAGGTCAGGTGAACGCCTGCTAGTGACCTGTCTGCAGCCTAGACACGCAGGGCCTACTCCTGGAGTTATGGTTTGGGGAGCAATTTCGTATGACAGCAGGAGAACTCTCGTGGTTATCCCACGCACCCTGACTGCAAATTTGTACGTCAGTCTAGTGATACAACCTGTTGTGCTGCCATTCATGAACAGCATTCAAGGAGTGTTTTCCAACAGGATAACGCTCGCTCTCATACCGCTGTTGTCCCCCAACATGCTCTACAGAGTGTCGACATGTTGCCTTGGCCTGCTAGATCACCAGATCTTTCTCCAATCGAGCACGTATGGGACATCATTATACGACAACTCCAGCGTCATCCACAACCAACATTAAACGTCCCTGCATTGACCGCCCAAGTGCAACAGGAATGGAACTCCATCCCAGAAACTGATATCCGACACCTGTACGACACAATGCATGCACGTTTGCATGCTTGCATTCAAAATTCCGGCGGTTACACCGGTTACTAATGAACCAACATTTCACATTTGAAATGGCTCTACCTGTGATCTTGAAACTTTAATCAATTAAATATGTTACCTAGACAAATGTATTCCTAAAATTTCATTACTGTACAATAATTTTTTCTTGGTGTTGGGATTTTTTTCCATCAGTATATATATATATATATATAAAATGTGTGTGGTGCCCACTTCCCACCACTGAGCAGCCTTCTGGTGGAAAAAAACGTGAGCAAATTGCAGCTCATGTTTGGACGAGGCAAGATGATGACGACATGCCAAATTAGACGAAGAGTTATGTGAAAAGACAGCAAACGGAATTACGACGTATTTCTAAAAGACGATTGACTCATTCCATCCTGTGAATGAGTCGTCATCATTTGTTCACCCTTAAGCTTTCAGTGCCCTCCATTGAATTGTAAAATATCATCTGGACTTATTATTGCACAGCTGTCACGACACCCCATATGTGTGTGTGTTATTTATACGTTATATGTATCAAATAAAGACATATGAGAGGAGTAAGAAAAGTAAAATGAATCATTAGTTAACTTTGTCAGAAATCGTGCTTAGCAATGAGAGAGAAGTAATTCCCAATTAGAATATTTTGAGCTAAAATTCATGCGCGCGAATATTTCTCAGGTATTGCCCGAAATGCAGGCGATGTTACCTCTTATAAAATTCTAACTGGAAATCATTAACAAATGAATATGAAAAATCTGCTTCATTCTCTATTTCATTAGGTAAGAGGTTTGCTAGCAGAAATTGTCGAGCTATAGATGACTTTTTGGTAGAATGATGTGATTTTTATTCCTGTCTATTAGCTTTTTGTTATGTTTTACTATGCTTATTTGCACCATTTGTTTGCAACAAATAATCTACAACAAATAGAGAAAATTGTTGTATGTTGTTTGTTACAACAAATGGTAACGTCATTTCCGTTATCGTTTGCTGAAGAAAGTGATGAAGACCTTTAAGGCCTTATCACACGGCAAAATATCGTCGACACTTTCGACAAACTACAACGAAAGTGGCGTCACTATCGAAGTTTCCCATGACTGGTTGCATTTCGTTTGCAGACAATATTTCCGTCACTGTCGTCAGCATTTTCAATATGGCTGAAAAAAGCTCGCGATGACGAAAAAGTGGTTTGATGGTAGAAACGGAAAAACTGCTGACGATATTTCTCCGTGTGGTAAGAGTGAGCCAAACTTACGGCTTCTGCCCGGCTCTAGGACCGGTGTCATGGGCATGAGGGCAGAGGGCGGCACTCCCCCACACGGCACCTGACGCCCCTTGATGAGGAACCCGGCCCCTGGGAGGACGTGGTCGGCGCTGAAGTGGATGAGCTTTTCGGACGTGTGGAAGTCGTAGAGACCTGAAAGAAGGAAAAAAATTAGCTTTAGTGAAAACAGGAAGAACATTAAAAAAATTCATATTTTCATTTCTGGGGACAATTATTGTCAGTTGCAAAGTGTCATTCAAATCATACACATTTTGAATACTAAGATGTAAACATACAAGAGCATAAATTAAAATTTAAATCCTCAGATTAAAATATCCGACTACGTTAAAAAATTCAATTTTTTTAACAATTTAATATTACGGTTTTATATGTCAATTATAATACAAAATACCATAAATAAAAAAAACCTTATTTGAAAATATAATGTATTTTGAGGAAAATGTGTACTAAATGATAATGAAATGTAACCAAAACGGTTCACACTCTACACAAAATGTTAATGCAGCAATCCTATTTTTCTTTGCACACAAGTGATAGAATACAATGATGAGTGAAATGAACCGAAATCGAAGAAACATCCTGAGATGTAAAGAAGTTATGGGTCGAAATATACGCATATATGCATTTTTTTCTCACAAATTCACAACTAAATTTTTCTAAAAACGCCTATAAACGAAAAAGTACTTCACCGACAGCAAAACTGTTGGCTCATTTCATTGCCCATATTATTTAAAACAGACGTTGAAATGTTTACGTAAATATATCTATTAGTTTTGAGCTATCGTGTTAATGGTGAAAAATTTTATGAAAATTAAATTTTTATGAAAACTGAAGTCAAAGACAAATTTTAGTTGTAAAATATGCGACCCTGGGTGATAATAGTTCAGGATTTCCTTTTCCTATTAAAGACAAACTGTTTTGAAAAGAATAAAGCCTAAACTATAAGAAATAAAAAAAAAGTCAGTGTGGGCGATGACCAGTGTTTTTAACGTAGTCGGATACCTTAAATCAAGTAGAATGTATTTGCGTATTTTTTAGGAATCATGGCTAACCTTCAAAATACATACCATATAAATTTAGGCATACAGAGTGAAGACTACAGTTTCGAGGAATATGTATAATTATTTCATTATTGCCCATAAATACCAAGTTTATGTAACAACGCGTGTAAATATTTTATACTGTTTAATTTTCAGCGCCATTGCAAAATAATTATATGGTGGACAGCAACATTATTCGAAAGCATCAACTTCGATTCTTGTAAAAATTATCTCTATTTCTTATACGCACAAACTTGACTGAGGTCAAGCAGATTGGTTCTCCAAATACCATATGCTTGCTCATGGTTGTGAACGAATTGCAGAAAAATTTTAAAATGTGGCCCTTAATTGAAAAATTGTTTAGAGAAAATAATAAAAAAAGGCTTTAATTTTTCCAGCTTTAACTGAAAAAATCGGAGAAATAGGAAGCAAGTCATGAAAAATGTAAGGTTTATGGACATTAAGCTGCTTTCCTAAAATTAGCAAGTACAACTTTTATGAAAGTAAAAGAAATGTAGCTGATATCTTAAAAGATATCGTGGAATATTCGCACATAAATAATCAGATGAAGACTGGGAAACTAAACATCGAACTAAAAAAGCTCTGAAGAAACGTGAATCAATTTATCTACAAAAACAAAATTGATGTTTGAATGACACGCGATTCAACAGGTGTAGCCGTAACTGTTTTCCTCGGCCCTCTATCGGCCGCTGCCCTGAACAGTCAGTCCATGTCTTGGAAGCGAGCGTAAAGCATGATGTAGTCTCTTAGTATCATTTTAATGCATACATGTCAAATGTTACTGTCCGAAATAGTTTTGTCTTCGTGTAAAGCATGTTCTTTAAGGTCATTCAATGTATCTTAACTTGGCTGGATTCATTCATTTTAATAGTCTAATCAAACAGAATTAAAATTTTGGCGCCCTTTCGGTCACACAGGGGAATTTTCAAGGGTAGGATTTCTGTCTATAATTCAAGATAAAAGAGATTCTTAAATGAAGAGATTCTTTGGATATTTCATTTCAGATTTTGAGGAATGGCAACATCAATAACGTTTAGGAACGATAACAAATGTGGTTACAGTTCGTTTCAGTATTCTAAGAGGACTAGTTTTTGATGATTCCATCTTACTAAGGGATAAAATGGAATCCTCGTTTACTTTAGTGTTAAATGTAATTTATTCTGAATTTTAGAGTGTTAACTTCAGTTATATTGTATCATTCTCTGTGTATTTCTGTTAGTATGTGAGTAATTTTGTTTTATTTTTGTTTGCATTTGTGTATGTCCTTGCTTACCCTATTTTTTATTTGCATTTGTGCCTGCATCCTTTATATTTGAAAGTTTTTCCACAATCAATTGCGTATTGACTTACATTTGTTAGCTTTGTGGCTCACTTGTTGGAGCACGAAGAGTTTATACATCGAGAATTTAAAAAAAAGAAGGAAAATAACTTTTTTTTCATTTTTGCAATAAAAGAAGGAATTTTTTTCTTCCAAATATGCCAACACATACTCAGTGTTCGTGAGAAGACCGACTGAAGATGCCAATTGAAAATGGGTTTAGTGTAGTTTAGTTAGATTAACGTCCCGCTTTGAAGCAACATTAAGGCTATTTTAGAACGGACCCCGTCATTCTGAACAAAGATGACGGTTCAAAATGACGAGCCATTCAAAATGACGAAAATAACACCTCAGCAGACAACCCCCGTCTCCACACCGTAGCAGCGGGAGGACGTTTGGTCTGATGGATTCAACGTGCAAGAGACCCTCTCACACGACGGTACTTCGGTGGAATCAAGTCCCGAATCTGAAATCCTCCAGTTCCGAAGCCGTGACCTTACCACCAGGCCACCGCGGCTCCAATTGAAAATGGGAAACACGCAATATTTTAAGGTGAGTGCAGACGAGGCTTATTATTGCCCGCAAAAGAAGATCACGCCTATTTCCGGAAAATCACATGACCACAACGAGACAATGGCAAATGATTGTCCCGTCGGGACAAACGTTGTCTGCGTTGTCTCAAGTGTTCACACGAGGACAATGCCGGGACAACAGCAGAGAGACAACGTTTGCGGGCAATAATAAGCCTCGTGTGAACCCACCTTTAAGATATCCTCATTGCGCCATTTTCCATACTTACGGACTGTGTAAGGCGTGATGCTGCCGCACAGTCTGTCCGCATCGATCCTCAGGTGGCTGGCGTAGCAGTGTCTGCTGTCCGGCAGTTCGAATCTCTCGAAGGTGAGCTCCAGGTTGCAGATGAAGGGGGAGGCCTTCCTCACGATGTACCTGCAATTCACGCTGGTCGTCAGGCCGTGCGGGTAGTAGGGGCTCCGCAGTTCGAAGCCGGGGCCCTGGAAGGTTTCGTCGCAGGTGGGAGGTGGCAGGCGGGAGGCAGGGCTGCTGGCCCCACAGGGAAGCTGCTGCACCTGAAGCAGCATTCTCGGTCTAGGAAGTTGAGAGGAAGTGATTCGAATAGCCATCGTGTAATCGAAGAAGTCGTAGTCCCCTAAAAATGGAACAAAAAAAAAATCTCGAAAAAAGAATCGCCTTTTTGAATTTTGTACATATGCATTTCTATAATTAAATTAATCTCTATAAATAAAATGCATGTTTGTATGTATGTCTCTTATGCCTTCCTGAAACCAGGACAGCTAATTGTTTACGGGATGGTTATAGAGATAAACAATTATCTTAAAAAAATTTTTTTTAAATCGATTCTTAACCTCATCTATTTACCTAGGATTCATCTCCAAATAACTCGCCGAGGAGACAATAGATTATGTAGGAATGCTAAATCCAAGTGAAAGGTTAATATTTCGTAGCTATTGTATGCATGTTCCATGCAAGTCATTCTCAGAGCTCACAACTTTATTGCAGATGATGAGAGAAAGTTTGGGGAGACCAATCCCGGGGTTTTTTATATATATTAATTAAATGTTAGCCTTCTTCGCAGTAACTTCCAAAAATATTGTAGTACAAATAATTTTGCCCCATCTTATTTTTTCTAAAAAATTTTCAACCAATTTAACGATTTTAAGGTATAAATATATTTTCTATGTTTATTCCATTTTAAAAGAAACTATTTTAATCGCATTTTGTAACATTAAACTTGAGAATTCTGAACAAATATGAAGCGAGTCACAATAAATAGTCCCTTTCTTGACCATTCTGAAAGAACATCTAGTTTTACAATTAAAAGAAACATATCTTTTGTAATACTAATCTTATCTCCAAAACCTCAATATTCTGGGGTTTTCGGGTCCCGACGGGATCAGTTTCTCGATGAAAGTCAGACCCAACACAGAAAAAATCCCTTGTTTGAATCCCTGTCTGAGGGTGACCCTTAAGAAAGTCCTCAGGCTGTATTCTTTATTACTCTGATTCCTTGGCTATAAATGTTTCAATTTAAGTAACATTTATTCTAATGTTGTTAGTTTTAGAATGTCATTAACATATTTGATTAAAATGGATGCTTTATAATTTAAATGCCATTTTAGAGATGTTCATAAACGAACGTACTTGTTGTATACGACGGCAAACGCCCACAGAGAGTGTGGGTTCCGATTTGTGCGAATTGCCTCGGACAGTCCCTGCCGTCACCGAGGTCGAAGGTGACGAAGGTGACTCGCAGGCTGCAGGTGTCCGATCCCAGCCTGTGCACCGTGTAGACGCACTGCACCGTCTGCCCGTAGTCGCCCGTGGCCCCCAGGTCCGGCCACTTGATTTCGAAGAAGGGGCCCGTCAAATGACCGCCGCACACAGAGCCCGTTGGAATCACTTCGGAGGTGGGAACTGAAAGTGTTAGATTTCAAAAAAAAATTAAATATAGAAACTCATATTTCATTCTATAACTCATGTCAATAGAATTTCATTAGTTGATTTAATCTTGAAATGATAGGAATTATGCTCTCTAAGGAAAACAAAATGTAAATTTTTTTCACTATTTAAAGTCACAAAATAATAGCCAGCTGCTTCGAACCGCATATGGAATCACTGAAGTAGTGTTTATAACAACAATAATCCGATTACAAAGGAGTTTTAATATTTAACTACGCAACATAGTAAAACTGTTGTGTCACAAAAATTGCACCAAAACCATATACAAGTACATCAATAGTATAGCCATAAAAAAGCAAATAAAATTGAGGAGTTACATTTTGTTTCCAGACTAGCCTAGATTAGTTCTAATGAGAAAAAAATTCTTAAATTCTTAACGTCTAAGAAAGTGCGCATTTATACTGAAGAAAGAATGTATCTACATATTAAAAAAGAGTTTCAATATTTATCTACGCAACATAGCTATACTGGTGTGACTTGGCGGCACAAAAGTTACACCAAAACCATATACAAATGCATGAATAGCATAGCCATAAAAAAGCAAATAAAACTGAAAAGCTATATTTTATCTCCAGAGTAAAAAACCTTGATTGAGTAAAAATTCTTAACGTCTAAGAAAATGTACAATTATATTGAAGAGATACGCACATTCTCGTATTGCAACAATAAATATATTTAAAAAGTTCACATGCATTTAAAATATTAATCCAGTTGCATGAGGGCAAGATCTCCCTGCTAATCAAAACGAAAACATTCCCAACAGAATATCTTTTCAAATGTCGGTTACAAAGAGAAAAAACTTGATCCTTTTAGATTTTGATGTTCAGAAGAAAGAACACATAGTTAAGAATTCAGGGAACCTCGTGTTCTTCCTGCTAGGGGGCCAATCATGTAAACACATAAACATATATATTAGTGGAAGAGAACTTGACTCTCGGACGGTGGGGAGTGTGATCTCTTCCGACATAAATAACAGTGCAGTTTTCTAGGCCCACTACACTATGGAGTATCCTTGTGCCTTTTGTTGTTATGTTATTTGATAAACCTCAGAAAAGACAACCTGTGTCTTCATGTTATTTAACCAATGAACCGTCTTCAAATTATTTAAACAAGGAACAATCTTCACCATCACGGAAATTATTGTAGTATCAAGAAAAGCAACAATAATTAATTCTTTTCGGATTGTGAATGACATGACACACCTCCCGGTGGTGGTGGTGGTGGTGTTCTGGAACTTCCGCAGGGCACCTGTCGGTAGGAGAGCAGGAACCCTCTGTCCGGTACGAAGCTGTCACTCACGAAGGTCACGACCACCTCTTTGGCCACTCCGAAAGGCGGTTCCAGCTCTGAAAGGGGAAAAAAATTGATTAGCGATACATGCATCTATAAAATAAAAGTTTTCATATCAGTTATTTTCAAGCAAATTTTGGAAGGAATAAAACTCTTCTATAAATTCATCTTCTATCAGATATTTTTTTAATTAAATATCATGTGGGATTTTTCAGAAAATTCATATGTAGAAAAATTGTTTGCTTTTACTTTTTTTTCTCTGTTAAATGCTATTCATGTCCCTCTATCTCATTAGATGATCCCTTCTTTGCTATCTTTTAACTGTGGGAGAGAAGGTGTCATCTAAAAACACAGATGGTTTGGTCCCAGAAAAGTACGCAATCTACGAGTTATCTTGTAGTTGGCAGCCAACGTGTTAATAAAATAATTGTACGCTGCTTATAAAACGAAACATGCCCAAATTTTCGAATGAATTGTGGTGCATTTGCTCGTTGCTGATTTGGAATAAATCCTCGGGGTACTTAATGGCAATTTAAGCAGTGATTTTTCCCAGGTACTTGGATGTATACTTTTGCATTCCAAGAAAGGCTAATCTTTACAAAAAATTAGAAGTTAAACTGTAGAGTATTATCTTTAAAAAACTAGTTTTTTTCCAATCGATACTTTGAATGTATAGGGTCCTTTTCTCACATCATATAGAATATCAACAGTTGAATAGACATCACTAGTCGTTTATCTAAACAGCCCCTGTTAAGCTACGGCATTCCTTAAAGTTTTCAAACATATCAGAGCGTATCATCTTTTAAAATGTAGGCCTTTGGATTTTCGCAGAATACTAACATGATATTTTAACTTCTTAGTGACACCCAAATGATATTTTAAATATTGCTTCATGCACGCACACACACACACATTATATATATATATATATATATAAAGCCCCTAAATTTAAACAAAAAAAATGCGTTAAAGTCATTCCAGAAAGAAGTAAAAAAACACTTATGGAACCTTAACGATTGAATTATATGAAAGAGTTTTTGCTAATTTTAGAACTCGTACTTCATGATTTGTTTTTGGACAAAAATTTCTACATCATCCTTTTTCAGCTTCATCTGAAAAGAATAAAAGTAAAATTTTGTATTCATACAATTATATTCTAATGAATGTCTTCTCATTTTGTGCTCCTTTTGAAACTCTCGAAAGAAAATGCAAGTACCCAAGTTTCAGAAAAAAATTGTAGAGACTCTGAAATAAATACTGTTCCAACTTTACAGTTGCTGTTGAAACATTTTATAAGTGAATAAATTAATTTTTTATCTTTGGATAATTAATTTCTGTGAAGACTCACTGGTGACTCCTCTGAGCTGCGTGCCGCAGTAGCGAACTCCACCGACGTCCACGTAGTCCCTGGTGCAGGGCAGGCCGGGGGTCGCGGGCTCCAGGGAGAAGTCGATGAAGGTGAACTCGACGTTGCAGAAGCCGGGCTGCACGTGGATCGCGTACCGGCAAGCCACCCCCAGGGGGTAGGGGGAGGGGTAGTTGGGGCTGTTGAAACTGGCGCGGATGTCCGTGAAGTGCCTGTTGCAACCACCTCCTGTAGAAAAAAAATTTATTTATTATTATTTTTTTAAAATTCAAATGTCTTCTATCCATTGCGATCGAACGACCAACGAACATAACCCACTCGAACTTGACGCTCTTTATGACAATAAATGGTAAATCTATCAAATCTCTTTTGAAGTCCAAAACTTAAATGTAAATTACACGCATTTCAGTCAATTTAATTTATCTACATAAATGAAAACGAATGTTTGTTTGTATGTCTCTTATGAGCTGCCGCACCGCTCACCCTATTGCGATGAAACTTAGACAACATATTGTGGCACTTACGCATGAGATAATTATCTGAAGTATAAAAAATATATATTTTCAGATCTATTTATCACATATATTAGCCATGGATTAACCTGCAAATAACTGGCGAAGGAAACGTAACAGATTCAGTCAAGATGCTCAATTCAAGCTAGAGGTTGATATTTCGGAGCTATTGCACGTAAATGCAATGTAAGTCTTTCTCTGAGGTAATAGTTCTATTAGAGAATGTGAGAGAAAGTTTTAGGGGAACCAATCTTATGGATTTGAAATTTTAATGAAACATTTAATAACAGTTTAGCGTTATTTGCATTAACTTGCAAAAATATTAGGTTACAAATAATTTTGCACCACATCAGTTTTAAAAAAATGTCTCTTCAACTACATTGAAAATTTTATAGTATAAATCTATCTTCTACGTTTAATCAGTTTTAAAAGAAAATGTTTTAATCAATTTTAAAGGAATAAGTTAAAATCCCATTTTCTAACATTAAACTTGAGAATACTGAACGAATATTAAACAAACCACGAGATACAATAAATGGTTTCTTTCATTACCATTCTGAAAGAACACCTAGTTTTACAACAAAGAGATCTGTATAAATTGCTTATATAACTATTACAGAACAATGATATTCTGTTAATTCAATAGCATGACTTCTATAACAGGTTTTAGCAAATGGAATTTCACAATCCCATAATAAGGAAAGGAAAAGTGTGTTCTTCTCAAAACCACTATTTAATTATTGTCTGAGTAAATTTGCTATTGTGGTTTAAAGATCTGTGCTGTAGAACGCTGTCACATGCATTTAGAGTTTTTTTTATTAGTTGAAAGCCATTTTCTACAAATCTTTGGCACGAAGTGAAAAATATCGGAAGTAAAGCTTATAAATTACAATTTAGTAAGCTTATAAATTACTATTAAGCTTATAATTACTTTATCACAAATAAACTCATTATTATTTTATGAATAAAATTTTCTTTTAAATCTGTGGTTTATGTCACAGTGCAACCCTTAGAAACCTTAATCTCAAATAAGTTCCTTATTTTCTTTTATGAGTAAAAAAAATTATCTAATTATCTAATGAATAAAAAAAAATTATCTATGGTTTATCTTGATGTGCAATCCTTAGAAACCTTAATCTCAAATAAGTTCCTTATTTTATGAATACATTTTTTTTTAACCTGTGCTTTATGTCGCAGTGCAATCCTTAGAAATCTTGATCAGAAATAAGTTTCTTTTTTTATATTATGAATAAAAAAATTTTATCTGTGATTTATGTCACAGTGCAAATCAAACTGTGCCTCTCCATCTATGCGAAGCATTGAAACTACTCACCTCCGGAGACTGGCGGGGAGACCCCTCCCCCTATCGTTCCGGGCACCGTTGCCGTGTCTGGCGGAAGGCCTCCCGGGCACTCGACCTGCTGCACGGAGGCGATGAATCCGGCACCTTGCACCTCGGAATCGGTGTGGAAGACGAGCACCTTCTCAGGCGCGTCGAACCGCAGCGTGCCTGCAAGGATACATACAAGGAAATGTATTGCTTGAATGTATTGTATCATAAAATTCTGATACAGGTTTGATGCATTGCTGCGCAGTATTTCTAAGGAGACCTTGTTCAAATGTTGTTAACTCATTCATTTTTTGGTCTAGAAAGTTATTTGGGAACATTTTTAGATACCTAGGATGCAGGTATATAATGTGTGATATTACGCAATATTTCACAATATTATACGATATTTCGAATATTGATCGACGTCATATGGTATTGTACAGTATTTGTGTAATTCTGCACAATATTGTATTATTGTGTATTATTATTGTAGTGTTGTATGTACAATATTTTACGATATAGTATTTGTGTAATATTGTACCCCTTATAGTAGTCTGTACAATATTGTACAGTATTGCTACTAGGGGATGAAGGCTGTTAAAACTTAAATGTGAACATTGCTTCCCAATAATTTTAAAAACATTATTGAATTAATTCATTAAGGATAAGTTTTTTAATTACATATTTCTTTTGCAATACTTTTCTTTTAATTTAATTCTAATGTTTAATAGGACTAATCATGTGTTTCTTTTTAATCTGATGGACCAAAAATATTCTTAAGTTAAATGAAATAATTAGTTGAAATGCACTGAATCAATCATCGAATGAAATTTACTATGCCTCCCTAAAAAAATATTTTTAAGTTATGAAACAAAGTATATGAAAAATGTTGCTTTCCGTCTTCAAAAATCATTTAAGTTTATAATTTAGTATCGTTAAGCTTAGAATGTTATATTATGGTTTTCCTGTTTCGATATCATAGGAGGAAGAAATAGCTCAAACCCTGTTACAATAACACATACTAATTTCTCGCTTCCTTAATACTCGGTTTTCTTATGCAAAAATAGAAAATAGTCCTAATTTTTATATGAAAAGATTCCATTTAAAGAGCTGGCGTCCTGGCATAGGGGTAGCGTATCTTCCCCGTTATCTGGACATCCCGGGTTTGAGTCCAGGTTCGGGCATTGTCATTATTCTGTGTTTAAACTGTGAGTATTGTGAATGCCCCCCCCCTATAAAAAGGGGTTGTAAAAGCGAATGTAGAGCATGGAGTAGTTAAGTCATATTCTTGGCCCTAGCTAGCGCTATTGAAAAACAAGGGACGTTAAGCTAGGCTTTAATCGCTGACTATCGGTCGGAGGGCTTGGAAAGAGCCATTGGTAACAACGAAAATCAATTAAAGTACACCATAGAAACATTGAATGTAGCCAAAAAGAGTGATTAAATATCTTTTATTAAAAAAAAAGAAACATATACGGAGGAATTCTTGATTTTCATTCATAAGAGTTTGTTTATAAGACTATAGTTAATCATTAATGAGTTAAAACCATAATGAGAAAAAAATAATAATGGCATCTGCGTAATTATTGGTCCTGCGTCATTATTGGTCAATTCGAACACTGCATGACAGAACTGACGTGATATTTCAAGAAACTAACAGCGTTCCGTTACAAAATATCCATCAGCATCGATCCAGGTAGACGCAGATAACAGTTCTCTAACCCAATCCGATTACGCTTGTTAAATTAAACGACAACATAATATCTCACTTGCCTCTGTTGCGTAACGACCTTTTCTGTTCGAGCGCGGATAAAACAAATCCGCTTATCTGCGCCCATCGCACTGCACTGAGACCTTGAAGAGGAAATGTTAAGAAAAGGAAATAATGATGGATTGTTTGCTCGATGCATCATTTTCGTGACATGGGGCACGATGATGACAATACACAAAACAGATGTTATCGACAGCCTTTTCGGAAAAGTTTAAGACTCCATGTACTTCTTCTTGTATGCAGCCGACCACCCCTCCACCACTGAACGTAGCAGTATCGACAGGATGTGTTGCTGTGGTCGACTGCTGAATAAGTAGTGTCCAATCTTACATGGACCGAACGGTCAAGCTAACATTCCTTTCGGGGTAGTTAATAGCTGTCTTTCTCCCCATCTGCACTCTCTTAAACAGCTGGATTGAAACTGTCCATCTTTGACATCATATCATTAAGGGTTTTGAGATTGCCTGGCACCATCAGCACTGTACTTCAATCATTATTTACAATCTTTAGGTCCTTCCTTAACTCTGAGACCTCCACACATTCCGTTAAATAGTGGTAAACCATACCCATTTTTCCACAAATGCATTTATTTTCCTGCGTTCTTCCAAATCTTTGAAAATATACAAGTAATCTCCCGTGTCCCGATATTATTTGGATTATAAGTGGATGTCATCTTCTTATTTTTATATCCGGATTAGGAATAAAGTCGAAAGTGACTCTTATTTTTTTGGACATAAATCATCTGTCAAACCATTGTAGTTTTATTTCTTTTCTCAATTCCCCTTTTAAGACACCAGTTGATTTGGGGACAATAATATCAAAACTCTCTTTCTTTGTAGCCCACTTCGCATTTTGATCCACCTTTTCATTACCATATATCCCAAAATGGGCCTTAATCCAATTCAACTTTATCGACTTGTTAATTTTAACACTTTTTATCTTTTCTTTTTTCGCCCCTATTACCTTATTACAATTGTGAGATAACTGCATGGCTTGTAAAACTAAGCACTTCTGTCCGTCTTCCACCCTTTCAGAATATTCAATGGCCGTTTTTAAAGCTTGCACTTCTGTCTGAAAACTTGTTGCATGGTTCAGGCTCCATGTATGAATACATTTATGAATAAATGGATTGATGGATTTTGGATATATGGTATAGGTATTTATGGATACATGGATAAATAGGTAGGTAGGTACCTATATATGTATATATAGGTATTTAAGGATTTATGAATATTACTGACAGCTATTTATACTTTTATAATTCCTATAAAATGAGAATTACTGTACAGTTCTTCCATAAAATTCCATTATCAGTTTTAGACTGTACCATTATTTTATCACTTTAAATCGATGATGTTCTGCAGCGATCTAATTGACTTTAACCGCTCTATCTTTTACTACATTCGAGATAGGATTGAAAAATCTGAATTTTGTCAATAGATTGCATCGTAATGGGTCCTATCACATGGCGCATAGGAATTTTATAATGTCAAGGTGAAACTTTTATGATTATGGCTGTGATCGTCCTAAAATTAAGAAGGGGAGATTCAAGACATAAGTTATCACTTTTTTAGAAAAACACTTTTTGCGAGCACTTTTTTAGGAAAAAACATGTTGTAGACACACTTTAACCTATTTCTGGATTTAAGACTATTCGAAATTAGTAATAGGATATTCACATTTGAAATAAACATTTTCTTTTGAAAATTGGCACTGAATGGCATAATTTTAAACAAATTCTTATAAAACTTTAAATTGGCTACAACAAAAACTATTATTCTCATCCTAACTAAAACTTATACCAAACTAAGCTACATAGTGTTTTCTAAGTAAAGAACTACAATCGTACGGCTTTAATGATAAATTTAAAAAATTACAGCCAGTCAAAGATTTGTCATGAAATTTTTAGCAAATTTAAGACATTATTATTCAAACAATAGGCTGTAAATTAAAAACTATTCCCTCGATCGGAATTCTTTTAATTCATTCCCTAGAAAATAGTGTAAAAACAAAATTATTTATTACATATTTAAAATTCTCTACCTTTATAGCATATACCTTCTTGTTGCTAATTTCTTAGTAATTTCCCTATTTATTCATAAAAAATTTCAAGAATATTTTTCATTTGGCAGTGAATGCTGCTTAGATTCATTTATTCTGTTTTTGTCAAGCTCATCAAATGCTCTAACTGAATTTGGATATTCAGTAATCCTATTATATCTTCGTTAAAATATATTACAGACAAATACCCCAAATCTGAAGATTCAGAGCTTAACAAAGACCCATTTCCACAAAACATCGGTAAAACTCTCATCGACTTTTCTATTTTTTCTGTGCCAAATATTTTCCTTATTTAAAACTAAATTTGAGTTTATACAATTTTTTAACAGCTTTTGGGGCTTTTGAATCGGTATTTCCTGTTATTTAAATGTCCATTTCCGGTTTACTGATCATTACGAAAATATTAATATCTCGACTTCTAATGAACGTAGAAACAGAAGTAAACCTCTTTTGGATAACTGAAAGACTGGCCCATCCAATAAATTGATTTTTGAAAAATGTCATGTTTTACAAAACGTGTTCGGATACCTTACAATGGAACGTGAATTTAACTATGTAATATCCACTTGAGATACACTATATATGTGGATTTAATGTTGTTTAATTTCTCAAATGGTGTAGTATGGAAATTCAGAAAATGATTACCTGTTCAATAATCATACTTATCGTTGACTACGAGTTAAATCAATTTTCATTCTAATATTTCTTGCGCAATTTTTTTAACATGGCATATTTATTCGACAAATGAAAACAACCCATCAGTCACATTTCAGGTGATTTAATTTAGTTTAAGTTTCTTGTATTAACTTTGAATTGCATTTGCATTCGATATCTTAAGAAGAGTCACTCAAAATGCGATTTTAAAAGTTTTTCGTATACCTTAAGAAAGTCCAAATAAAATGAAACATTCGCATTTCATTAATAATACATATACCTTAAGTGGATATGTTTTTGCACATTTCGATATGAAGGTAGCAAGATAATTGAAACTGAAAATCTCTTACGTGTTGTGTTGAGCGGCAGGGCCCCACACAAGCGCTCTCCGTCCAGGGCCAGGTAGTCTCGGCTGCATCCGATACTGGCCTCCAAATCAAAGCGGATGAACCGAATTCGCAGCTGGCAGACGGCCGCTGACACCTTCCGGATCACATATCTGGAAAGGAAAGCAACTTCGTTTTCAGAATTCAAAAATACCTTAGGTTTAGTTAAGTTGTAATAACGTCCCGTTTTGAAGCAACACCAGGGCTATTTTGGGATGAACCTCGTCATTTCCAACCGCAATCAGATGACACCTGAGCTGGCCCACACCAACGGGAGGACGTTTGGCCTGACAGATTTAATGTGCAAGAGACCCCCTCACACGACGGTTCTTCGGTGAAATAGTTCATAATTCGTTTCCTTTTATCTCCTCAATAAATTGTGTGTAATTTAAACTTTCCTTTGGTCAGATCCAATCTTTGGAGACATTATTTGTCCAGATCATTCCACTGTAGTGACTCTCATGTGAAACGGCTGAATCATAAGCAGTTATATAATGCATCTCGCTTAACAGATATCATTTGAAGGATGGACAACATCCTCGCCGAATCTCACTCTCATGATTATAGTGTAAGTTTCATTTTGGCTTGCACTGCGCAACGTAAATATTTGGATTGTCTAAATAGGGAATGGGATGGATTAAAAGTAGAAGACTTGCAGCCCTTTGTTGAAAATTCCAACAAGTGTTTGCACCTCTTCAAAAGGCAGCCATTTTGAAACCAATTGAATTTATCAATAAAAGCCGACTCTTATTATTATTTGTCGCATTTTTTTAATTAATTTTTTATAAAGTTATATTAAAAATTGTTTGTCCGGGTTTTTCTTTCCTACCATATATACACCATATATTATGTGTATATATGATAAAAATCAAATATTGTGTATATAGTGTTATGTGTATATACTATGTCTATAATTATGTGTATATGCGTGTAAAAATCAAAAACTAATTTTGCTAAAAGAAAACCTGAAAACCATGCGCCAGAAAGCTCTAGGTTCAGTGTTCTGTGCTACGGTGGCTGTTCAAGCTATTGTAGCATAACGCCAAACTTGGAGTTCTTAAAACTACGGCAACCTCATTTACCCGCCCTTCTTGTCGAGTCTTTAGCCGTGTTCCAACGACCTGTCCATCCGTCAGACGAGCCACGTGCACCCTCTTCGACCTCTCTAGTGGTTTTCTTTGTACCGTTGATTGATGCCTGTCGACTCTACCGACAATTTGTCGGTAGAATACTCAGGCATCAAAGGAGCCCAGAAAACTTCAAGAGGGGTCGAAGGGGGTACGCATCCTCGTCTGCAGGCGGGTACAAGTCGTGTAACCACCGCTTTTCAGGGTTTCATTAGAATGTTGACCCTCATTTTCCCCAGCCACCTGCAGAAGCTGTAAACAAGCTTCATTTGTAAGGCTTAACAAATCCCACCGCAATGCGATTCCGCGATCAGCCACGTATTTTGCGAACTCCTCACAGCAGAAAGGAGTGTGTATATATTTGTAAATAAAGAAGTTAAGCAAAAATAAAATACAGTCCACTGCTCACTTCGAATCACCAGTGGGTTTCAATCCATTTTTGCATTAAATGTCATTTCCTGCATTTATTTAAAAAAATGATATACCAGTCTATAAATATCGACTAATATATGCTCTTATGACCATCGACTTATTTATTTAAAAAGAAAGAACCCATTCTCACCTGCAGTTCAGGTTGGGCAGGTAGTTGAGAGGGTAGAGCTCGCTCCGAATGTCGAAGGTAAGGGCCTCCAGTTCCCGGTCGCAGGAAGCCGTGCTCCCTGCACCTCTCGCCGTTTCCGCGGCCACCTCGGTGCAGGGCACTTGCCTCAGGGCCAGCAGGAATCCCGGAAATGTGTACCACGCGTCGGTGCTGAAGAAAAGCACTTTTTCAGGAGTCCGGAAATCCAGCGTCCCTGTTACAAAGAAATTAAGAATAATTTAAAATAAAGGTGTTGTCACTAGTTGAGAATTATATCAAAGTCCAAAAATTCATTAGCCGAAGTAAACAATGGCTTATAGATCACCTTTCCTTTATGTCAGAGGATTCCTTTAAATACAGTTTAATGATCTTAATTCAAACATTGAATCAAAAAATTCAATAAATCATATGTTTTCTGTTTCGATAAATCGTTTCTCAATTCAATCGTAGTGGCGAATGTTAGTAGGGGATATAAACCGAAAAGATCATACGTATCCCATCAGATAGAAACAAAATCAGCGACAATCCACGATACAATTTTGAACTCGTGATAGTATCTTAATAAGCCAGTAACAGCCGCTAAACGTTGGTGATCTTTTGTATAGGGGGTAAGTTACGCGGCCACAAGTTCGACTCTTGGCGGAATTCAATCTCCACATTGGCGCGACTCCACAAATACCACCCACCATACTTACTGACCCACCGTCACTAGAAAAACCCTTCTAACCCTAAAAGTAGGGGCAAGTCGGCTTGGAAACGAGATATTCTATTACATTTTGGGGGTGAGTTAAAGGGCTGTAGTTCTTTTGGCGCCAAAAGAACCTGTTGAGAGCCGGACATCTGTATAAACACAAGCGAAAAGAATTTCTCGCCTAATGAAGAGCGCTCAGTTAGTCAAATGTTGTGGTCTGCTTGAAGGCCGACTTCCCTCCTTACTTAGACTCGTCTACTTACGGCAACCATGTTCAAGGTTTTTCTCGTGACGATAGGACAGTACACCTATCACCACAAAGCGAAGCATTTTTTCGTTCTTACCATCGAATGAGTGCTTAAAAGGCAATAAAATATAGTTATTTCGATTTCAGCGTGCCCTTACTTGAGATGCCCTGGTACTTGTCCCCGCAGGCCCTCCACCCTCCGTCCAGCTCCAGGTAGTCGTTGTAGCATCCGGGGTTCCCGTTCTGCAGCTTGAAGTCGAGGAAGGTGACCTTCAGCTGGCAGATATGCTCCCCCTGACGATGCACGGTGTAGCGGCAGCGCAGGTCGTTGCCGTAGTCCCGGGGGTAGTTGGGGCTGCTCACCCGCGCCTGCACGTCCCACACGTGGACGTCGCACGAGGAAGGGGACCCGGGCACGATGGGGGGAGGGGAGATGGTGCCGCAGTCCAGCTGCCGGACGTACAGGAAGAATCCAGGACGGGGGTTGATGGAATCCGTCTTGAAGCGGAGGACTTTCTCGAACGACAGGAAATCGGTGGTTTCTGGAAAAAAAAGAAAATTTTACAAAAAAAAAATTAAATTGAAAAAAAGGAAAATTTTCAAAAAAAAGAAAGAAAAAGAAAAATTTTCGGAAGAAAAGAAAATAATTTAAAGAAAAGAAAATTTTTTAAAAAAAAGAAAATTAAAAGAAAAGAATTTTTTTTTTAAAAAAAAAAAGAGAATTTATAAAATTAAAATACTTTTTATTAGGATTCTACATTTTGAAATAGCTTTCGTAAGTTCGAGCTGCAAATGGCAATGCAATTCGAAATGCATCCGATATACTTTTTGACTTTGAATTCTTTACGACTTTCATTTCAAATTATGGATATTTCCATAATTTTTCATATTTGAATTTTTATCTGAAACGAGTTGGTTATCTAGACTCCGCATTGGCCACACACGTTTTACACATAAACATCTTTTATTCGGGGATCAAATACCATTCTGCTCGAATTGCGAGATGGTTTCAACAGTTCATCACCTTTTGGTTGAATGTCCTGATTTTAAACATCATCGATTAAAATTTTTTCAAGCTTCAACAATGGACACGCAAATGCTTGCGGGGGAATGTTCACACAAAAATCTTTTTACATTTTAAAAAGTGATTGGGTTTAACCATCTTTTCAATATTTCCACTTATTGCCCTTTTTTGTTTTTTGCATTGCAAAACAATTTAATTTTATCAAATACTTTCTATTTTTAAATAAGACAAATTAAATAACCATATGTCTGGCGTAGTATGGCTCTTGCGCCACTAAACCACAAAATCTAATCCAATCCTGTGATGAGTTGGCTCTCATTTAAATGATAAATTACACACATTCAGAAATTCGTTTTCATCAGATCTCAAAAATTTGCAAAATGGTAGTTGATTATCGAATGTATAATTACGTTGAATTACAATGTCGTTCTGAATGGAGGAACGTTTATTCCTTTAAAGTTGATGGAAAGTTTGCTCTGTAGCAAAAAAGTGCAGGTATATTAATTTTACATTTTATTAAACTGTCATTGAATTAAAGGGAAAGTTAAATATCGTTCCACTGTTTTAAATATTCATATTCATCACCAGGTATCTTCACTATTTTTATGTCTTTTTATATCTTATATTTTTATGTGTTGTCAAATAACAAGTTAAAAGCATTCTGTGTTAACATTTTAACGGCCAAACAAAACTTATATTCATGGCGAACAAACTGGTTACCTAATACCACTAGTATTTTGTAATCCATCGAATTTAAAACTTTTAAAACTTTATTTATTTTGCAACCAGGCTAAAAATATTCGTTCGATCTCCCTGCCTGCTCCCACTCTATTGGCCTGGTGGCGCTAGGCAGCTATCTAATTTGCTATTATTTCCAGCGCTCAGTCCTTTTTCACTGACTTTTTCTCCTAACCTCCATCAAACATCTTCGTTGGAACCTCCATTAAACACTTTTGTTGAAACCTCCATCAAACACCTTTGTTGGAAGCTGCACCAAACATCTTCGTTGGAACCTCTATCAAACATCATCGTTGGAATCAACATCAAACATCTTTGTTGGAACCTCTATTAAATACCATCGTTGGAACCTCCTTCAAACATCTTTATTGGAACCACCATCAAACATCCTTTGGGGAACCTGCATCAAGCATCTTCGTTGGAGCATTCATCACACATCTTTATTGGAACCACCATCAAACACCTTTGTTGGAACTTACATCAAACATCTTCGTTGAAACCTCCATCAAGCGTCTTCAAATTTTCGTTCTGTCCGAAAATCCGAAATCGCAGATCACTGATGATGAATTGCTTAACCACAAAAACCATCAACCCATCAACAAATTTAGTTTTATAAAGGTTTTTATAAAAATGACTCCGGTGATAGAATTGATTATACTCACTGACATTATCTTCTGGTATGCGTCCACACAATCTTTGCGAGTCCAGCTGCAGGTAATCGTACACGCAGCCCGGACTGTCCTCCACGTCGAAGTCCAAGAACCGGATGTCCATCTTGCAGATGGAGGGTCTGTACCGCCGGATGACCAGCTGGCAGTCCAGGTCGTTGGCGTAATAGTTGGGAAATCCGGGGCTTTCCAGGTAGAATTCTTTCTCGTAGTAGATCTTGCTGCAGCTGCTAGGTAATCGGTCACCAACCAGATCTGCGCAAAAGCAATTCGGTTAGAGTTTTTTGTACAGTTCGGATAATTTATATAAACTGAACAGTAATAATTCTATTAAGTGTTTGAAAGAAGAAAAAATATTAGAAGAAATATTGATTTACAGTTTGAATCATGACTGTTTGATAAGTTTTTTTTTGGGTGCAAGGACTTTTTTTATTTAAAGATTTTTTTATTTTTCAATAAGCTTCCACACTTTTTAAATTTGAAGTGGGAACTCTGTGTTAGTTACCATTTATAATAGTAAATGGTAAAAAAAACTTCAAAAAATTGATAAGAACTTGAATTCGTTCTCTTATTAGTTTTCTTTTAGCTTGAATTCGTTCTTTTATTTAAAAAGCTGGGCAAATTTTCAAGGTATCAAAAATAGTTAAATTTATTCATAAAACAGAAGATAATATAAATTACTAAGATAAAAAATATAAATTGTGTAATCAGTAGACCCTTATGTTATCTTGTAAATGTTGTGAAACGGAAAACATCTTAAAATCTTTTTTAGTTATTAATCCTTGCCAAGGGTCACCTTCAGGTAGGGATCGAATCCTTGAATGACACTTGTAAAAGTCTTCAGGTCAAATTCTTTTTCTATTAGTTTTAATATTGATTATGTTGCATTCCTTTTTACATGGCTTATATTGTTAATTTATTTAGATTAATCTATATTTTAGTAGTAGTTACATTAGCGCTCACTAAATATAATGAGAGATTTGGATTTTTAAAATTTCAATCTTGTTCGAATCCGTAATAGTTTTTAGCTTTGATTCCAATTCTTAGTTTCGTTTCGTTTCCTAAATTATTTTTTTGTGTCATAATAGGAATTATTTCATTTAGCTTCTGTTTTGTTTAATTATGAATTAAATTTTAATTTCGATTCCAACATAATTTGTTTGGTTCCCAAAGTATTTTTTAGTTTCAGTTTTCCAAAAGAAATTTAATTTTTGAGGAATTCTGGAAACTTTAATTATTTATTGCTTTAATGGTTGATTACATCTATCTATCTATCTATCTATCTATCTATCTATATATATATATATATATATATATATATATAGATAGAT
>JAPMOQ010031816.1:2106953-2158302 GCA_026543055.1 Argiope trifasciata
ATATACAGAGAGAGAGAGAGAAGGTTCTTGTCATTTTCGTACAAAGAATAGTAAACCGCAGCACTGATTTAGTTTTGATCTGCAAACAGGTTGATTGAAAGTGGTTACCAGATCCTCCGGGCGATCGCACCGGCTCTCCGGGGGGGCAGACCAGCTGGCGGAACAGCAGGTGGAACCCTCTGTCCATCCGTACCGTGTCGGTTTTGTAGACGATGTGCACGTTGCCCAGAGCGTCGAAAGTCACATTCTCTGAAAACCACACAATAATCACGTTAGAAAATAATCTGTGAGATAGCACGACATCTAATTTTGTTCTCTGAACGTATATTTCGAAATTTTACCAACACTTAATAAGAAAATCTGGCATAGTTGACGTTAATTTATCCATATTTGCTTTGGAGAATATTTAAGACATGTACTTTATCGATTACATGAAGTGACCAGATCTTTTGAAGGAGCTCCAGTAATCCAGGATGTAATCATATCTAGTGCCAGTCTTATATCTCAACTTTAACGGAAGCTTACTTGGCATATTATCGTACTGAATATAGATTGATATCCTGGAATTACTTTATAAATGTAGCTAGTTTACACAATTCAAAATAACTTCTTGCGCAGAAATAATAACTATAATAAAAATCAAAATTGTCAAATCTTAAAATCATATTGAAAATTCATTCATAGAATTCAAATTCGAAGAATTATTTCCTGGAAAAATTAAGACATGTACTTTATCGACTGGATATGGTGACCAGATGTCCCGAAGGAGCTCTAGTAATCCAGGGTGTAATCATATCTAGAGCTCGTCTCATGTTTCAACTTTAACGAAAGCTTACTTGGCATCTTACCTTGCTGATTCCTGATTGATATCCTTGAACTACTTTATAAATGTAGCTAGTTCACACTATCTAAAATAACTTCTTGCGCACAAATAATTCGTGATATCGATCCATGGCGGAATTCAATATCCGCATTGGCGAGACTCACAATACCATCCACCACATTGGTGTCCCGGACGTGATCCAATGTGGCGGGCTTATTAAGATATTTTGTGGCTGTTACTGGCTTATTTAGATGTCACCACAATACTACCATACATCATAATAAGCCAGTAAAAGCCACTAAACATTGGTGATCATTTATTTGTCTCGGGAATATGTCAAGCGGCTGCAAATCATAAGGTCGAGAGTTCAATCCTTGGCGGAATTCAATATCCCCATTGGCGCTACACACAATACCACCTACCACAGGGGCACTGTCCCTCTCATCGATGACGGGACGTACTCCTTACGGGGAGGGTTGTACCGTCGCATTTGACGGCCATTAGTACTCAACCATAGTTCCAACCAGTGTTGCTGTAGCGGCGGCCAGTGATTCAGTTTTACATGATTTATCCGTGTACCTTAGTGGCGGGGTGGAGGTCAGTTAGATGACTTATGACTGTAGTGCGAGCCAATTTACTCTAGACATCAACATAATTAAATTATACTCCATCTCACATCGAAACTAGGCAACTCCGTGATGTCGAAAGAGGTTTTATTAAAACAAACATGGAACTTCTTAGCCAGAAACCCATTTTTCCTCTTTTATTCTTTTCGAATTCAGAGTTCATTTCCACAAAAATTGTTTCAAAAAATAATAACCAGGAGATGACAGAAGAAAAGGATTCATTCCTCCAGAATAAACAGTTCTTATTGCTTCTTAACCTTCTGAGTTCTGATTAAAGAAAAATTATTGACCATAAAATACAATACTACTTAACAAACCAAATATACATGAAATAATCAAAACTATATAAAAAAACAAAAGTTGCTCTCGGTACCAGTTTTCAAAATATAAATTTACAAAAACAAATAATAAATGAAGGAACAAAAATCGCTCCGCATTGGAGAGCCGCCACATGAGGCCATGGATACACGACCTGCCGCCTCGCCGATTTGGTCATAAATCAGAGCTCCGACCCACTGGGGGACCACACTCCCCCATAACCACGAGGATGCGTTTCCCCTTCGATCCCTCTTGGACTCTTTGATGTCTGGGCAGTTTACCGACAAATGGTCGGTAGAGTCGACGGACATCAAAGAAGACCGCAAGAGGGGTCGAAGGGGGAGCACGTGGCTCGTCTGCAGGTTGTGTAACCGGCCCATGACCACCCCCTCCGATGTCTTACTTCTCTGTCCTCTGAGCGCGGTTCCGCAGAACCGGTGTCCGTCCAGCTGCACGTAGCTCCCGATGCACCCGGGCGAGTAGTCGACGTTGAAGTCGACGAAGTCCAGCTCCACGTGGCAGTAGCCCGAGTGCCTCCGCCCGATGGTGTATCGGCAGACGGGGTCCCCGAGGGCGTCCTCGGGCGACCGGTGGGTGACCAGCTCCCCGGAAGGGTCGGTGATGAGGACGTCGCACGCGTGGATGGCGGGGATGGCTGAAAAGAGATTCAGAGGACGTCAGCATAATTAAACAAAAGAAAATTGTTACATTTTGATTAACCATGCGTTTAAGAATCCATTTAAATTTGAAAAAGATGAAAAGTTACAAAGAGAAAGCAATTATAGCTTCATCAATCTAATCGACTTTCAAACTGAATTGGGGGTTAGAGAAACAAAAGAGATTCCTATTTTCTTGATTTATTTTAGTTATATTTATTAAACATTTGTCCGATCCATTAGAAGATATTTGTATCTGAACTTTTTGATTCAGTCCTTGTGTGGTTTTTCCACTTCCAACCCATCATCTCAACCCATAAACAGGATTCGAACCCGAGCTTTCAAAGTGAGATTATTTGTTATTGGCAGTGTTTAATGTGCAAATTGGGTGAACTCGAATCGTATAAATACGTGTAAGTAAAAGAAAGAGCAGTGAAGAGATGTCAGATTGTGTGGTTGACCTGCTGCACAGCCAATTTAAGAGGATCTGCCAAGTTTTAACATTGAAACATTGGGGCTCGAATCTGTTTTAAAGGTTGTCCTCCAAAGTTTGGTGAGGTTGAACTTTATTTAAAATTCCACCTCTCTTTTTTTGCTCCCAGAACGAGGTACTGAACTTCAATAATATGGCTTTTTATGGATTCTGCCCTCCTCATTGTGCTTCCTCGACAGTAAATTCCTCTGCCAAGCTTAGCTAACTCTCGGGTCAGTTTAACCTGAATGACAGCAGTATTAACATTCCGTTTTGAAGCAACACTAGGGATATTTTGGGACGGACCTTGCCATTTTGAACCACGGTCAGATAACGAGGACGATACCTGAGCTGGCTCCCCCCCCCCTCTCCACGCCACACCAGCGGGAGGACGTTTGGCCTGACAGATTGAACGTGCACCAGACCCGCTTACGTGGCGGTTCTACGGTGGAAGCGGACCTCGAACCTACAGCCCTCTGGTTCCGAAGCCGAGATTCTCGGCATTGAAGGTTCGAAGACATTGAAGAAGACTTTTCATTTTAAAGTTCACTTTATTCCATCTCCGGAGGCAGGCAGGCATATTTACAAGCAGAAGTGACGGAAAAGGGCAGGAATTAATTTTTCCTAGTGTTACATGGCATATCTTGATACGGAAAATACTGTTTATAGTGCCGATATATGATTAAGATTCTCATGGGAATTTCTGAACATGTGACTTCCAAAGCAGGTGAACACACGGGGATCTTTTTGTAAAACTATTTGTTTAGATAAGCCTTTTTTATTCATCACTCTCACCATGGGATTCGCTGACTAAAGAACTTCACAAAGCATTTCTTGAATTAATTAAGTAGTAGATGACGTGGAATCGGCTCAGGAAATAAGAGAATTTTTTAGAATGACTTTGATGTGAGCTAAATTAAGATTAGAAATTCATTTAGATTTAAATTATGTTTATATATATATAAACCAACCGAGGCTGAGCTAAAGTAGCTTCAAGGAATAACATTATCTCATCAATTAAGATGAAAATAATAAAATAGTTTTATCCATAGAGAAAGAAAACACCGAGAAATAAAATATATTAAAAACTGAGAGTCTGGGATTAATTTTCCTTATTCGTATAAAAGCTCTAAAAATATCCACAGGACTCATTTAAAGCCTTTCTAGGTTATGATGCTATAAGTTATGTCACAATAATTAAGATAGAATATCGTATCTACGACAAAATTTAATATTTTAGTCAATAAATTATGTCATGAATTAAATTATTGCCCATTATATACATTATCATTGAATAGAGATAAGGAAAGATGCCTTGTTTAATTTATTTTATTATGAATACCGTGATTCATTCTCAAAAAACTTGTCCACCATATACAGACTTATTTTGGCTCGCATATACATTAACCCCATATTTTATACAATTTATGTTCCTAATGCAATTTTTCAAATGTTTCTTTCCACACTAACAAAATGCAAAATGTTACAACTTTTTCTAAACAAGTTATTTATTGCAAATAAATTATTTTTGCACTTTAATTCTTACTGCAAAGGAGGCTAATTATCGGAATAAATTACAAAATATGAATATTTGAAAAAGACCTTGATATCTGCTCCTTTTTTTATTTCTACTTATAGTTTGAATAAATCAATTCTTTTAATATCTCACCCAGTTTATTTGTGAGAATAACGAAAATTCTTCGCCAAATACCCGAAGAGTAATGAGAGAATTCAGACTTCACAGTAAACAGTGCCAAGATATATGAAATTCTTTGTCAAACAAACGCAGTGATACAGTACCGAAAAGATTTATGGCCTCATCGCTGAATAATGTATGTTGCCAAAAAATATTTAGAATTCTGATATCCGACAGACAATGATGAAGAAATATCTATCCAAGCGGTGATTAATGGATATTTCTCACCATCCAAAATCGATTAAAAGTTCTCAACTTTGCTCTTCCAAACTTTAAGCAAAATTTGGCTTGATTGAAATGGATTTAATGACCCAATAGCCGATCCAGAAAATATGAATAAGTCCTATAGTAATCGATCTACTGGAAACTTCTCTAACTTATCCATCTTTCACGCGACTACTTATTGAAAAATACGGAAGTTTATTTCTTATATTTTTTGATGCATAAATATTTCACCTAATTAAAACTTTCTTACAATATCTGATTCAAAAAACTTGTTGTTTAATGAGAGAGTACCAGTCATACTTTTCTAATCACTTTGCTGCTATGGTGGTTACCGAAAAGTATGCATTTTATAATTGTTAGAGAATTTTCTATAAGGCATTAAAGGCCAAGTTTAGTTATATTAACTTAGTTTTTTTTTGTTTTTTTGATGATGATGAAGAAGAAGAATTCGATAGAATTCATGCTGGATACATTTTCAATTAAATATTTCATGTAACTCAAGCTTTAATTGCTTATCCAGTAAAATATCTTTAAGCTTCAAATTTTGATAGTCACATAAGTCAAAATGTTGCGGAAGCTTCATTCCTGTGTGAGCTGCTAGAATATTAGAGAAATACTTAGTTCATTGTACTAAGTATTTCTGTAATATTTTAGCAGCTCACACAATATTGAAACTATTATCGATTAAACTTCAGTTGATGCAAAAAAAATTGTTGAAACTATTGATAGATTTTAAAAGAATGACTCTAAAAAAATGTATCCATCAATATTGAAGTCTTATGCATATTTTAGAATGTTACTTTATAATTTAAGCAATATCTCAAAGGATTATTCAATAAAAAATTTCTCTAATTCATCATAAAAATTCAATTTTCAGTTCAGTTTTCAAAAGAGTTTAATTGTAATAAGTAATATTTTATTTCTAAAAAAATATGCCAACTAGTTCTTGCAAAATCCTATGAATAATAAGTTTAATCACTATATCAGGGCAATCAACGTTTTCTTTATTTTAAGCTTATCACCCTTGAGAAACACCAGAAGAATTTGGATGGGTTATTTTGGAGTTGATTGGATTATTTTCTTCACGACGCTCCACGAAGAGGTCTAAAATCGTTCGTTTTTATTGAATACAGAATTCAAATTTTCATAAATCAGTCAGTTTAAGCGCAAAAGTATGGAATTTTTTTATTTAAAATACGAGTGCCTTATTCATACTTAATTAAATTTATCTACAGGACAAAGGATCTGTATAAAAATTTGAAATTCATAATTCAGTTAATCATTTATTGACTCAAGCTATGCAAAAATAATTCTTACTTACTTCATTTGGACTATTTCTATTACATATATGTATATAGCCATTACTAACAGTATACAAATTAGCTTATGGCCTTCAATTAAAGTAAATATCTTGTACGCTTTAAACTATAACTTAATAAAACTTAAATAAAAGTAAAATATTAATAATATAAATATTTTTTAATTCACATAAAATTTTTCCTCGTGTTGACTTTTTTTAGAAACTATCACTTTTCATATTTATTTCATTTTATACAAACTCATATTGATTGTTACACTTTCCTAGGTTTAGTTTGCAGAAAGAGTTAACTTAATTTTTCTAATTTCATCTTTTTGTTAAAGTGTTGCATTAAGTTCAAAACAACAACTTATTTTCCTCCCATTAAAATCAGTGTTCAGTTGTGCACAGAAATCAGTGTTCATTTTGCACAAAAAAAATTTATTTTTATTTCTACAAAATGAATTGTTGAAAAATGTATTTAAAATATGTTTTTGGAAAATTTACAAAATATAGAAAGTATTTATTAAAATATTACTATCATTGAACAAAAAATCTTTTTGAGCTTTATAATGATGTAAAAATCATTTTTATATAATAAAATTTGGGGAAATTATTGCGGAAAAAGCCAAAATTTTGGTTAATTTTCCTTTAATTTTTAAAACAAACCGTTTCAAAGTGCATATGGTCCCTTTTCTCCATCTGCACATGGCAGATTTCTGCCTACTTCCAAAGATTTGGAAGAGCGCAGGAAAATAAACGCATTTGTGGTGAAATGGGTTCGGTTTACCACTATTTAATGGAAAGTATGGAGATCTCAGAGTTAAGGAAAGACCTAAAGATTGACAATAATGATTCAAGTACAGTACCGATGGTACAGTACCAGGTCATCTCAAAACTCTGAAGGATAGGATGTTAAAGATGGACAGTTTCATTCCAACTGTTTGAGAGAGTGCAAGTGGGGAGATAGACGGCTAGTTACTACCCCGAAAGGAATGTTAGTTTGACTGATCGGTCAATGTAAGGTTGGACAATACTTATTCAGCACAACAAATCCTGTCGATACTTCCACGTTCAGTGGTGGTCGGCTGTGCACAAGAAGTCCCTTTCTCCCTTGTACCGTTTAGTAGTACATCATCTGTCATGTGCACTCCAACACACGCACATTCATTGTTAGGTTAGGTTTTTTGGTACAAAAGCAAAATATGGCTATGGTGCGCCATTAGAATGGTTAGATAGACTTATATAATAAGTAAGTCAAATTTAGAAAGTCAATGTATAAATTAACCCATTCGCTGCTACTGACGTGCCTGCGCGTCACAAATGATATGTAATTGTACCAAACCCTCTATAGCGCATATATATATAACCATCTATGTTATTAGATGACACCTTCTCCGCTGCAGTTGCAAACAAGGGGTCAACAACAAAAGATAGCAAACAAGGGGTCATCTCATTAAATAGATGGTCCTGATATCAGGAGAGGGTAGTGGCAGTGAACGTATTAAAACTGGTTCTTTAAGAATAGAATACTTTTCATATTTTCTAAAAAAAGCGACAAAGACTAAAGTTTTTAAAAAAGGAGATACCAAGACTAAATAGAACCATCATTGCTATTATAAGTAATGATAAAGATACATGCACGGAATTATAAATGAGTGAAATTTAGTTCAGACACCAAACATTTCATTTTATTTTCAAAATCTTTTTAAGATCTGTTTTGCGCTTAAGCCTACTCACCGTTGAGGTCCTCTTCGCAGATGGATATTTGCTGGAAGAGGATCTGGAATCCCCCTTTCGTGCCGTTGCCGTTGGTGCCGAACACCAGGGGAATGTGGCTGGATCCCTCGTCGAACGGGTATTGCACTGGAAGAAGTTAAAAGAATCAATTTTAAATGTAACAACATCATGTATTAAAATATACGGTTCCGAAATATATAAAACAGGGTGAAATATTGCCGCATTGAAACAAACATTGCCTAGTCTGCATAGCTGAAGGGTTCTGACGCTGGATTCATAGTCAGGAGATCATGTGCTCCAATCCCAGTAGACTTACAATTTGTTTTCCCTTTATTTTGTATTCCAGAAGATTCTGGACCTTTCTTTCATTTACCCTATAAATGCTCTGGATTTTTTTTACTGTCTCCAGAAAGGTATTCAGGAGCTTTCCCTACTTGCATAAAAGCCGAAGACCTCTCAGTTTTCTTAGTTCAGAGTTGAGGTAATAAGTTGATTTAAATCTACTTCCTGTGTTTTCTTGAGTTCTATCTACCTGACAATATATGAAAGCCCCTTTTTTATTCAAATGAATCTATGAATGTCCTGTTGACCACACCAAGCATTATTTTCTGGTTTAGTTCTCTACGTGCTAAATTTTGTCAGCTAATCTATGAATGACTTTCGGATATATGTTTGTAAAGACTTTTAAAGCTTGAAGGGCCAGATGGCTGTCGGCCAACAAAGATTCTTTTTCTGTAACCCAAAGTTCACCCAGAGCTTGACAAAGTGCCAATGCTTCCGCTGGTTTAGTTTAGTTATATTAATGTCCCATTTTAAACCACCACTAGGGCTATTTTGGGCCGAACCTCGTCAGTTTGAACAGCGGTCATTTTGAGCCGACACCTGAGCTGGCACCCGCTCTCCAAACTTCCACACTACACTAGCGGGAGGTCGTTTGGCTCCGACTGATTTAACATCACCAGACCCGCCTACACGGCGGTTCTTCAGTGGAATCGAGTCTCGAGCCTGAAACCCTTTCGTTGAGAAGCCGAGACCTTACCACCAGGCCACCACGGCCCTCTTGAGCTATAGAATTGAATATGTTTTCATTGAAACTCCGAGATTATAGAACAATTTCCGAAAATCATTTCTATTAAATTAGTTATATGAAAGCGTTCTAAGAAAAAATTTTTAATAATAAAAGATAACTTCAGGCCCAAGGTATGGCATCCATCATAAGGAGCATTTATGTCTTATCTAACCCTATTCCATCATCCTTTTGAAGTTTCTGCTCTAACTTTTGAGACCCCCTGCAGAGCGTATGAGCCACTCACCCACGGAGTCTGCGGGAATGCTTCCGCACAGCCTCTCGTCCCCGATGGCGAGGAAGTCCTTCTCGCACCCTGCGCTGGTCTCCAGGTCGAACCTCCTGAAGGTGATCTCGAGCCCGCAGACGGAGTCCGAGTGCTTCCGGACGGAGTAGCGGCACAGCATGTTGTTGGAGTAGTCGTCCGGGAAGCCCGGATGGACCAGCTCGTAGTCGGTGGAGGACCAGCTTTTGTCGCAGTCGGGGAAGACGACTAGGGGTGGGGTTATTTCGAGAATTAATCATAGATCGGAACTGATATAATCTATATAAATACTGTTACATAATAATATATATATAAATATTAGATTATTATATATAAAGATTATTATAAACAGTAATATAATCTATATAAATATTGTTTCAGATTTTTCCATACTTCTAAAACTATAGATATTTTTAATTATGGATTTGATGAGCAAGTGACAGTTTTTCTTTATTTTACGAGTTGTGGAATCTGCGACTGTAAATTCATCTATGCGATATAATGAAATACGCCTAATAAATGCAACTTGTTCAAATAACTTAAAATCCTATGTGACTTTAATAGATAAAATAAAACAATGATCATTGCAAGTAATTCCGAGAGTTATTTATGCTGGAAATTTTCGAATTAATAACAGTTTGAATGATTTATTTGAACTTTTTTTAGATCCTTTCAACTTATGGTTGCAGCAGAGTTTTTTCCCCATGAACTTGGGAATTATTTAAATTTCAAGATCCAATTTGATATGAAATGTATTTTTTATGATTTAGATAATTAACGAATATTTTTTTATTACTGCTAAGTATTTTTTAGATATACTTAGTAGAGCATGTAGATATACTTAGCAAAGATGGTAATTTTGCTTAGTTTCGGTGTAGTTGCATCTAAATAATTAAGTTGTTCTTTACTTCGATATAAATAAAAATGAATGTTTGTCTGTATGTCTCTTTGTCTTACTGAGCCGTTCATCCGATTGCGACGAAACTTGGTCAGCTTATTACTTACATTTACGGGATGGTTATAGGAATAGAACACTTATCTAAATGTTTTTTAAAAAATTCGAATCACAACCGCATCTATTTACAGAAGGATTCATCTCCAAATAACTCGCCGAGGAGACAATAGATTCAGTAGAAATGCTAACTCCAAGTGAAAGGTTAATTTTTTGTTGCTGTAGTATGCAGAGCTACAAAATATTAATCTGTCCTCAGAGGTTACTACTTTATTACAGAATATGCGTTCAAGATTTGTAGGTTTTTTAATTTTAGCATTTTTTGTAGTAACTATCAAAATTATTGTAGTATAAATAATTTTACAAGATCTGAATTTTCAAAAATTAAAATTAAGACTTTGCATTTTTTGAACTATATTAAAGGTTTTGATGGTATCAATACATTTTCTATGTATGTAATCTTCATCAATTAAAAAAAAAATATTTTCACATTTTCTAAAATTAAATTTTAGAATTCCGAACGAATAATAAACGAATCACGAAATACAATAAATAGTTTCTTTCATTGCCATTCTGAAAGAACACCAAACATTGCAATTCTAAAAGAGTACACAAATCTAACAAATAGAAATGGATATTTGTCTGTTCGTCTTTTATGTACTGCCGTACCGTTCATCCTCTTTCAATAAAACATTGCCAAATGATTGATTGATTGCACTTAATATTTTTTTCGGTGGGAGCAACTCCCCGGGTACAAGCTAGATGCATATAAAAGGCAAAAAAAGCAAGAAAGAAAATTGATTTCAGTTTAGTTATATTAATTATCCGTTTTAAAGTCACACTAGGGTTGTTTTGGTTCAAACCGAGTCATTTTGGAGCTAATTTTCAATAATATTAGCTTGAAAAAGGCTGATATTTTCTCGTTTTTAATCAAGAAAAAAGAACTTTGAATTTCAAATTTATTCGTCGTCTTAAATATAGCGCAAGTTTTAGCATTATTGATTAACGTATCTATTTGTCATGAAAATTCAGTATGCGTCCGTTACAATCAATCATTTAAAGATATTAATTGCTTAGAAATTCTATTTTAAATATCATGCAATAATCACTTTAATTCCGTATTAAGTCATTAATTTCATTTAGTCTGATGACGAGGAATATCCCTGATCTGGCATCACGAACAAATACATAAATACTTTTTTTTGTATTCATACAATTATTTTTATGCCCAAAAAAACTTATTAAAAAAATTTGTTTTTGTGAAGTTAAAAACTTTTCAAGAAAAAAACTTGCCAATTTTTTAAATAATTAAATGTTTTCGATGCTATCAAAGTTAAAAAAGATATATTGTGGGATATAACACATTTTTCTTGCCACTCGTATTATATAGAAAGTACTTCAATTCTCTAAATTCCCCCATCTGTAAACTTACTAACAACAAAAAAAGTCCCCATCTGATATTTTGTCATTTATTACAAACATGGGGTAAAAAAACTTTCCGATTTAGTGACGTACAAAAAGCTTCTTTTAGGCTAAAAATATATTTTTTATTTCATTTTTCATTCTAAAATTTTTGTAAGAGATAGAAAACATCTCAGGCAATTTCAAATTTCACAGTAAAATTTAACATTTATGCATTATTATTAATATTATTGAAAGAGTAAAATGAATATCCTTATTACAATGGATTGACCTCGAATTTTGCATTGGGATATTGGAACCGAGCGCACAATTTTAAACAGCAGTTAGGGAACTATAAATTCGAGTTTATTCAGATCAGATAAACTCTCAGCATTTCAACTTTACAAGAATATTTAATACTCTAAGAAACTGTGAATTTAAATTGAGCAGACTTCTTACACATGCAATGAATAAACATCCTTTTCAATATGGAGAAATACAGAATTTCACACATTTTCGCGGATGTTTTGCAAAAATAAAAATTTGTAAAGGACTTTAGCTTCTGGGTGTTTTATGTCTGGCTCATAATAAAATATTCTCGCCATTTTATGTCACTTTATAGTTAAAAATTGGGGAATGTAAAGCTTTAAAAAGTCTGATACAGTCTTCGCACGTAATACGGCGTTCTTTTAAATTAAAAATAACTGTGAAATATAAAAATACCAGCGGGTGACCGAGCTCCGATTGGAGAAAACAGGTATCGAAGCTAACTCGAAGATTTAAATTTTCAATGGTGATTTATCAAAACAATACATGCCATAAGAAAATTTGTGAAACCATTGGTGAAAAGATAACCGGTTAAACCTCGGCTTTTCATCGTCCACCAGCGATGACATGTCTTGATGTTCCATTGGAAATCCCCATCTGCACTGGTCTCTTCCACGTTTGCTGACCATGCACGGAGCGCTTGGGTTCATATCACCACACGGGCTATGGATCATCCATTTCGAGATCAGTTCCTTGAGTTCCGGATCATCTTCTGGAAACTTTATTAGTTCGCCATATTGGCTATAGATGGCAGCACGTTATCGCTTGAAACCTATTAGCCATTATGGCGAACTAATAAAGTTTGAAAATATCCTATCTGTAACTCCGAACTGCTCGACCGTAGCGCTTCAAAACCGGCGCCAATCGATTCCCCGTGACCAAAAACCCCAGACCCCCAAGTTTACCGGAGTTTATTAATTCTGGGGCGATTTTCGACTTGGCAACCATTCCTCGTATTATAGTAGAAGATATTTAAATGTTTTATATGTATTCAAATATTACAGACTAGCTAGTAACTGCCGAATATTAAGTGAAATCAAATTTGGCAATATTTCATCGAAATGGGATGAGCGTTGCGACAGCTTATAAAAATACGGACAAACAAATCTTCATCTTTATATATTAGATCTGTGTATTCTTTTAGAATTGAAAGCTTGGCGTTCTTTCAGAATAGTCGTGAAAGAAACTGATTATTGTATCTCGTTATTCGCTTAATATCCGTTCAGAATTCTCAAATTTAAATTTAGAAAAGGTGATTTAAACATCTTTTAAAAAATGGGTTAAATAGAGAAAGCATATAATACCATAAAATCGTTAATACAGTTTAAATAATAATTTTTTAAAATTAAAATGGTGTAAACTTATTTGTGCTACAATATTTTTGGTGGTGACTGCGAAAAACGCTAAAATTTAATTTACATTTAAAACCCCCGGGGGTTGTCTCCCCAAAACATTCTCGCATCATCTATAACAAAGTTGTTACTTCTGAGAATGACTTACATGACATTTGCTTACAATAGCTGCGAAATATTACCCTTTCACTTGGATTGAGCATTTCTGCAGAATCTACTGTCTCCTCGACGAGTTATTTGGTGATGAATCCTTGGTAAATAGATGCCGTTGGGATTCATTTATTTTTTAATTTTGGATAATGCACAATCCCTATAACCCTCCTGTTGGTGTAAACAATAAGCTGACCCAGTTTCATCCCAATCGGGCGAACGGCTTAGGAAGGCATAAGAGACAAACATTCATTTCCATTTATATAGATATATTGAAGGATTTGTATGTAGATGCCATCATGATATGAAGTCATTTTGGAATAACACTATCTGTAATGCAAAATATATTTAAATTGAATTGTTTAAAAAAAATCAAAAGTTTGAGAAAATTTTTGTCGAGGTCCATTTCAATACAGTAAGAGTGTCCTGAAGGAAGAGCTAATTACATAGCTCTATTGCCATAAATGTGTTTCAAATTTGTCTTTTCAACCAAACTGAGGACAGCCTTGCTTACAGGCAAACCCTCAGTTTTGGGCTGGTGAGTTTCAAGATCAAGACACGCTTCTTCAAAAAGTTCATCGGGTACGCAGGCTTAGAGTTAATAAATTTACTCAAATTGAGCGCTCTATCAGCTGCTGCTGCGTGAAAGTTTTAATAAAATAATTTCTAATGAGAATGTAATCATCAATCAATAATCAAAGTACATGATGTCTTTATCTATTTCAAACGTTGACTATGTAACTCTAATAAAAGGATCTAATACACGAAGATTTTGATGGAAATAAAATCTTCAATATCTCTACAACCTGATTGTAATTCCATTCCTGCTATTTTCAAAAGAAAAATATTTCAGTGAATCCGAATGATATTTTTCGTATAAAGTTCAGTCAACCTTTTAGGGCCGAAAATAATAAAAGAACTTAAATGCATTAAAATAAACACATGAACGATTCGAAAAGAATAGAAAGTTCGTTAAAAAAAGTATAAATCTTTTTTCCGAAGAGTCTACAAGGACTCCAGATGTCCAAAACCACTTTCGATTCAAAACACCTCACGTGTTCCGTTCCGAGGCGCTGAACAGAAATTTAATAAACGTCTTCCGACAGCCGAAACAAAGTTCTTATTCTTTCGGATTAATCCCTTCCCCCACCCTCCATCCTGTTCCGAACGTGCCTCTCCACAAAAGATTCGCAAATCCAACAGCAAGAGAATGGACATCAGACATTACAAGGGTCTTACAATCCTTTTCCTTTTCAGCTCTTTTTTAATGAAAGAATTGCGCCGCAGTTACAGTCGCAGTCACTCCGAGCGATGAACAATATTAAGACGGCAAGGTTGCATTCACTCGTCAAGGGTACAGCGGAGCCAAACATAAAAGGAACTCCAACTTTCACTTCAAAAGGCAAAAACAAAGAGAAACCCCCCTCTGTTGCGTGAATCTTTTCTTTGTTGATAACAAGGGAGATTCAGAATCATTCCCGCCTTAGAATTACGCTTATGTAATTAACGAAGGATCCTGTTCATAACTTTTTTCTCTGTGTTTATTTTTTACTTCCACTTCGGCGCGGGTAAACAAACTGCACGTCAACCTAGATGCTTCATATTTTTTTATGTATATATGCGGAATTTCTTCGGGCCTGATCTGGCTATTGACACTCTGGCATGAAAAGGCATCTGAACTCTTGAACATACCAATTAAAAGGGCGATTACGCAAGGCATTGTGCTGGTGGTTGGGTCAACTTTTCTTGCTTATCTTAAACCGTCTGTCTCATTGTCTAATGAAGCTGCTATCGCGGAAGATCTCAACAAACTAATTGAGATGTAAACATGCAAAATACAATTTCGGAACCTTCTCAAGAGGTCATTCTGTCTAGGGTATTTCCAGTGATGTTTCCAATTACTTACGTATGTATTGCCCCCTGATAGGTCAATTGGGCTACAAGCCGTAACTTTCCTTTTAAATTCGTGTAGCTACTGTTAAAAGCTGAATGGAGCTATATATTCCTATCGTAAAGTAATATTTCCAATTAATATGTTTTGCTTTTGCATTTTAAAAAGTTAGTTTTATTTCAACCTTATCAAGTAATGCTGAGATTTTTTACGCAAATAAGGCAAACAAAATTAGGCAATGAAAAAAAAAAACTGGAATAATTTTAAAGTAAAATATTTTTGTTCATTTGCAGAACTTTCCCAAGAGGTCGTTCTGTCTACGGTTTTTCCAGTACTGCTTTCAATTACATGCGTGTGTATTTCCCCTTGATAGGTCAACTGTGCTACAAGCCGTAACTTTCCTTTTAAATTCGTGTAGCTTCTGTTAAAACCTGAATGTATATTACAATGGAGCTATATATTCCGAAAGTAATATTTCCAATTAATATACTTTTAAGTTTTTGCTTTCATATTTAAAAAAAAGTAACAGTTTTATTTCGATCTTTTATTTTTATTTTAAATTAAAATAAAAAGTTTTCCCATTTTTCACCTTCTGAATATCTAAGGTGTGAGTCCCCGGTATTCAATTTTTTTTGTATATCACTAGTTGAATAATTATTGTACAAAAATTGAATTATGCTTTACTAGGGATAGTTTAGTTTTCAGAGATATTATTGTCTCACTAGTTCAAGGCTTTTGTCATTCAGCTGTTTCAGGTTAATTTCTCAGTAAAATTCCTGTTAATAGACTATCAAAGTGAATTGGGGGTCTGCCTTACCTGTCCTGACAGGAGTAGCCAATGACGTGGAGCTGACAGGCTTTAGAGAATCAGAAGTGGCTGGAGCTCTTGTAGTTTCATCTAAATCCTACAAGAAGAAAAGTAGCATGAATGCATAGGGCATATTGTCACGAAGATTGAAATAAACACAGCTTTTAAACTAGCAAACAAGTTTATTGAAGGAAAGTGGCGACTTGTAACTTTGCAAGGTCAAGAAGTTGCCCACGACTAGTGGGTGTCGGCTTTTATACAAGAACAGAATATTCTAGAAACGACTCATTTGCGAAAAAAGGACTAGAAAGTTAAGAGAACATAAGGATACGAACTAAAAATCCATACTGTGGATACAGCAGCCAAGGCGAGCATCGAACACGTGAATTCTGGGTTCGGAACTCGCGCTCTGACCATTTGTCCACTGAGCTCGTGGGCAACTTTCTTCATGCGGCAATATTGTGTCTTACTCGAATACAGCTCTATTAGAAATAGACATTAAAAATAGACGATAATATTACGATCAATTCAGTTACAAAGCCAAGTTGTCAAGAATAAAGCAAAGTTAGGTTTCTAATATAAATAATAAAAGATCTTATTCTAATTAAAAATAAGTAGATAAAATGCATGGTAGTAAAAGTTGGATTGTGATCAATTCTAACACAAAGTTTTATTTCATATTTTCTCTTCACATTTAAGTGTCTTTTTTTCTGATTTGGAGGTGATTTTTTACTTGGTGCATATAAGAGGATTACAAGCAGTTAAAATGCTGAAAAGACTTTATACAATTTTTAATTTTGTTGTTGACTTTCCTTATCAAATATTCTATAATAAAAATGTATACGGCAGATACTTTATGCATTTTAAGCACTACTAATTATACATGAATAAAAATGAATGTCTGTCTGCATGTCTCTGACGCCTTGCTAAACCATTCATCCAATTGCGATGGAACTTGGGCAGCTTATTAGTCACACCTAAGGAATGGTTATAGGGATAGTACGATTACTAAAAAAATCGTATATCAACCGCATCTATTGACCAAGGATTAATCTTCAATTAATTCGCTGAGGAAACACAATAGATTCTGTAGGGATGCTAAATCTAAGTGAAAGGTTCATATTTTGTAGCTACAGTACACAAATGTCATGCAAGTCATTCTCAAGGGTAACAACTTTATTGCAGTTGATGCGAGAAACGTTTGGAGAAACCAACACTGGGGTTTTTTGATTAAATGTTAGCGTTTTTCGCAGTAGCCACCAAAAATATTGCAGTACAAATAATTTTACACCATCTTCATTTTCGAAAATAATCTTTTCAACTAGATTAGAGATTTCATGGTGTAAATATATTTTCAATGTGGAATCAATTTTAAAGAATACCAAGTTGTACAATTCTGAAAGAATACACAAATCTAATATATAAAAATGAATATTTGTTTGGTCGTATTGTATATGCTGTCGTACCGTTCATCCTATTTCGGTACCATATGGCCAAATGATTGATGGATTGCACTCAATATTATTATTTTTGGAGGCAGCAACAAGCCGGGTACCAGCCAGTAATCTATACTTACAATAAAGCTCAATGTGTGTGTGTGTGTGTGCAGTGTGTGTGTGTTGGCGCTCTACAGGCCAGACCGTTGGACCTACAGCTACCAAATTTGGTAAATGTATACCTTGGAGGTCCAGAATGTGCACCTCGGAGCCCTTTTTTCGAATTTTTAATTAGAATTTGAATTAATTAAAATTTAAGCGAAATTTCGACGTTTTTCCGCCATAACTTCCGAAAATATGATCGCACAAGCATGATTTTAATATCAATTTAAAGATAAAACAATTAGCTTTCTAACGGTATCAGTGTTTTTGATGTATAACTTAAACTACTATTTTTAATGAATTTTTAAAGAAATATTTTAACTATGTTTTTTATCACGTGACTGGATAAAATAAAAGAAAACAATGCCGGAAGTTCAAATAAAAAAAACCTATCATCGCAAAATAAATCTACAGAAATGCAACCTGTCAGCACGTGACTGGATAAAATAAAAGAAATATAAAATGTGATATTTTCTTTAAAAAATAAATGCAAAGCAAAGCAATATCTATATCATTAAGTCAATAAATCTTCTTTATTTAAGGTAAACCTGATTGAATTTAGACAGGATATGCATTGAAATCCCGACTTAATGGCATATTTATGTAATCGTTTGCAATATCTGTATCATTAATTTAATACTTATTTCCCTTTCTCGCTTTCTTTAAAAAAACATATTTAATATTTTGGCAACAGCATCGAAATTTTTTTTTAATATTTTGGAAGCATACCCGATGGTTCAAACTGACTGATTTATAAAATTAAAGAATATTATTAGAAAAAGGTGTACTTTTAGAACTTTCCGTCCATCATCTTAAAGAAAATATTAATTTCAGGCCAATACATGCCCGGAATTACTTAAAGGCTAATGAATATGGGATTTAATTGAAAATTTTAGCAAGAATTACTCATGGCGAACCAGCTGGTCGCCAAAGGCGGCTAGTATATAAATAAAATCGAAATTTCACAATGAAATATAAGAACGTACTCACCGTCACATTTTTAATTAGTCTTCTCGCTCGTACAGTAGTGGCCGAAACGGGGAAAACCTTTTGGAAAGAATGCATTTTTGTGATTTGATGTTTTTGGCAGAAATTTTATTATTAGAAATACTATAAAATTACATATTATTTCCAAATGAATTGAAACAAAAATATAATGCAATATTTTTATAATGGATTTTTGTATTGGAACAGCAATTATCAGTCAATTAAGAAAATTAATTGGGAAAAGTTCAGGATCAATTATGGCCTAGAAGCACCATTCATAGAGATCCCCAATACCTTTATTCCTCAACTGCAACAGTATGACACAAAGATAGAATTATGACTTTAAGGAATCCGACTACGTTCGAACTAAAAGTTTTCAAAAATTTGATTTTTTAAAAACTTTTAAAATTATGGTTTTTATATGTATCGTTAATTATAATACAAAATGCTATAAATACAGCACTGTTATTTGAAAGTATAATATATTTTGAAAAAGTAGGAAAATGTGTAATGAATTTTAAGGAAATTGAACCAAAACTGTTGACACTCCACACAAAATTGTGGTGCAGAAATTTTATTTTTCTGAGCACAAGTTATACACTGAAGTGACAAAAGTCATGGGATGACTGTTAATATCGTGTCGGTCCTCCTTTTGCCCGGCGAAGTGCAACAACTCGAAGTGTCATGGAGTCCACAAGTCGTTGGAAGTCCTCTGCTGGAATATTGAGCCATGCTGTCTGTATAGACGTCCATAATTGTGAAAGTGTGGATGGTGCAGGAGTTTGGACACGAACGGACCTTTAGATGATGTCCCATAAATGCTCGATGGGATTCATATCGGGCGATCTAGGTGGCCAGATCATGCGCTGGAATTGTCCGGAATATTCTTCAAACCAATTGCGAACAGTTCTGGCGCGGTGACATGGCGCATTGTCATCCATAAAAATCCCATCGTTGTGTGGGTACGTGAAGTCCATGAATGGCTGCAAGTGATCTGCAAGCAGCTGAACATTACCATTTCCAGTCAATGATCGGTTCAGTTGCAACAGAGGACCAAGTCCATGCCATGTAAAAACAGCCCACACCATTATGCAGCCACCACCAGCTTGAACAGTGCCTTGCTGACAGTTTGTGTCCATGGCTTCGTGGGGTCTGCGCCACACTCGAACTCTACCATCAGCTCGTAACAACTGAAATCGTGACTCATCTGACCACGCCACGGTTTTCCACTGGTCTAGGGACCAGTCGATATGCTCACGAGCCCATGGGAGTCGCTGCAGGCGATGTCGTGCTGTCAGTAAAGGCACTTGAGTCGGTCTTCTGCTGTCATAGCCCAAGGAAGACAAATTTCGCCGCACAGTCCTATCGGACACGTCCCTCGTACGTCCCACATTGATTCCTGCAGTTATTTGACGAAGTGTTGCGTGTCTATTAACATTGACCATTCTACACAGACGTCGGCGGTCTCGGTCGTTAAGTGCAGGTGGTCGCCCATTGCGCTGTCCATGATGGGATGGGATGCCTGAAATTTTATACTCTCGGCACACTCTTGATACTGAGGATCTCGGAATGTTGAATTCACTAACGATATCCGCAATGAAATGACCCATGCGTCTAGCTCCAACTAACATTCCACGTTCAAAGTCTGTTAATTCTCGTCGTGCCGCCATAAATCGCGAAAAACCTGTTCACATGAATAACTTGAACACAAATGAAAGCTCTGGAAAACGAACTGCGCATTTATACTTTTTCGCTGCGATACTACTGCCATCTGTATATTTGCATATTGCTATCCCATGACTTTTGTCACTTCAGTGTAGAATATAATGATGAATGAAATGAACCAAAATCTATGAAATATTTTGAGATGCAAAGAAGCTATGGGTAAAAATATAAGTATATATGCATTTTTCCCATAAAGTACAAACTTAAATTTTCTAAAAACATTTATGAGTGACAAAGTATTTCACGACAATAAAACTTTTGGTTCCTTTCATTGCCCATAATATTTAAAACACTCACCGAAATTTTTAAGCAAATTTCTCTATTAGTTTTTGAGATACCGTGCATAAGGTGAAGAATTTTTATGAAAATTAAAGTTTTGAGGTAATTGAAGTTAAAGAGAAATTTTAGCTGAAAAATTTGTTTTGTTTAAAATTTCCCTGGATGACAGGTCAGGATTTCCTTTTCCTAAAGCATAAACTGGTTTAGAAAGAGAAAATTCTGGACTACAAGAAATAATAATTTTTTAAAAATTGGCCGATGGGGTCGATAACCAATGTTTTTAACGTAGTCAGATCAATTAGATTTTAATTAAAGTAATAATTCAATCGTTTCTTTAAATTTCTGTGTTATTGATAAGTCAATTCAGTAGTGAAATATGATTCTTCTGCAACTAGTTTTTGCATAATTGGAACGGAATCCTGTTGCAATGTAAATTCTTAATTTTCTAGGAAACTATCAAAAACGTACTGTAGTTTAGGAATGAATATTTAATTCATATATTTTAGACGTTAAAATTGGCATTAATAACACAAATCCTATCCACGTCTTTTGCCTTTATAGAATCTCACATAATAGCATTCACTGGATTGACTTAACGTCAAGAGTAATGCAAACAGATGAAATTCCTTTCTTTTCCTTCCGGATGTCATAGTTGTCAAATAGTCAGATTTTTGTCTCATCAATCCAAAGCATGTTGTATTTTTGCTCTACTTTTCTGTTAATATCGACGTTCACCCAGTTTCACACTTTCAAAAAAATTCGGATATAAAAATGGCCTTTTCCATAAAATTCAGGTATTTTGATCAGATTCTTGAATTTTATATCGAATGGTCAGCACACTCAACTTCATATTGCGCCGGCGTCCTGGCTTAGGGGTAGCGCGTCTTCCCTTTGTTCTCGGGTTCGAGTCCCGGTTCAGGCATGGTTGTTATTCTATGTTCTGTAGTGTGAATGTGCCCCCCAGTAAAAAGCGGTTTTTCAAGCGAATGTGAAGCATGAAGTAGCTAAGATGTACTCTTGATCCTAGTTGGCGCCGCTGAAAAAACAAGAGACACTATCTTAGGCTTAAATCGCTGACAATTATCGGTCTGCTGGCTTGTAAAGTGCCGTGGGTGACAACTTCATATCGCATTGCACTATCTCATTTTGTATACTTATGAGTGACTTTCTTCTATTACGTAGACGTAATCTTTTAAGCATTTTATGATTACATTCTTTTACGAACTTTCCTATGACTTTATCAAATTGTTTTATTACACCGAATTTCCTTTTACTTATAAAGAAATTCAGAAATAACCGTGATTAACCACTTCGCAATTAATGAAGTGTCTGAGAGGCTCGTTGAATTATTGATTTTTTTTTATTTTTATGCTACAATTAAGATAAAATTATCGAATGATTTAAAATAAATAGTCACCTGAAACGTATTATGATGAAAGGAATTAAAAGAATAGCAAATATTCCCATTGGGAATCTATTCCATTCGTCATTTAATTAGCAAGTTATATAAATTCGTATGGCAAGTGGTTCAAAGACATTTTCGTGCTGTTTTGAAATTGTTGGAATAAGCTTTTAATTATCTTTCAAATTTTATATTAAATATGCGCTTCATGATAAAGTTTGAATATGTTACATTTCATATATTTTTTGAGTAATCAATCAGGTTCTTTAGGCTACTTTTTAAAATTATGTTTCGTGATCTCAAAATGGAAGGGCAAAAAACAAAAGTTTGCACCCAACTTGATAGCAATCCTCTCGTCGCTAAAACATAGCATCAGTTTCTGAATTCCGCTAACAAGATGTTCTTTGTCTACTTTCAAATAGAGACGGGAAGATCAATTTAAACAAAGAGTACTCGTTTCGTATAGGTATTAAGGCAATCGACTACATTTGAAGGAAAAAAGTTTGGAAAATTGGAATTTTATGATTTTTAGATGTATTGTAAATTATAAACACTATAAATACAAAAAAATTATTTGAAAATAAAATATCTTTTGAGAATTAGAAAAATGTGTTGTAAATTTTAATGAAATGGAACCAAAAGGTTCACATTTTGCACAAAATGGTAATGCAGCAAGCCTATTTTTCTTTGTACACAAATTTTAGAATATAGTAATGAAAGAAATGAACCAAAGTGCAAGAAAAATTTTGAGATACAAAGAAGTGATGGGTAAAAATATACGTATATATGCATTTTTTCCACAAATTCACAACTTAATTTTTCAAAAAACACCTACATTGTCTCACAAAAGTGATGGGACACTTGTGCTTTACAAAAGGAAAATGTAATAAAATAAATAAATAAACATGTACAAATTTTTTGTGGGTGTATTTCATACTTAAATTTTGTAACAATTATTGCATAACATACATTTTGTCAAAATATTAAAATATTAATTTAATAAAAATATAATTGTTTAGAACGGAGCAGATATTAGCTCACATAAGTGATGGGACACCATTAGATATGCAACAAAAATCGTCTGAAATAAGCAATAAAAATATTTTTGGGGGATTTTATTTTTACTCAAAAGCAATTGGCAATAATTTATAAAATCGCCTGCAGTATTTCTCTCCAGATTGCTTTGGAATTTTTGTGTTTTTTAGCTCTGTGCAGCCATGAATGCTAAACGAAAAGAAACTTCGCCTGAAATTCGAAAAATAATTAATTTGCATATTGAACGTGGAAAATCTATTAGAGAAACTGCTAAAACAGTTAATTTGAGTCATTCAACAGTTTTCAACATCATTAAACGATATAAAAAGAATCATATTATTCAGGATAAAAGAAGACCTGGCCGACCATCAAAGCTATCTAATGGATTAAAGCGAATTATCGTTCGAATTATTAAAAAAAATCCAAGAATGAGTGCTCCTAAAGTTGCTGCTGATTTACAAGCATTATATGGAGTAATGGTTAATCCTGAGACTATTAGAAGAGTAATTCGATCTGCTGGATATCACGGTAGAGTAGCCAGGAAAAAATTCTTCGTAAGTGAAAAGAATAGAAAACTCAGACTGGCATTCACAAAATCCTACATAAATAAGAATTCTGATTTCTGAAATAAAGTTATATTTGCTGATGAGAGTAAATTTAATATATTTGGTTCTGACGGTAGAATCTTGGTGTGGAGAAAACCCAGGGAAGAATTTCCTAAAGAGAACTTGGTGCCAACAGTAAAACATTGTGGAGGAGGAGTTATGGTATGGGGGTGTATGTCGTCCGCTGGAGTCGGTAATCTTGTTTTTATTGACAGTATAATGGATCAGTACAAGTATATCGACATTTTACAGCAAAATTTGAAATCTTCAGCACGAAAATTGAACCTTCATAACGATTTTAAATTCTACCAGGATAATGATCCCAAGCACACTGCTTTGAACGTTAGACTCTGGCTGCTGTATAACTGTCCTGAAATAATAAAAACACCTCCACAATCTCCTGACTTAAATCCCATAGAGCATATTTGGCAAGAATTGAAATCAAGAATTCGCAAACACACCATTTCTTCAAAACAGCAATTAAAATCGGGGCTTCAAGAAGAATGGGGTAAAATCACTCCAGAAATCACAGAAAAATTAGTCAAATCCATCCCAAGAAGATTAAATCATGTTTTAAAAGTAAAAGGAAATCCAACAAAATATTAAAACCTTTTAAAAAGTAAAATTTTTGGATAAATATTTGATGGAAAAGTAAGTGTCCCATCACTTATGTGAGCCATTTTTTTGCTCCTTTCTAAATAACTGTATAATTTATTTAATTTATTTTAATATTTTGACAAAATGTATGTTATGTATTAATTGTTACAAAATTTAAGTATGAAATACACCCACAAAAAATTTGTACATGATTATTTATTTATTTTATTACATTTTCCTTTTGTAAAGCACAAGTGTCCCATCACTTTTGTGAGACACTGTATAAATGAAAAAAGTATTCCACCAGCAATAAAAAGGTTGGTTCATTTCATTGCATATCATTAAAAATACACGCTGCAATTTTTACGTAAATACCTCTATTCGCTTTTGAGATATCGTGTTAACGGTGGAGAAATTTTATGAAAATTAAAATTGAAGACAAATTTTAACTGAAAAATATGCTTTGTTTGAAATTCCCCTGGATGATAGCCAGGCCTTCCTTTCCCTGGAAAAAATAAACTACTTTGGAAAGAGAAACTTCTGAACAACAAGAAACAGCAATAAAAAAAATCGCCAATATGGTTAATAATCGGTGTTTTAACGTAGTCAATACCTTAAGCTGTAATTTTTAAAAATCAAGTCAATTAAATATAATTTAATATATGGCATTCTTGGTTAAATCATCTTTAAAATTGTTAGACAATGATCCGAACTTTTGAGTCAGTCTTTGGGTTTTCCCACTTCCAATCCATGATCTCATGTAAACAAAACTGAAAGATTCGAATCCGACTTTTCAAAGTTTAGTGATTTATTGTTGGCGGCACTTATTATGCAAATTACACATACTTAACTAGTATAAATACGTGTGGAATTAAAATATGTGGATTTTTTTGATGTTAGAATGAGGCTCGGATGATATAAGACCATGCGGTTGGCTTGCTTTTTAGGAATTTTTAAGATGAATCGCTGCGTTTTTAGATTGAATGGTCGAATTCGAATCTGTTAAAGTTTATTCACAGTATGTGGTAATATTAATTTATTTTGATCTTTATTTTTTGAGATTTAACGTATTATTTCTTTTCTTTTTGCTCTAAGAATGAGCCTGTTAACTTTTACTTAAATAAATATGAACTTTTATGAAAACTGCTTTTATCATTCTTCCTCGACAATAAATTCCACTGCACAGCTTTGCTAATTTCGGATTAATTTATCCGGAAATCTAACAAAAATGATAGATAACTTCATGGAATTACTGCAACGCACTCTTCCTTTTTGGCAATTTTAGTCACTACAGGAACAAATGTCCTCCCACTGGTGTGGAAATTTGGAGGGAAGGGGGTGATCGTTCATGTGCCGTCCTCGTCATCTGACTGCGGGTCAAAATGACGAGGTCCTTAGCAAAATAGCCCAAGTGTTGTTTAAAAACGGGACGTTAACACGTTGATTTCCAACCACGAGATAACTCGTGGATTGCGTTCTTTTCCAGAACCAAACCATCCGTGTTATGAGATGGCACGTTCTCGACTACAGTTGAAAGATGGCAAAGAAGGGGTCATCTCATTGGATAGATGGTCCTGATCATATCAGGCGAAGGTAGTGGCAGGGAACGTGTTAATTTAACTAAACTAAACTAGACTGAGCTGAACTAAAAGTCTTTCGTTATTTGACATTTTATATGACAATATAAAAAATTCAACAGCCCCATTTTGTGTTCATGAATTGTATTATAACTAATTTTTTCACTTTTTATCAAGCTATTTTTTTTTTCATCTATTTGCCTGAAGGAATAGCTTTCTATTTTATGCTTTCTGAGGCTTCATAAATTTGCCTGATAATTATCAAGTCAAAATATAAATAATATGACATGATTTAAAAGTGAATCTTGATATAAAATTCGCGACCCAGACCTGATTATTTTGTTTGTCTCTACAATTTATCAAGCATCGAGAAGAATACTTTCCCCAAATTCTATAGTTCCTATTTGGGAAAAGGCAAGCTTTCCAAAATACGAATTATTATGCGATCATTTTTTTTGTCGTGTCCGTGTTTTTCCCGGAAAAGGGGTGCAGTAACTTCTGAGGGTAAAGACCCCTGAGTACCCAGAGGGCAGAAGTCTGACTTGCAGCTCACACACACGACACGACACAACACTTTTTAGGGGGCCGTCGAACTCATTCATCCATTCGCAAGTCAGAGTTTAGATCCGAATCAGAGACCGACTCATCCCTGATTCAGTACTCCCAGAGGTATCGTTTTGTTATGGGAACTTGGAGGACTTTGCAGTTTCGACATATTTAGCGTGCCCCAACTGCCATTAGCCAACACAGCGGATTTTGTTCGAGACGAGGACAGAACCCTCGACCTTTCGGTTACGAGACTGACGCTCTACCAACCAGGCTACCGCGGCCCATCTTTTTTTTTTGTTACCTGTATAAATAAACAGGAATGTTTGTCTGTATGTCTCTTATGCATTCCTACACCGTACATCCGATTGCGATGAAACTGGATCAGCTTATTGCTTACATTTACGGGATTAGTTTAGTTTAGTTATATTAACGTCTCGTTTAAAGCAACACGAGGGCTATTTTGGGACAGACCTCGTAATTTTGAACCACGGTCAGATGACGAGGACGATACCTGAACTGGCACCCCCCTCTCCACACCACACCACACCAGCGGGAGGACGTTTGGCCTGACAGATTTAACGTGCAAGAGACCCCCTCACACGACTGATCTTCGGTGGAATCGAGTCTCGAACCTGAAACCCTCCGGTTCCGAAGCCGAGACCTTACCACCAGGCCACCGCGGCCCCTACATCTACGGGATCGTTAGAGGCATAGTACAATTATTTAAGATTTAAAAAACAAATTCGAATCTCAACCGCATCCTGTTACCAAGGATTCATCTCCAAATAACTCGTCGAAGAGACAATAGATTCTGTAGAAATGCTACATAAAAGTTTAAAGGTTAGTATTTTGTAGATACAGTAGGCAAATGCCATGCAAGTCATTCTCAGAGGTCACAACTTTATGACAGATGATGCGAGAATGTTTTGGGGAGACCACCCCATGGGGGTTTTATATTTTAATTCAATTTTAGCGTTTATGCTGTAACCACCAAAAATATTGTAATACAAATAAGTTTACAACCATCTTAATTTTTAAAAATTACCGTTTAAACTACATTAACGATTTCATGGTATAAATATGATTCTATGTTGAATCCATTTCGAAAGAAAATATCACATTTTCTAAAATTAAATTTGAAAATTCCGAAAGAATATGACACGAATCACGAGATACAATAAATTGGTTTTTTCTTTACCCTTCTGAAAGAATACCGAGTTTAGAAATTCTAAAAGAATACACAAATCTAACACATAAAAATGAGTATTTGTTCGTTCGTATTTTATGTACTGTCGTACCAATCATCCCATTTCGATAAAACATCGCCAAATGAAGGATGGATTGCACTTCATATAATTTTTTCGGCGACAGCAACGCATCGGGTACCAGCTAGTTCATTAATAAATATGAGCTCTTTTATTCTCTTTTCTATTGTATATTGAAATCTCAAATACTGTCCGTAAAATATTAAATAAAATCTCTATTTTCTTCAGGCAAGCACATCAATGAAGCATTTATTACTTTATTTATTGCCTATGGGAATGTATTACGCCTCTTTCACTTTCTTGAAATATATATGACTGGCTATTACCCGCGATTCTGTTTGCGTGGAAATTTTGATGCATATGTCCGAAAAACCATCAAATAATGACAAATAAAAAAATTAAACCTAACCTAAAGACGATACATTTAAAAGTATAAGCATGTACGAAAAGTATATGACATAAATACAATTTAACAACAGAACACACACAATAAAACAAAAACAATTTCCTTTACATTGTATACCCGAAATAAAACGAAATCGCAAATCGTCCGAATTTTTTAAAATCAGATCAAATTCCTTTTATTTATGGATCGAGATTGAGATAGCTACATCAGTAATATGCACATAATTTTTAAACTTTTGATTTAAATAAAAACACAGTTGTCATCATGCGCTAACACAACAATCGCGCGCGAACTTTCAAAGCCAGTTGGCGTAACGCACATATCTGACTTTCCTACGCCAGTTGCGGTAACGCAATGCAGATTATTAATTTTTTTTATTTCCTTTATTCGGTTTTCTTTTCATTTAAAAGTACTTCGGAAGGAATCCGAAAGATCGATCAATTAACAACATTTGATTTTAAATACAAACAGAATTGTTCGAAATAATCGGTCGACATTCTGATAAGCCTGGGGAAAAAAAGGGGCCTTACTCATTTTTGGCGGGATTTGGCCTCAGCTTTTTGGAGCGAAATTTAGTTTTTAATGAATAAAAAAATGAGCCACTCAATGAACCAGAATAAAAAGGAGCCTTTTGCTATATTCCTGACTCTAATCTATCTTAGTGCTCAATGTCATCCCATTCCGTTCTGGCGTGATTAAGTAACAAACATCCATATAAACATCCAAATATTCTTCTTCATAATATTAGTATCGATAGCACCAAAGTCAAGCAAGAAGTGTAACACCTAAATGTGCTTAGGCTGTGTTGTGAGTAGTATCCTTCAGAGATGAGCGATAGATTTAAAAATGAAATTGGTATCGCATTTTTAAGGGGTTTCTTGAGCTTTAGAATCGAAAATGTTTTCACCGAAACTCAAAGATTATAGAACAATTTCCAAAAATCACTCTTATTAAATTAGTTATACGAAGGCATTAAGATAATTTTTTTATATCAAAAGTGAGTTATTTTTTTTTAGATATATTTCAGTGTGGAGTATCAAACATATGTTCAGTTGCTTGATATTGGCTCTGACAATTATGAAAGTTAGTCCATTGCGCATTCGCCGGAAGACATTTTCTCTTACATAACATAATATGACATAACGCCATCCTGTGCCCCCGGTGCCTATAACACTAAATTATCTAACCAGTTGGGAAAGTAAAAAGGGATGGAAGGAAAAGAAAAGAAGAAAAGAAAAACAGTAAAGAAAGAAGGAGACGACAAACCGTCCAGAGAGAATCCCATTTGGTGTCAAATCTTACACGACTGCATTCAATTTTTGGATGAGGTAATAACTAGGTGGAGGGAACAGTAATACTTAAACAAATGCTGACTGTGCGTTAAACTTACAGGAAAAGGAGCTAAAAAGAAGAGATTGAGGAATTACATTGAAAGCATCTGCGTATCAGCAAGTAAACAATCACCGTAGAGTCAGAAATCTGTAGCGTCCATCTAAGCTCTGGGGTTTTGATTTCCTTCTTGAGAACTGCACTTTTAAGGGACATTTGAGCACTCTTGAAGTTACAATTTCGGCTGATTTTGTTTTGCATTTTGCTCTGAGCTATTGCATAGCCCTGACAAAATGGAATTAAAAGTAAGAAACTGTGCCTGGTCATATCATTGTGATGTCAAGAGAATCCATTTTAACATGTTAACCGGATAATTTACTTATATTCAATTCGTTTTATAAAATGCTGTTAAGAATCTTAAATCTTATCAAGTATTGTTAAGGTGATAATTATAATAAATGTTACCTTTTCGTGTGAGGTTAAGAAGGTACATTTAAAGACACGGTGACTCTTAAGAATTAAAAATATATTTTGTGGAAATATGTCTGTCTTGAGGGAAACAGCAATTTGATCTACTATTTTTATTGAGGCATTTACAAAATCCCCGTGCACCCCAAAGTATCACAAGGGGCTTACAGAAGTAAGTATTCAGCACGTAACAAAAGAAAATAAGAAATTTTAACAGTCATGAAGGATTAATATGAGAACAAAATAAAATAAGAAAATATAAATTAAGAATAAGAAAATTTAATAGTTATCAATAATAAATTTTCAAGAGCACTTCAGGTGGAAAAGAGTGGATGAAAATCTGGAAGCCAATTAATATTAATGGCTCGGAGAACCAATCTTAGGTTCTGTCTTGCTCCAGCAAACTTGGATCATCGAAGGAGCACATGTTCAACATTTTCCTCGCCAGCTATTTGTTCTACTATCTACTACTGAGTATGACAAAATATATCGATGTAAAACGAATATAAATAAATTACCCGGTTAACATGTTAAAATGAATTCTCCTGACATCACAATGGTATGACCAGGGACATTTTCTTACTTTTAATTTCCTTTTATCTTGAACTGCTGTATAAGAAAATATCTTCCAGGCGAATGTGCAATGGATTCCCTTTCATAATTCCTAGTGCAAATATCAAACAATGAAACAAACGTTTCATACTTCACGGTGAAATGTATCTAAAAAAACAACTTACTTTTGCATTAAAACAATTATCTTAGGACGTCTTCATATAACTAATTTATTCCCGACATTATCTGATTTTTTTAAAGCATAGAAAATCCCCAACATCCGTGAATGATTCCAATTATCTGTTACGAAGGTGATTTGCCAAAGAGGAAAAGTAACGAGCGAAGGCTGTATGAAATGAGGGATTCTCTTGAAAAATAAAAAAGGTAAACGAGCGGTTGGTCATTCCTCCTGCAGATTATGCGCGGATGACATGAGCGGAAGATGCGCTTCAGGGTCACCAAACTTGTCCTTCCTGGGGATTAGAAGGCTGTTCTCGGAGGCTGCTGGCCACTTAAAACTTTCAGAGACGAATGTCATTATTCGCTGATGGAGTCATGGCTCTTTCACTGCGGTCATAAAGTGGTCATTTCGAGCAGCTTCCTTAAGGTCATCAACAAAGACATTAGGTAAAAGAATGTGAGCAGTCAAAATCATAAGCAAATAGCTTAAGGTCTTATGTATATTAATAAAAATGAATAATAGTCTGTATTTCTTTTATGCGCGACCGCACTACCCATCCGATGGCGATGAAACTGGGTCAGCTTATTGTTTACACCTACGGCATGGTTAGAGAGAGAGTATAGTTATGCAAAATTTAAAAAAAAATGTGAATCTCAACTGCGACTATTTATTAAGGATTCAAAGGATTCATCTTTAAATAACTCGCCGAGGGGACTATAGATACTGTAGGAATGCTCCATCCAAGTGAAAGGTTCATATTGTATAGCTATTGAATACAAATGCCATGTAAATCCTTCTCAAGAGTAACAACATTATCACAGATTATGATAGAAAATTTTGGGACACCAGCCCTAGGGGTTTTATATTTTAATTGAATTTTAGCGTTTTTCGCAGTAACTTCTAAAAACATTAATGGTACAATTAATTTTGCGCCATCCTAATTTTCCAAATATTTTCTTTTCAACTATATTAACGATTTTATAGTATAAATGTCTTTTCTATGTTGATTCAATTTGAAAAGAAAATATTTTAATCACACTTTCTAAACTTAAATTTGAGAATTCTGTACGAATATGAAACGAATCGAGAGATACAATAAATAGTTTCTTTCAATACCATTCTGAAAGAACACAGAAATCCAATTCATAAAAATAAATATTTGTTTGTAGAATAGAACAATAAAAATAATATTAATATTATTGACGCTTCTTCTTTATATATCCTTCAATTTCGATGACTTTATTCCCTGCCGACAAGAAAATAAATGTCATTCTTAATTAAAAAAGAGTACTATTTCAAATTCCAAATAATGTTTCCAAGATTATTTCTTCTGCGGCAGCAACGCGCCAGGGTGCCAGCTGGTACGAAATAAATGCGACAGAACATTTGAAAGGAGCTATCTGATAAGCTGAATACAACGTATCAGATATTAATTGAATCAAACGATATTCGGATGCGTTAACTAAGATTTTTAAACAACCTATCGAGACATTCTATTATGCAATCTGTATTTCTAAATAATAATATCACTTCTTGCTACTGATTAGCTCCAATTTTTCTTATGTCAGAAGCAATTCAGAGTTTTCAATAGTTTTTTTGCGATTTTTCTGCAAAAACTTTCATAATAAAATCAGTAAAGATTATTATTTCTTTAATTATGAAATTTTATTTATAAATCAAATTTATATTTAATATAAAAGTAATAATAAACTTCATTATTAATTAAATTTTTTGCTATCGAATTATAAATAAACTATAAATTTTAAATAATTTCATCGCCTAAATAATGCATCGGAACAAAATGCATTCGCAGAAATTCGGAAAAATAATTAAGAATGCTTGTTTTCTTTGGATTGAAGTGGTAATATTTAGGTAAAAAAAAATATAATAATTAAAATGCAGGAAATCTGACTAAAGTGCAAATGGTATTTTTGAATTATCACTCGTACGAACAGACACAAAGAGGGTCAAAAGAATGAAATTCCAAAAAAAGAGAAATGTCTGACTCAAGCCGATCTAAATGACTGCTGTTATCACTGTTCTTGAACACTTGCAGCATACTTCTAATTAATTCTGCCTGTCAAATGGCAATGAATCATTGCAGTTTTTATTGAAATCTTTCCTAATCACCCATTTTAATTCAATTATCTTAGAGAAATCCAGAAGCTTCTGCGAGATAAAATCACTGATATCAAAACAATAAATATCCATATTTTCAAGGGGAATTCCACACTTCTATCGCATTGACAAAATCATCCATTCTTATTCAGCAGAAATCTCAGTGGGAGCATTGTCAAACAAATTTTCCTTCATTTCAGATTCACATTTCCCCCTTGTTAGATGCTGATACGCGTATTTTCCACATGCTGATACGCGTATCTCGCCTACGCCGAGGCTTTTTGTACGTAGGCTGGCGAATGAGATAGCGTCGTTTCAAGGGATAATACTGAATGAAGCAATCAGATAATTTTTAGAATTATTTCCTGCTATATTTAGTAAAACAGTTCTACTTATCAGAAAAGGTGCAATTTGGACGAATAATACAATTATTTGCATTAAATATTAAAGAAAGTTCGCTCTATTCATTAATTTTATTGTTATAAATATGAATGCTTTTGATTTTAACAGTTTGAATTCTTAAACCAAAAATATCAAGAAGTTTACAACGATTTGATAAGCATATACATGCCTGCTGTTATTCTAATGGATTTGAATGGAATCTTAATTTTAGATTAATTTTATTTTAAACATTTAAAACTACAGGTTTTCAAGATTAAGAAGGGAATAGTCATATAGTATATCTTTTCCATACGACTATTTTTGCTGGTGATATTCTAAAGGAGACGGATAATGTAACCCAAATAACATGGAGTTAATATAGGGTAGGAATTCCAAATATTTAATTAATAATTAAATTGATTAAGACATTTCTGCTAATTGCATTTTTTTCTTGGGTTCCCTGGGATTATTCTACAAGAAAACTAAACGACTGGTGCAAAAATGAAAAAGGGATGGCAATATAACTCTGTAAATAAAAGGTTAACCAACGGTATTTCTAATAAATTTTTCTTACTTTTTTAACATAAAGAAGTGCTATAAAAACCCTAATGTGAAGTTTTCACTTTTGAAATTTCTCTTGAATCAAATTTCTAATCTAGAAATTTCTGAATATAGAGAAGCCTTTTGACTCATTAAGTTATCGAAACAAGAAAAATGTGGCTTATGGATTCTATTATTGTAATTTTATGTAACTTATCTGTCCTAAGATTTATTTTTTGGGCCTTTTATCACCTTTTTCTTGTTTTAAAGGTGGAATCCTAAAATAGAATTTTCATTCGCTTTCTTTTGTATTAGAGTTTTAAAATTTTGCATATTTATGTCATATCGATGACAATATATTCCGTATAAGATGGGTCATATAGAAAGGAATTTCTGAACATTGGTTTTGAATTTGATTATATTTTTATTAATTAATCAAAAACAATAAATAAAAAGGATCGAAAGTGATTAAAATAAAATAAATATATAACACAAATTTTAATACGCTTAAAAGTGCGCTATCAAACGCTGTTTTAATTAATTTATTATATTTATTTATTTAATAATTAGTTTTTAAAATAATTAGCTTATAATTTTCTATTATTTTATTTATATTTGTAATCTAAAGAAAAATTCTGAATATTTAATTCTCCTGCAATTTAGAATTATTTTGACGCGTATTTATTATTTTTGAATAAAAGTATTAAAACCCTAAAACACTTTTTAAGAAACTACATTTGTTTATTGCTACTTGCTGATCATTTTGAGGGCAATAGTAACTCATATTTGATTTCGATATGATGAATGCTTTTTATAGCGATTTATTTCAAGCAATTTTAATACACGAAATCTAAACTAGTTTGTGAAAGCAAAAATTTTGTAACATATTCCAAGCAGAATTATTTTTTAATAATGTAAAATATCGAATGCCATGTAGAGTAAAAAGAATAAAAATGTTTTTAAAAATTCCTTTAAAATCGTGATTGCTGCTTGAAATCACTTGTACATTGGTTTTACAACATTTCATAAATAATTCTAAGAAATGCATGATATATTATATTGTATAGATTTTATTGGATTGGATTTTAAAACTAGAAACATTGAAATGCTCTTTTAAAATTTCTTTTTAATAAAATTTCCATATTTTGCCGAATTTTCTGTAAGTAAATAATTCATTACTGAAATTGCTATTTACTGAAAAGTAATTGAAAAAAATTACTTAATACAAATAATGTAACATTATTGAATGTGGAATTAAAATCAAATTTTTCAATCACAGGTTTTAAAAATTTCTTTCAAATATTTTTAATGAAACTATTTCCTTGTTATAGACTGATAAATCGCAAACAAAAGTTTAAAATATTTGAAGCCTAATAGAAAAGTGACTCAACGATTTTGCTCTTGTTTCCGTAAATCTCAAATTTAAATGCATTTTAGTTGAACAGCTTCAGTGCAGTTCTAAAAACAGACAGTTTAACATAGAAAATGTACACAATTTTCAAATTTTTTAATTGAGTACACTTGTGATGTATTTAATTTTATTTGAATATTTCTGTATAAAAAATATGTCACGGCATTCTTCTAATTCAAATTTGCAATTGATTAATAAGTGAACCCCATTATCCGTGGAGTTACTTTAGCATACGTTGCATTTACAATTGTTAACATTATTATATTTTTTCCTTTTTTATTGAAAGAAGAATAAAGTGAAAATCGTAAACCTAAGAAGATTAATGCAATATAATTTGCCTTCATCTTAATGCCCTAAAATAAACGCAAATTGTAAATGTCGTTATTGAGGAATATACTTAATGGATGAGAAGAATGGTTCGATTGAATGATTAAATTCATTTGAAGAAATAGTCTTGTACTCTGTCTTTCATGAATGTTCTTCAATTTTCAATAAGTATGTTTAGAATTCATTTCAGTTTATTGAGAATTGTCACGGAAAACAGAAATTTATAGTTTTTATTCCTTTAAAAAATGTTTAGACAAAGTTGTATTTTTAAATGTATTCGCAATTATGCTGTGACATTAAATTTAAGTGAATTAATTCTTATTAATTTCCTTATTCATTGAGTGTTTGTCATAATAAATTTTGAATATGAATGAAAAAATATATAATGAAATAACTTTGCTATATTCACAATTTCTATAAGAAAAAGCATTGAAAATTATAATAAACCTTAACTAATAGAGATGACTACAAAAATTTATTTTTGTTTTTAGAGATGTAAATGCCCTCCAAAATTCATCTAAATTCGCTTCGTTTTAATGTAAATTCTTTCATATTTATTTCTTATTTTTCAGTCATTTTTGCAAATTTTCAGCATTTTATCATGCATTAAAGAACAAGAGGAATAGTTCTTAAAAAAGGGCTCGTTTAAACAAAAAAAGATGCAATGGCAACATTAAATGTATGCATGAAATATAAAAGGAAGCTTTAACTTACTTGTCATCAATTTAATTTAGTATACAATGTGTTAAAAATGTACGGAAGTAGGAGCTAAGTTGGTGTTTAATGACACAAAAGCCATTTTTGGTCGTACTGCGCCACATCCTTGAAATCAAAATATCTATTTCTATTGATAATGAACTCTTAATATGGAATGTTTACAAAATCCAAATGTCTGAAAGTGTTTATCTGCGAGTTATGAGAAGCGTAACAATGATGTTATACATGGTACTGCGCTAAAAATAGGGAAGAATGTTTATATATGATTATAAAAACCTATATTTTTTAAAAAAACTAAAAAGCCCAATATGCAGGGTTTCAGAAAGCAACTCGTCCAATTCAGGGCGAGTCTTCTGCAAACATGCAATACGCTGGACAGAAAATTGTGGACATTCCACAAGAGTGTGTTAAATAGACATAGGACTATTACACATTGAACAAAATGATGTTGGGTCCCCCATCAACAAATGTACGGAAAGAGAAGTAAGTTGCAAGAAAATAAAGCCTCAAAAAACTTCACAAGAAAACTATATTTCATTAACAAGAAATTTAAAAAATTGTTAGAAAAGATTCTAAAGGATAAGGATTATTACGAATAATGCTTGAAAAATTGCATATAATCGGTAGATAATTTTCAAAAACATAGAATTGTCATCATTTTAATCACGAATGCCACATCATGTAAGATTTTCGAAATTATTAGAAAAGGTACACAAAGTATGCTAACTAATTTTATGACTGAGTCACGTATTTATCAATTATTTTTTTGTGTCTAAGAATCTGAAATTTTTTTAACAGCAGTTTTTTATGTAACGATTTAATACTAATGAAAAATATTTTACAATTGTTTTTGATAATAAATTCAAACTATAATAATTCTAAGATAAATCAGTTTTTTTATTGTTCTTTTTTACGATAATATTTGCTTCTTTTTTTTAAATAACAAATTGTCTAATGGCATTTTTTAAATAAAATTCAGATGTATTAAAGAACTATTTCACCTTTTATTTCCTGACGGTACTTGAGAGTACCCTTTAAATCCAGCTTATATCTTTGCTACATGACTATTTTTGCTGGTGGCATTCTAAAGAACATGCAGTTAACATAAGATAAAAGTAGGAATTAAAAATATTTAAATAATAATTAAATTAAGATATTTCAGTTAGTTACATTTTTTTTCTTGGGTTCCCTGGGATTTTTCTGCAAATTAAACGAAACCACTGGTGCAAAAATGAAGTTGAAAAATCGATGGCAACATAATTTGGTGAATAAAAGGGTAAAAAAATTATGCTAATAATAAATATTTATACTAGTGGTGTAGGTTTAACAAAAACAGAGGCTGCTCCCAAAGTTCTTCCCTGATTACAAAAAAAATATTAAAAAACTATGAAATTGAATTCTATCAATATGTTTGGAAAACATTTATAAAGCTTGTAATCACACCACTTACACCAATACATATCAATGTAAGCACTCTTGGTAGCAGAACGAATATAAATTCTCTTCAATAATCTCTAGGTATTGTCTCACATTTCAAAATAACATTCCAATTTAAGGTATCCGACTACGTTATAAACACTGGTTATCGACCACATTTGAAAATTGTTTATTTACTGTAATTTCGTGTAGTTCAGACTTCCCCCTTCACAAAGCAGTTTGTCTTTTCTGGGAAAAGGAAGACCTGACATATCAGCCAGGGTGTCATATTTTTCAGTCAAAATTTACCTTTCACTTCAATTTATTCAAAAATTTTAACTTCTCCACCGCTAACACGATATCTCAAAAACTAACAGAGGTAGTTACATATAAATTTCAGTGTGTGTTTTAAATAATATGGGTAATGAAAGGAACCAAAAGGTTTATTGTGGGTGTAATACATTTTCATTTAAAGGTGTTTTTAGAAAAATTAAGTTGTAAATTCGTGGAAAAATGCATATATTCATCTTTTTTAACCCATAGCTTCTTTGCATCTCAAAATTGTTCTAAAAATTTGGTTCTTTTCATTCATCATTATTAGCTTATGGACAAAGAAAAAAAGGATTGCTGCGTTACCATTTTGTATAGAGTGTTAACCATTTTGGTTCAATTTCATTAAAATATACTACACATTTTCCTATTTTTCAAAATATATTATCAGATAAATTTTTTGTTTTAATAGTATTTTGTACTATAATTAACATTACATCTAAAAACCACAGTTTTAAATAGTTTTTAAAGAATCCAATATTTCAAAATGTTTCCCTCGAAAATAGTAGATACTTTAACATTAAATTAAATTACGAAATTTGAGATCCTAAATTTGAGTGCATCAATATCTTCAATTGAAGTTGGAAACATTTTATGCTTTACGTAACTCCGAAATTGTCAATGAACTGTAAGGACCGACTTAAATACATGGAACCATAGAACACAATTAACTTTATCTTTTGTTTGGACCCTTTTAACAACACTGTAAAATCATTGCGTCAATGTTGGTTGACGGACTAAAAGATTTAAGAACATTAATATTCCGTAGCAATATTGCATTCAATGGTTCTTTCGTACTTATTCTTTGTAAAGATACAACTGTAAAATCGTTATGTTCCGTTAAAGAAATTAGTTCAGTTTCAGCTTACTTTCCTTCAGAGTATTCTTTTGATTGAAATCTCAGAATCACAAAATGAACTGGAAAACCCTTAAATCTTTCACACTGTTTCATTGAATTTCACTCATAGTTTTAAGCATACAGATATCATGGAATACAACAGTTTAAAAGAAATTTTGAGTTATTTAAAACCTATTTTGAGATATAAATTTTGGCATTCATGATTTGAAATATGCATTTTAGATATTCTTGATAAAGGATATTTCATTTCCTTTTAGGTTAAAAGAAAAGGGAAGATTATTAGAAATGTTCTTCTTTTAGGTTAAAAGAAATTAAGTGATAAAATATATTAAAGAAATGGAATTAAAATTTTGAACTTATTATTCTTTTCAGTATAGATGCAGTTATTATCTACACAAGGTAGTCTTTGTTAGTTATTTCAAATTAACATACTGCACCTTTGAAGGTAAAAAAACAACAACTTGGTATTAAAAAATTTGGCATTTAGTCTTAAATTCAAATTACTAAAAATTTAAACTTACCGTGGATGTAACTTCAACCGTTGATTCTAGGGTAGGTAGCAACGTTGTTGTGTCTTGGCATACATATTGCTTCGAAATGAGCAAAATCAATAATATAATGTAAAACGTCTTCATTTTCAAACTTGAGATTCACAATAAATACAAAAATACAACGAAATCACAATTTGTCGGTCGATCTTCCTAAGTCTTCGCTGTATCAAGACGCCAGTAGGCAGTATTTCATACTGAAGCAAAAGGCTAATAATTTTAGATCCTTGATAGAAACCTATAAAAGAGCCTATAAAATCATATTTTCTTAAACTAAAACAAATTTCTCCAACTAGTTTGCCGATAAAATCGCCTTTTTTCTTTCACTAATACTAATTCTCTGTCGATTCAGCAGACAGCCTCAAGATATGATGGATTGGTGGTTCGTCTGTCTGTATTCCCAGTTGATCTAATGAGCACCAGAGACTCTCATCCCTGCTGGAGCATCACGTGACTCCCTGGCACGAGCTTCTGGTCAACAGGTGGTTGTAGGGGGGAAATCTGCAACTTCCAAAAAGGAGAAACACTTTTTATACTCGGGTGCAATAGACCGTGAAGTTGCAGGCCTGTCTTCACGTTCCACTCACCCCCCTCCCTTCCCTGGACTCATCCATGTGAGGATATTTCGAAAGGGGAAAAAAGAGGGGGGCCTTGAAGGAACAGCAAAAAAAAAATCTTTTGGTCAAGAGAGGATGTTTCTTCTGGCTTGAACAGGACATTGCGTGTGACATGGAAGTCACCTTTTTGCGATGAGAGAAAAAGGGGGCTCTTTAGGGTAAATGCCCGGAAATTTTTCGTGTTTCAGGGTCACTGTTGATTTCATGTTACTTCACTGGTAAACATTTTATTTTTGCAGTCTTGACTGCATTACTTGAATTCAACATATCCCGCCGTTAAAGGAATTATATAGAAAGATTTTTAAATCAACTATTTTCTAATGTTTGACTGAAATCTTATGTTAATACTGGCTGGCACCCGGCGAGTTGCTGCCGCAGAAGAAATAATCTTCGGAATTTCGTTTGGAATTTGAAACGGTTATCTCGTTTCATTAGGAATGATATTTATTTTCTTGTCGGCAGTGAATACATACACATTGACATTGATGGATATAGAAAGATGAAGCATAAATACTATTTATAATATTTTCATTATTCCGTTCTACAAACAAATATTCATTTTCACTCATTAGATTTGTGTGTTCTTTCAGAATTGTAAAACTTGGTGTTTTCAGACTGGTAATGAAAGAAACTATATCTTGTATTTCGTGATTCGTTTCATATTCGTTCAGAATTCTCAAGTTTATTGTTAAAAAATATTATTAAAATATTTTTTTTAATTATTAAAGATAGAAAATATACCATAAAGTCTTTAATATAATTGAAAGATAATTTTTTGAAAACTGAGAGGGTGCAAAATTATTTGTACTGTAATATTTTCGATAATTACTAACACTAAAATTTTATTAAATGATTTGATAAAATTTCAAATCTATAGGACTGGTTTTCCTAAAACTTACTCGCACATTCTATGATAAAGTTATTACCTCAGAGGAAGGCTTACATTGCATTTACGTGCAATATCTCCGAAATATTAACGTCCAGTTTGAGTTAAACTTCTTTACTGAATCTGTGGTGTCACCTTGGCGAGTTATTTGGTGATTAATCCATGGTTAATAAATGCTGTAAATGGATCCGAAAATATTTTTTATACTTCAGATAGTTTTACTATACCGATAACCATCCCGTAACTGCAAGTAATCGGTTTATCAGAATCGGATGAGCGATACGGCAGTGCATAAGAGACACACAGACAAACATTCATTTTTATTTATGTAGAAGTGTGATTGTGTGTCTGTATTCTGTCTGTTGATGTTCTGAAGAACTAAAACTACCAGATACTATTCCTAGGAATATTGAACTACTGATAGCGATCCATGTCATACTTCGGATAATAGAAACGGTGATCCGTCAAGATATCAAATTATATTTATCTAGTTCTTTACATTTCAAAAATATCGTATCCGGTTGGACAGATAAAATTCTTATAAACGGATTTAGTTTAGTATTTGATGAAAAATCTACAAATTAGATGCAAAGACAACATAGAAAATTTCATTTTCCTTGCACAAAGGGATTTTAAAAGATCAAATTTTTTGATTATCACAATACAATTTACTTCACAATACTTCTGTATACGGAAAAATAAAATGTAATCAATAGTACTGTTAATGATTTTTTTCTTATATTTTTATTATTCCAGCGTTTAAACTAAGTTTTCCAAATTGAATTTGAAGCTATCATGCCGCTGTATAAGAACATACGCGTTGTATTCAAGCATTTGATCTTCGGCGAATGTGCCAGCGAATGTGCCAGACATATCACGTTGATCTAAGTATTAAGCATATTTAAGCATAATTGAATGCCCTACGTCAACATTTTCAATAAATCATCGGTAAGTCTGACTGACTTGGTGGGAAAGAAATACCACCCAAATATTTTTACATTTTTAAAAGCGATCCATCTTTTTACTTACATCTAGATGCTTTTCAGCCTTTTAATCTCTTTTAGAGCTTCGTTATGGAATTGAATCATTAACTCGAAATTTTAATTTGTTTACAAATTATTTTATTCTGTGATTCAGAAAGTTTAAAATTTTATTAGCTGATTGTTACACCTCTTGTATTTAGCCGAGACTTTACCACCAGGCCCCCATATGAGGGTTTAGAGCAATTGTTCTAGATTTCACACTTAAATATTTCCCTTTCATGTTGCTAACCATTGTCATATGCCTGTCGCATACAATCCATAATATCCAAATCTAACTCACTTAATGTTTTCAATGATTTTTGCTAGTCTTTTTAAGATCACTGCAGTTGCTTCAATAAATCCAATAAATTTTTTATTTACAGCTAATCTTTTCCCTTCAAAACTTTCTGCTGGATACCTAGTTATGTAGGTATAGTAGGCAATGAAAAGACTGATTGTGCTGCGAAAGCGGCCCTACATAGTCTATCGCGACCCTGCACTCACACTGAGCTGTTCTGACTTATGACAAGCTCATAATTTCTGTTTGGAAAGAATCCTGGGATGGAGAATTGCAAAACAAACTGCATTTTATATACCCTTTGCGGTCGATGCTGCCACAGGGGCGGCATTCGTAAAAGTCGGTGCCGCCAGTATGGCGGCAAGATGTTATATAAAATTGGAAAATGACAGAAATTAAAAATTTGCATTACAAGCCCTATTAAACACAATCAATCAGTTTCGCCGAATTCAGTGTTTTCTAATATCTGCTTTCAATCACTGAGGGAGAAATAACTCCGAAAAGCTCAATTGGCTCCTACTAGCTGGCACTCCCATAAGAGAAATTTAACGATCGCAAAAGGTTAAACCTACTAATGACATGTGGCCTGTGGTCTCGATGAGAGGGACGGATGTTAAATTAGAGAGACTACGCATTGGTCACACTCGACTTGAGCACAAACAACTTTTGTTTGGTCACCGATGTGCTCAGACTTCTCTGTCCATCTTGCAGTTTTGCACATTTTCATTCATTCTCATCGCATGCGGTATTTTAATTCTTTAACATCGGAGATGCCTGAATTGATAAAAAAAAAAATCTCACAAGAATATCTTTGAATTTTTGAGAGCCATAAATTTTATCCATTTTATATAAATAACTTGGGGTTTTTAAACATTTTCTTGGAATATTTTCTGTCATAGGAGTTCTCATTTTAAGATCTTTGTCCTTTAAACTTATAGTTCTATGATTTTATAAAAGCAAAACGCTGTTTGTATTTTGACCTTGAAGAAAGATTTTCTTTAATAGATCATTTGGCAATAAAAGCACAACACTTGTTTTGGTCAGCTTTGACCCTAGCACCTTAAAAATCAAAAATTCATCCATCCATTCCTTCAAAATTTACATACCTAATAAAAACTGGTCTCTTTCTTATGAGAAATATTAGGTGTAGAATCTATTCCGATACTGAATCTCGTGCTGCTTTCATGTCACTGTTAATTTTGTTAAGAATTTCATTTCCTAACGCAGGAATAATTTATCCTTGTGATAAATGTAATAAATGATGCACAATTATCTAATTTTTGAATTTTTATTCTGTTTATATGAATCATTATCACAGAGTCATAATTACTTAATAATATTATTAAACTTAAAAAATTTCCATTATTGAGCATTCCTGTTATTTCGTGGGTTCCTCGAAGTAGAAGATTATTACACGCTAAAAATAAAATCGCATTTACGATTCTTTGAAACAGTGATTCGTATTAGTAAGTCATTTCCTTTCTATATTTATATCAACTTGATTTGTTTTATCAGTAGTTGAACACAATTTTTGTCGTTTTAATAATTTCATCCAAGAAATAAGTAATTAAAGAAATAAACAGAATGCTCATGATCTTGAATTATAGTTGGTGGCTTTCTCTAGTTATTAACTTTTTATAAATCGTGTACCTCCTATAATTTTTTTATTTTCCCCTGAAAATAATGTACGGCAAAAGCAAAATACCGAATCTGACGTTTTTGAATAAATCAGCTACCTTTGAAGCTAGATTTTCCCATTTTCGCAGTTTTTTTTAGTATTACATACTAGAAAATGTTCCATCTTTAGAATTCTTAGCAAAAAAATCTATTGAACAGGTCAGTTTTAAGCAAAATTTTCTAAACAATTATAATACTTGACCATAAACCTGGTTTATTTATATTCATTTCATCATATTTGTTATTTTAAATTGAACACATTATTTCCAACGTTATTTTTTGATTATATCGTTTTCATAGAAGCATGCAGTTTTTCAAAGAATTTCACTATATCTACGTTTTCATTGGAAGATTGCGTAGTTGGTGATGAAATTACTTCTCGATTTGAAGCTTCAATTGTTACTTCTCAAATCAAAGCAATTTCATTGCCATAATTACTTCATATACAAGAAAAAAAATCTACTCATGATTTTCGAAATTTAGCTTTCCTTCTTTTTTGACACGCAGATGCAGTTTTGTTGCCATGAGCATGATTAAAATTAACAATATTAATTCAATAACAGCAATAACAATCACAGAAGGAATTATCATTCTGTAAGATCATTATATGAAATTTAACTAAGTAGAAGAAATAAATAACTCTAAATTCAATTTATTTTTATTAATACATAGCTGTTACCAGGTGCGTTGCTGCAGCTGAAGAAATAATCTTGGAAACATCGTTTGGAATTTGAAATAGTTATCATGTTTAATTAAGAATGATATCTATTTTCCTGTCGGCAAAGAATACATATTCATTGAATTGGAAGGATATAGATTTCTTTCAAACTTAAAGTATGTGAACTTCATTCATTCAATTAATTGCCTTTTAAAGTAAATGTTTTCACAAAAACCAGGAAAGACGAATAGATAAATTAATATCATTCTAACAAACATTTTTCAAGCGCTTACATATATCGATACGTCCAAATCTTTGGTTTATATATTTCAACAATTACGATATACTCTATGTTTGGTAAAATTTGTGTATAAATTTCCTAACCAAACTGTAACCAATAAAACTATCTTAATAACAATTAACCTAACTATAACAAATAATCTCAGCAAATTTTGGGGGAAATGTGTTAGGTTTTTTTTTAAGACATTTTCTGTTTCATAGAGAATTTGTTAAATATGCATAAATATTTGAATCTATATTCCTTTGGTTTTTATAATATGCATTGTATTGATAAAAAGAATTAACGGTTGTTCGGATCTCTTCTCCAAAATGAAAGGATATAATAATGTTTTAGCCTGATTCGTGTATTTCACTTTTTAAAATTTACGGCTATTTAAATGATAACAATAACGCGAGTATAAAAATAATTTGATTTTCCGAGAACGCTTGAGTGCAAATCAGTGGTTAAAGAAACGAAAAGTATTGTTGCACAATGTGCTTAAAACATTTAAAAAAACTATAAAAAGTATTTAAAAAATATTGTTTGTGAATAAATTATATCACAGGGAAATTCATTCTTTTTAATTTACAAGTGTGTAAAACTGGTTTTTAACCAAAAATATGTTATTTAGTAAGTAAACCAGGAAAAACGAATAGATAAATTATGTATATATGTTATTTAATTTTTAAAATTAATTTTAAATTGAATCTTGTAATTAATAATATGACAGTCTGTGAATGTTATCTCATTTAGAATTTTAATGTAACTGATGAAGTGTTCGCATGTTTTTAAACAGCAGTTTTGTCAATAACATAAAGAAAAGCAAATTTAAATATTAATTTTAGACAATTAAAGCTATTATTAAAGCCCAATTATGCAGTTTTTTAATAAGTTTCTGCATTCAGAATCTTCTTTCATATCTTAAAAGTGCCAAAAATAATGTATTAAAAATTATTTTGTAGATTATTTAAAATTAATTTAATAAATGTATATAATATAAGTGATGCATCGTGGCATTTGCGTAGATCAAAAGATAAAGTTGAATGATTGTATTATGTGAAGAATTTTAAATGATTCAACTCCGTGATGCAAATCCAACATGTTATGCATCCAAGGACTGGAAACTATAGCATCAATTCATCTCTTTCTTCTCATCACCTATGTATTTTTCAAATATTTGCCCAATCAAAAGATTAACCCGTTCACTGCCACTATCCTCGCCTGATATCAGGATCATCCAGCTAATCAGATGATTCCTTCTTTGCTATCTTTTAACTGTAGTAGAGAAGGTGTCCTCTAATAACGTAGGTGGTTTGGTACAATTACATATTATTTATATCAGCTTAATCAAGATGTTGCTCTTTTTTCAGTTTATTTAGTTTTAACTTAAAAAATATTATAACTGAACATAATTTAAGGCATTATATTTTTAGTTATATTACCTTTAAAATAATATACAACTTTAGAATATGGTTGCAAATACAAATTATATGGAGATGTAAGTAATAAAATCTTCCCAAATGTACTTCACCCAAAAAATATCCACGATTTGGGCTACTACTTTAAGTAACAGACTTCAAAATTTGGAACAGAAACGAGAACATCTATTCATTTAACACGTTTACTGCCCCTACCCTCGCCTGATATCAGGACCAACTATCTAATGAGATGACCTCTTCTTTGCTGTCCTTTGAAGATGTCATCTAATAACATAGATGGTTAGGTCCTAGAAAAGAACGCAATCTGCCAGTTTGCAGTCCACATGTTAAAAAATAAAAAAAAGAGCTAGCTCATTCGAATAACCAGCCCATTTATTTCGAATCATAAGTTCTGTAAAGGAGTTAATCTGCTAGTAAGGTAGGTGTCTGACGATTCTGAAAGACAACAGGCACGGTTGCAAATGCAAGAGAAAGAAGAAAAGCAATAAATCTCCACGGGACGACACCGTCCTTTAAATACTTCTGTGCATTGTGCGGTCCAACTATTGTTGGGCACTAATAATCGATCAATGTTTCTGAATCGGAGAGCAGCGCTGCGATTCCCGACTTTCCTCAAAACACTCCGAGACGCAAACCGAACGAAACTGGCGGAAGCGAGTGGATCCTCAAACAAAAGGCTCGATGATCAAACAAAATAAACCACGGATCCCTCGAACAATTGTCCAAGGTTCCATTTCAAGGTCACCGTTTTGAAAAGCTGTTGACATTCGAAACCGTTCAAGCGATCACGGTGAAGAACAGAGAGAAAAAAAAGCGAAATTCTTCTCGGCGCCTGCTTTTTCACAGAGAACTTCTAGGTCGCGATTTTCTTCTTCATTTCTGTTCCAAGTTTTGTTTCCAGATGCCGCATACAATTCCGAACTTGTAGTTGCGCCCATTCACAGACAGCATTGCATTCGAACATTGGAAGGAGAAGAAATGCCTGCCAGGGTTGTAACATTGTTTCCTCTGAAAAATCGTGTAGGGTTTCAAACTGTTTGTGAATACTGCAAAGCTAATAATTTTGGTGAGAAGAAATGAAATGACCCTTACGAGAAATCTCTATTACTTTTTCAGATTAAAAGGATCGCCTGTATAATTACGCGTGGAGCCTTTTTCACAACTTCCTTCAGCATGCATAATGACCTTTGTACCGATCCTTAAAACTCTCAAGAGTTGTCTTAATGGAGGTTTTTGAAAAGGGTTGTTTCAATTTTTGAATTCTGAATGTCAAAATATTTTCTTTAAATGCCAGTATAGAGAAGGACAAACATTAATGCACTTTCTTTCCATGCAAAAATAGTCCTTGGAATATAACTCATTGATTCGTTCTTGAAAGAAAAAAAAAGTTTATATTCGCTTTGGAAACCGCAAAATAATGAATTAATACAAAGCAGTATTCTATCTGAAAGTAAGGGTTTCATTTCTATGGTATAATGTTGAGAAATATGAGGTGAGAAATTAGCATTTAACTTATTTAATGTGGTATTACCAAGGCTGCTTCAGTGTATGGATGATGCAACTGTTGCAACCATGATCCTTAGGAATAAAATATTAATAGCCTATTCCCCAGACACACCTATATCCATTGCATCATGAATACTTAAACAACTCTAGATCTTTTCCCGTTTCATTTAGCATTTCATGCTTTTATTTCATTTTCATGAATGAATAAATACTTTTGTGTGGCTCCATATGTTTCGAAGGCTAGAGCTTGAAACCCTTCGCCTGAAATCTCTTGTTAGAAACTGAAATAAAGATTACAATGCCAATTTATTATAATTCCAAAGCGCATTTTACAACAGAGATAAATAGTAAAAGGTTTTAGTTCACTTGTTTTAACGTCCCATTGTAAAGCAACACTAGGGCTATTTTGGGACGGACCTCGTCATTTGGAACCACGGTCAGATGACACCTGAGCTGGCACCCCCCTCTCCATACCACAACCACACCATCGGGAGGACATTTAGCCTGACGGATTTAACGTGCAAGAGACCCCCTTACAGGACGGTTCTTCGGTGGAATCGACTCTCGAACCTGAAACCCTCCAGTAAATAGTAGAAGGGATATTGATATTTTTGTATCGAATACGCAGTATGATAATCTCAAAAAATTCAAAACAGATAATACAGATCATTGTCATCGAAAGAAATAAGAAACGAAATAATAATAAATAAGAAAATCTGGTGTTAACTTTTTGTTCATCTCACGATGGTTGATAAAGTATCCTCAATGAATGCTCATATTTTGCATTTCTTCAGTTGAAAGTAATATTATTATATAAATTGAACAGAAGAAGATATTTTGTAATGTCCATGCGCGGAATCATCTTGCTACCTGCATTGTTCACAATATGGCCCCATCACTTATAAAAACAAGGATAGGTTTGAATAAAATGAGTTTCTCAAAAAATGCCTCTCATGCTTTAACTTTTGTGAATAAGCAATTTTTAATTCAATGCAGATGTCACTCCTTAACACATCCAACGCCACTACCCTCGCCTGATGTCAGGACCCTCTATCTAATGAGATGAACCCCTTCTTTGCCATCTTTTAACTGTAGTAGAGAAGGTGTCATTTAATAACAAAGATGGTTTGGTACAATTACATATTATCTGTTACGCATAGGCTCGTCAGTGGCAGCGAATGTGTTAATAAATAATTATTGAATTTCGTGAATGAACTTCAAAACTACTTTTTTTTTCTACTGTAAACAAGACACAAGTCATAACTACGGTTTAGATATCCTTCATGCTATGATTTTCTTCATTAATACAATTATAAAACGTAAAGTAATGTTATGTTTCCAAATGGAGTCGAAAACATTTCTAAACCATCTTTTTCATTTAAGATTTTCAGTAAGTAAGAAAAATCAAATGCAAATCAGGTCAACTCAAAAGGGGCAGCTTATTGATTGTATAATCGTTCGTTTTATCCGAAGCCTGTCTATATAATGTCCCGAATCTGCAAAACTGTTTCCTTCTGCTGTAAGGCTCTTCCTTGTAAAGAAGATAGTTTTACAGATAGCTCTGACAGATGCTGAATGGATGCCGAGTCAATAGCTTCCTAGTTTGGCAACAAGCTTTTCATTATTTGGCGACTTTTTGCAAAAATGAAAACCCCGGAAGCTATGGAATATGCGCAATAAATAGATTAGGAGTGTAGATACAATATCCTCATAGAGAATTTGAGAACTTGTCACTTGGGATATAAAATCCAAGTGATTGGGAATAAAAGACGAGTTCAAACTAATTGAGTGCTATATCTATCTTACAAGCCTTCTCTGAGCATTTTAATGATATTACGGTTATCAATAAACAGTTTAATTACACCAATTGTAACTCAAGGACGGCTGTACCGATTTTAATTATATATATATATATATATATACAAGGTGGCCAGAAATAAAACACCCCTACTCTGACCTCCATGGATATCGAACTACTCAGTGTAAAGGCTCAAAATTTTGTACACATACTATTCAAAATATGGGGAAACGGATTTCACGAAAAAAAAATTAGTTCCTGAAATCACCGATAGGTGGCGCTGCACAACTGGAACTATGATCAAAAGACACAAATAATAATAAAAATTAAAATGTTTATGCGGAATGGAATGCTTCCATGCTTCCTTTTTAATTTTTCTGCCCCTTATGGAAAATAAAAATAGTAAAGAAGCTAGAACTCCCGTTGTAACTGCAATTTCATACTGTAACCAGAAAAATTTGCATAAAGCATGGTTAGAAGCCATGTTCTGGGTATAAAAGAAGTTAAAAGGTGGGGAATGTCATTCTTATTAGTGATGGCTGTCACGCTGCCAGAACGCGCTTTGCTTGTGAAGTTGTTTTACGAGAATAAAGGAAATGCTCCAGCAGCACTTCGAGAGTTTCGCCGACTTAAGGATTTGCGTAAGGGACCATTGCTTCCACAAGCTCTCAGGAGAATGATCGCTCGATTCGAGGAAACTGGACATCTTGGAGTTCAGCCTGGTCGAGGACGCAAACCGGTTCGTTCAGATGTCGTTGAAGATGTTGCCACCGGTATTGTTGAACAGTCAATGGATAATGTTTTAGGCTGCAGTAGTGCACGTGCAGTGTCACGACACTTGGGTGTTCCCTATAGCACAGTGTGGAACGTACTCAGAAAAATGGTGCATTGTTTCCCGTACAAAATCCGCCCTAATCAACAATTGCTGGCCACAGACAGGGAGATGCGACTGACCTTTGCATTGACATTTCTTGCTAGAGTTGAAGTGGATGCATCGTGGCCGTGGCAGATTCTGTGGAGCGATGAGGCCCATTTCCACCTCAGTGGAACAGTGAACACCCATAACTGTCGCATATGGGACACGACAAACCCCCGTACCTTCCAAGAGATTCCACTCCACTCACCGAAAGTTACAGTCTGGTGTGGATTCACAGCCACATTCATCCTTGGACCGTTCTTTTTCGAAGAGGTTACTTCCAATGGCCTTGAGACATGTACCGTGACGGCCAACAGGTACAAAAGGATGCTCGAAACATTTGTTGTACCCCATTTGCAGCAGCGCCAATGCCTTGACACCATTACTTTTATGCAAGATGGAGCACCTCCACACATTGGACTCCCTGTGCAACAGTTTCTTCGCCAACATTTCACCACTGACAGAATAATCAGTCGCGCGTTTCCGACAACTTGGCCATCTCGTTCACCGGATCTTAATCCGTGTGATTTTTGGCTTTGGGGACACTTAAAAAACCTTGTTTATCGAGAACGTCTGATAACCTTGGCAGATTTGAAAGAGAGTATCAGTCTGCATGTGAGAAGCATCTCAGATGACCAGTTACGATCCGCAGTTGAACAAGCTGTCCACAGACTTCACATTTTACATCTTCAGGAAGGGAACCATATTGAGCAGCATTCCCTGCATCGATAACGTCCTTGTTTCATGTATGCTTGGTACTTTCAAATAAAATGTGTTTAAAACGTGTTTTTGTGTCTTTTCAGCATACGTCCAGTGGTACAGCGCCACCTATCGGTGATTTCTGGAACTAAATTTTTTTTTCGTGAAATCCGTTTCCCCATTTTTTGAATAGTATGTCCACAAATTTTCAAGCCTTTACACTGAGTAGTTCGATATCCAGGGAGGTCAGAGTAGGGGTGTTTTATTTCTGGCCACCCGGTATATA
>JAPMOQ010031816.1:2168302-2182774 GCA_026543055.1 Argiope trifasciata
TAATTTGAGAATTTGTCAATGTGATGGCAACATATTGATAAAATATAATTTTTTCCCTTTCACTCTTAACGTGGTAGTGCTGATTAAATTTCATTCTTTTGCACGAAATATATTGTTGAGAAATATAGTTAAAATATTTCTTTAAAAATTCGCTACAAATAGAAGCTTAAGTTATATGTTAAGTTTTTTACCTTTTTACCTTTAGAAAACTAATTTTTTTATCTTTAATTTGATGCAAAATTCTTCTTTGTGCGATAATACTTTCGGAAGTTATGGCGGAAAAACGTCGAAATTTTGCTTAATTTTAATTAATTCAAATTATAATTAAAAATTTGAAATAAAAGCTCCAAGGTGCACATTCCTGACCTCCAAGGTATACATGTGCCAAATTCGGTAGTTGTAGGTCCAGCGGTCCGGCCTGCAGAGCGCCAACACACACACACACACATTGAGCTTTTTATTATATATATATATATATATATATATATATATAAGCACGGGCGCGCGTGTGTGTGCATGCATGCGTGCGATCATAAAGACTTTAAAAAAACATGATTGGGCTGAAGAGAAAAAGTTCAGTTGAGTAAATAAGTTCTGTTTTAAAAATCTGAAAATTTAACTAATAACACTTTTATTTAGAATTTTTTAAAAATTAGAATAAATTCCATCATAGACATACCCGCTTATTTTGTGTTTTTATGTATTTTAGCAACTGAAGATGCCATCGATTCTATTGTATCTCTAATTAATAAATATTTCACTTTCGTTCAGTGTCAGGCATGTGCCGAAAGCAAGAGAGATAACTTTCAGCTTCCTCCATCTCACGTGCATCCATTCAGAATTTCATCCAGACAAGGACGGCGCATTGTTTCGAAGGTCTTCTTTCACTCAATCGCCTTTGTTTCATCCCAAATCTTGTAAAAGTGTTTAAAAAAGGACTTCAAGACAGCCTCACACACAAAAAAAACAATACTGCAAACCTTTGCCGTCAAAAGAAAGAGGAAATAAAGTAATATTTAATTGAGAATGGTGTTTGTTTAGTGCTAAAGAACCATTGAAATAGACTCGCCGATTGCTTCAATTTTTGCTAGGCTCTCACGTACCCAGGTATTTTCTACTCAAATTAAAAAATAAAGACCTGCATTATATCAAATTATGAATCTATATCTCTACATTCTTTCTTTATACACCAATCCGGTTGCTAAAAAATAATGACTTATCCTTATCAAAAACGAAATCAAAGTGTTTAATTTTCTTATTAATTGTAAAAAAACAGTCAAAAAATCTGAAACACGGACAGTAACTATAATAATCTAGAAGTTCAATGACTTATATTTAAAACAGTGTTTTATTAAGATTTCCGACTACGTTGGAGAGAAAAAATTTCGAAAAATTGGATTTTTTAGAAATTATTTTTGGTTTTTAGATGCATTATCAATCATAAACACTATAAATACAAAAAAAAATTATTTGAAAACAATATATATTTTGAGAAATAGGAAAGTTTGTTGCAAATTATAATGAAATTGAACCAAAACGATTAACACTCTACACAAAATGGTAATACAGCCATCCTATTTTTCTTTGCACACAAATTATAGAATATAATCATGAATGAAATGAACCATAAACGAAAAGAAATTTTGAAAGGCAATGAAGTTATGGGTAAAAATATAAATATATGTGCATTTTTACCTTAAATTCCCAACATAATTCTTCCAAAAACCCCTATAAATGAAAATTCATTTCACCGACAATAAAACTTTTGGTTCCTTTCATTGCCCATATTATTTAAAACACACGCTGAAATTTTTATTATTAGTTTTTGAGATATCATGTTAACGGTACAGATCTTTTGTCAAAATTAAAGTTTCGAGAAAATGGAAGTGAAAGACACATTTTGTAGTAAAATTAGTGACCCTGGATGATGAGTAAGGCCTTCCTTTTCTTATAAAAGATGAACTGTTTTGGGAAGAGAAAAGTCTGAACTACAAGAAATAATAAGAATTTTTTTTAAATTGCCAATGTGGCCAATCATTGGTGTTTTTAACGTAGTCGGATTCCTTAAAGTAGAGAATTTCAATCTTTTCATTAAAATAATTAAATAATTGGGTGAAATAATTGGACTTAAGTGAATAAATCTGATTTTTTAATAGATGTCGTAAAAGTTTTGATATCGTCGACCATTATTTTTGATGAGTATAAACTAACAGTTGTAATAAAATTAACAACATATTTTTAATTAAAATATCATAATTAAATTTAATTACCTTTATTTTCTTTGCTTGATTTTCATTTTCTATTAAGGCTTAATTATAAGTAGAATTTTTACCTTTCAATTAAAATGATATTTTCTGCGTTTTTCAAAAAACATTATAAAAATATCTAGATATAAACAGGCCTGTTTTCCGCAGTGCAAGACATTTGAAAAAAAAAAAAAAAAACATCTTCTCATTGATAAGTAAAACTAGTCGCAAATAAATGTTAGCAAGCATCACAAATCAATTCATTTCGTTGAAAACTTTACATTTCCTTCTTTTTGATTCATTCGATATTCCCAATTTTAAAACTGGATTTTTTAAATTCAAAAGCATTTGATAAGAAATTTTACAGCCCATTTCAATTAAAGCAAAAGAAATTAATAGCAAAAAATAAGAAAAGTGACATTTGTATAAAATTTTGCTAAATTAAGGTAAATTGGTTACAATAACTTCTTATACATTTTGTTTTTCATATTCCAAAAATATCTAACATAAAGTTGAGGAAAAGTAATAGGTATGTCATCCAGGAAAGAAAAAAAATCGTAAGTAGACAAAAAAGGTTATTTCGAATGAAAAGTTCTAAACCTTCAAGATTTACCCTATTTGAGGGGAGGATATTGCCCACTGGTTCAGTGATTAGAAATTTAGCCCCCGACACCATCCATTAGAATTAGTGTGGGAAGATAATAGAGGGATGGAAGATAATCCACGTTTGTCTACAGCAGTTGCTGTAATCTGTACTTACATTCCATCAATGGGATTAATTCTGCACCATTGTGCCATTAATGTTCTGAATTTAAATAGAGAACACCGATTAGAGCTGGGATTCGATGATTGGGACGTTTTGCATTTTCACGAATAGCGTCTTAAGCGCGAAAATGTTCGGGGGGTAGGTGGTTGCGGATCAATAGAAAGTACTGAATCTATCTAGAATAAGACGTTTGGGCTAATAACTACTAACGGCAGTCAATGTGTTAATCATAATATTGTAAACGAAACAGATCTAAAACATTCCTTGACTTTCAAGAAAGGAAGAAAATCATGGGATTAAATATTCGATGAACTATAAAAAAGATTTAAGCTACGAGGCAATAATGTAATTTGCCTTTGGATTTCAGACAAAAATATGTTTTGTAAAGAATTGCGAAAGTTTACAAAAAAAATTGAACGATTAAATTTGTGTCATTAAGAAGACATTTAAGTTTTGAAAAGGAGTAGAATTCATTTTATAATAATGTTTCCTAAAGTTATAGCTGAAAAATACCAAAATTTAGCCTAATTTTTTTTATTTTAGTTATTATTATTTTATTTAGTTATTATTATTTTATTTAGTTATTATTATTTTATTATGTTAGTTATTATTATTTTATTATTTCAGTCATTATTTTTATTATTAATTTGTATATTTTTATTATTTTATTACAAAATTTAGCTTAATTTTTATCGATAAAGATATTATTCAGGAATTAAAAAAAATTTCAAGGAATCATTCAGTGAAAATGACAAAAAAGGAAGAAAAATATTGAAATCGAAACATATATGAATCTCTTTTTTCACAATCACAATATTTTTTAATACGCATCAGAACCCTTCCAAGCACACACTCTAGATCTAATTTCCTCATTCGTTTAAAATGGTGAAAAGAATTTCTATCGCATTGCGTTGTATGTAAATCGCGAAGAAAAAAACTTCTGAACATGCAGTCAAACTTATAATTAAAATTTCTGATGTTCTTTAACATTCGTTTTGGTTCTGTAACATCATCAAAAGAGATAATGTCACAGGATACATAGAAGAAAAATAATAATTATAACTTTCATTATCTTCTTCTCCATTGCATAGAACAATTTGATGCATTGTTTTGCATCTGAAACACTTCTTAACGTTCCTGGGATTCCACCCTCTTCCCAGAATTCCGCCCTCAGCTTTTCTTTATAAAGTCTTACATGCAAGACTTTATAAAGAAAAGCTGAATATCTTTCTCTACTTTTAATAGGCGACTCAGAAGAGAAAAAAAAAGAGCTCGAACATTGCTGTTTAGAGTTTTTGAGTACGAGTGCGATTCAACATAAACACGAGACCTTGGCTCATTGTTGATTGACACAAGGTCAACATATCTTGGAATCATTTACATACACTCAAATGCTTAGTGTACACATACATACTAATTTGAATTTCTAATGATCCCAAAGAGATGCTCCTTTTTCATGTGAATACATGTAGTTATTGGCTATGCATCAAAAAAATATCTTCTCCGGATCTAATTACTAGCCAAGAATGGCAGTCTGAGTTGTTTGCTGAATCCACGCGTTTTTTTCTTGCGAACGTTATGAGTTCATTTCTTGTATAACGTGTTATTTGTGAAAGGGCGGATTAAAGTGAATTCGGGATCGTGATGGCCAAAAAATTGCATGACTACGCTGACCCTCAGAGTACGCATGGGCAACCGACCGGTGCGACGATGAGGAATTAAAAAGAATTGCCGCAATTAGCGGTGCGTCATCTACTTGGCGGTGAGAGATGTGAGCTCGCATCTTGAGCTGCGGTGTGTAAGAATGTGGTCTTCGACATGAACCATTCATCCAGCTCTGTTATCGTATTCGGAATTATTAGGAACGAATTCTTTCAAGTAGGAAAGCAATAGTAAACAGATATTTAACACGTTGACTGCCAACTACGAGAGGACTCGTAGGTTGCGTTCTTTTCTGGGACGCCAATCACGAGCTATCTCGTACCGTGTTCACTTGGCCTTTTTGTGCAGCTACGAATCAACTCGTGGTATATCAGTGCTCATACCGATAGATGGCTTCTGGGAAGAGAACAAAAATATCATTGCCGGCTTTCATAAACAAAAAAATTATTAAAACACGAACGAAAAATGTAATTATAAAAATGAGTTTAAATGAGTTAATGTCATTTTAGGCCAGGTTTCTGAAAACTGCCATGACATTTAGCGTGTTAAATTTCATCTCTTCGGAACATTGTTATTTCACTAGCAAAATGTTTGTACAATACGAGTAAGCTTTTCTCAATAACAAGCAACCAAAATGATATTCATTTTATACGTTTTCAATCAAAAGCATTGTTTTAAAATGAACACAAACTCGAATCAACAAAAGGAGGTTAATCTAATCAAATACGGCTAGCTATGTTGTTATAGTTACCCCTGGCACTTTACAAGCCCGGCGACCAATAGTTGCTAGCGATTCAAGCTGAAATTAGCGTCTCTTGTTTATTCAGTAGCGCCAAGAGTACGACTTAGCTATTTCATGCTACTCATCCCCTTGCACTACCCCTTTTTACAGGAGAGCACATTCGGGTACTTTTGACACCGACAGATTTACCGTGTACCAGACCCACTACATGGCGTTTTTTTGGTGGAATTGGGCCTCGAACCTGCAACCCTCTGGTTCAGTAGCCGAGACTTTACAACCAGGCCACCATGGTCTTGAAATTTCAACATAACTTGTTCTAGTGCAGTCTCTCAGACTATCTACAAGCAAATATGAGAAAAAAATCCCAAAAATATGCAGATTAAAAAAACAAAAAAATAAAAATAAATGAATCTGTTAATGATTTTAAAAAAATTAAAGAACCTTAGGAAAAAATAAATTAAGCATAATTCATATACTATATAATTACTTTTATAATTTTTCTTTCTGCCTAATTCGTCTGTATTAGTTAGATACAGATGACGCACAGTAGGACGATTTTATGAGTAGGAAAAGATAAGAATGACTCTTCATAATCTAATTTCTGGAAAAAAAATGAATGTTTTTATTTGAATTAATTACCAGAAAGTAAGGAAACAGGATTTAATGGCCAATCAAGAAACTGTATTCAAGCAGAAAACAAAAGTTTTGAGTAGCAATATTCATGATTATATTCCTTTTATTTAAATTATTTGTTAAAAAATATAAAAATTCATTAATATTTAAAAATGTATATGATGTTCTTTTGAATCGAATTGAAACCCATCTGCCTAACTCATTTGATGAGGGACATGCACTTCTTAAGTTTAACCCAGTGCGATAAAACTGGGGATGTCTCCTCCAAAAATACGCACCTTAAAATTACATTTTACAAAAAGTACGAAATGGACTAAAATATAATTGTTGAGGAAATTACAGAAATCAATGATATTCTAGAAAAGAAAGCACCCTTTGATAATAATATTCCGCTGAATATTTAAATCTTAAATTGTGGTGGAAGATTATTATGATCTGTGCAGGAAGCAACAGGACTTGTATTTTCAGGAACATTTCTTTCATAACCCCATTCACACACGGAACAAACACAGAGACAAGACATTCACGGTACAGTATCTCACATCTCATTCTGATTACACTCGCAATGCATTATGGGATGGCACATGGGATAGCCTATCAGGCATCTAGTATCCAAAAGAGAAGAGAAGAGTTATGTAAAACATTTTTCTTACTTGAAGAGAGGATTACTTTCTTTTAATTCTATCTTTTTATACGTTGTCTACTTCTTATAATACAGTTTGAAGAAATATATTTTTAAAGGTCCCAAACGTGTGCTGTATGTGCAGAGCAAACTCTATACTTTTGATCATTAAAAAGTAATTTGAATGGATTATTTAGAAAAAATAAATTATAGAAGAAATTTAAACAGAAAAAGTTAACTTAATAATATGTAATAAGCAAAGAATGTGTGTGCCTCTTACAGCTAATTCTTGCAAACTCTTTAAAATTATCCACTCTTTATTAGGCCTTGTAAAGTATCGGTCTTGGCTAAATACCATAAATAGAAACTTCGTAGCATTTTCTTTACTGAAGGACTTTAGTACATGTAAAATAGAATTTGTTTAATGAATTCGTCAACATATTTTTCGAAAATCTATTTATCTACATGGTAATGAAGATATTTTAATTATAAATTAGGGATTGTAGCAAATCTATAATGAAAAAAAAAATTCCATACATTTTTGGAAATATATCCTGCATATGTTTCGTGCAAAGATTTTAGTAAAAATAGTATTCCAGTTACTGAAAAATGCCGAGAAACATTTTCTTGTATTAAATTCAGGAACGTTGTCTAGAACGGCTGATCGAAATATGAAAATATGCTTAAAGGAGAGACTTTCTTGAATTGGACAGTTCTTAATCTTCGAACATAACTATGATTAGATAAAAATATATGACACATCTATATATATGATAATGAATGTCTGTATGTCCCTTATGTGCTGCCGTTCCGCTCATCCGATTCCGATGAATCTTCGGCAACATATTTCTTGCACTATTAATAATAATAGTGTAAATAAGGTAATAAACATAGTAAAAACATCTAAAAAATAAAAAAATATTTTCAGATCTGTTTACCGCATCTATTAACCTCCAAATAACTCGCCAAGGAGACACAACAAACTCAGTAAAGATGCTAAATTCAAGCTAGACGCTAATATTTCGTAGCGATTGAACGTAAATGTAATGTAAGTGTTTGACTCTTTCTATTCAATGTAATACTTTCTCTGCAATGTAAGTCTTATTAAAGAGTGTGCGAGAAAGTTTTAAGGGAACCAATCCTGTAGGTTTGAAATTTTAACTAAGCATTTAATAAAATTTTAGCGTTTTTTTGCAGTAATTTCCGAAAACATTATAGTACAAATGATTTTGCACCCTCTTAGATTTCAAAACATTATTTTTTCAACTATATTAAAGATTTTATGGTGTAAGTACATTTTCTATGTTCAATTTTCACGGGAAAATATTTTAATCACATTTTATAAAATTAAATTTTAGAATTCTGAACGAACAAGAAACGAATCACGAGAATACAATAAATAATTTCTTTCACGACCATTCTGAAAGAACACCATGTTTTACATTTCTAAAAGAATACACGAATCTAATACATAAAAATGAATATTTGTTTGTAGAACAGAATAATGAAAATAGAATAAATATTATTTATCCTTTTCCTTTATACCAGCTGGTGACCGAACTCCACTCGGAGAAAACAGGTATCGAAGCTAACTTGAAGATTTAAATTTTCAATTGTGATTTATCAAAACAATACATGCCATAAGAAAATTTGTGAAACCATTGGTGAAAAGATAACCGGTTAAAGTGCACCATTGTAAACTATTCTAAACAAAGTTAGAGTTTGGAAAGGGAACTATTCTATACAAAGGTAAAGATTAAAGTGTGTTGAAGTTCAATATTTTTTACAAATTTATTTAGAAAAAACAAACATATATACATACATAAGAAACATATTATAAACCTATAACAGCATAAACATAAAACTTTATTAGTTCGCCATATTGGCTATAGATGGCAGCACTTTACCGCTTGAAAATTTAAGTAGCCATTATGGCGAACTAATAAAGTTTGAAAACATCCTATTTGTAACTCCGTATTGCTCGACCGTAGCGCTTCAAAACCGGCGCCAACCGATTCCTCGTGGCCGAAAACCCCAGACCCCCAAGTTTACCGGAGTTTATTAATTCTGGGGCGATTTTCGACTTGGCAACCATTTCTCGTATTATAGTATTAGATATCCTTCAATGTAAATGAATGTACTCACTGTCGATAAGAAAATAAATATAACTCTTAATTAAACAAGATAATCATTTTAAATTCCAAGCGATGTTTCCGAGATTATTTTTTCTGCTGCAGCTACGCTCCGGGTTCCAGCTACTTGTGAATGAAATGCAAAACAAAAGCAAAACGGGAATTATAAGAATTTTTAACGATGCACAGAATTTTTAAAAAATAAGTCTGAAGGCTAAAGAGGAATGGAAGGATATTTGTCAATCTACCAAAACGCTCTCTCTTCGCTTGCCAATAGGCATCGCTTTACCGAAACACTCGCTCGTCAAAACGCTTGGCGCAATAAAATCGTTCGTATCTCCGGAAACTTTCTGGTAGTGGAGTATTGTGTTGGCATCTTAATAAGCCAGTTAGAGCCACTAAACATCGGTGATTACTTTTGTATAGGGGATTTGTAACGCGACTGCAAATCAGAAATTCACGAGCTCGATTCTTGGTGGAATTCAATATCCACATTGGCGGGACACCACGCATACAACTCGCCACAAATGAAATGCAAAACAAGAATTATGAGAATTTTTAACGGTGCACAGAATTTTTTTAAACAGTTATGAAGGCTAAAAAGAAATGGAAGGAGAATTATCAACGTTATCTGTAAAATCTACCAAAAAGGAAGATATCTTGACCGGTTGCAACGAAGTCGTAGAGGTGGCACCCATCAGAATGCGAAGAAGGATTAAGGAAGATTCCGGGAGTAAAAGGAGCTTCCTCGGAGGTCGGATCATCCTGGGAGAGAATCGAAGGCCCAGAATGTGAAGATCGCTTGGAATTTAAAAGGGTTTAATTACGAGGGATATTTATTTTCTTATCGAGAAAGTCTGGAGTAGTAGAAGGAAATCCTGGCAGTGACAAGAATGAAAAGTTTCTGAATGGCGATAACTGGGAAAAGGGAATGCTCTTTTGTCTCCCGATTTTAATAACTGCAACTGAAACGCTATTCACGCCTCCCATCATTGATCATCAGTTTTGCTCTTATTCATAGCTCATTTTGAAGTGTTAGTGTATTTAAGAAAACAAAAAAGACATTTCATTTATTAAAAAAATCACCCATGGTACAAAAATATTTTGTGTGAGATTTTCTTTTAAATAAAAAAGTTAAAAATGCCATTTTCAATTACAAAATGGGGCCTAATTCTAATTCTGGAATCAAAGCATTAAGGAACACTCCTTATAAGTGACTAACTGGAACCCGGCGCGTTGCTGCCGCAGAAGAAATAATCTTGGAAATATCGTTTGGAATTTAAAATAACTGCCTTGTTTCGTTATAATGATAGAAAAAATAATACTTATTTTCGTATCGGAAATGAATACATTCATTGAAATTGAATGTTATATAAAGAAGCGTAAATAGAATTAATTCGGTTTTTTGTTTGTTTGTTTTTTTACTTTATTATTCAAGACTTTAGGTTTAATAATGTTTTTTCTCCATCTTCAACAGAAACAAATAAGTGCAAGTAATAAGTATTCGAAGTTTCATCGCAATCGGATGAGCGGTACGTCAGCGCATAACAGACATGCAGTCAAACATTCCTTTTTAGTCATATAGATAAGTGAGTATTAAGGTATCCGACTACGTTCGAAGGAAAAATTTTGAAAAATTGTATTTTTGAAAAAACTATTTAAAACTAAGATTTTTAAATGTATTGTCAATTATAATACAAAATACTATGAATATAAAAAAATATATTTGAAAATATATTTTCAGAAATAGGAAAATTTGCTGTAAATTTTAATGAAATTGAATCCAAACTGTTAACACTCTACACAAAATGGCAATGCAGCAATCCTATTTTTCTTTGTTCACAAGTTACAGAATCTAATGATGAATGAAACGAACCAAAATCTAAGAACAATTTTGGGATGCAAAGAAGCTATGCTTAAAATATACGTATATATGCAATTTTTTCCATAAATTCCCAACCTAATTTTTCTAAAAACACCTATAAATGAAAAAGTATTTCACCAACAATAAAACTTTGGGTTCATTTCATTGCCCTTATTATTTAAAACACAAGCTGAAATTTTTATGTGAATAACACCATTAGATTTTGTGATATCCTGTTAAGGTTGGAGAATTTTTATGAAAATTAAAGTTTTGTGAAAGTTGAAGACACATTTAAGCTGAAAAATAGGTTTTTCTCAAAATTCCAATGGGATGAAAGGACGGACCTTCCTTTCCATAACAAAAATAAACTGTTTTGGAAAAATGAAAGTCTTCATTGCAAGAAATAATAAGAAAAAAATTTGATAGTCAGTGTTTTAAATGTAATCGGATACCTTAAACCCTTTATTACTCGTATTTTCAAACAAAAAAGTTATTTCCCATGTTACAAAGTGGTCAGAGAGAATGATTAAAGAGAATTATTAAGCTATTGAATCGTCTATTCGGAAATTCTTTCTTTTATTACTTTTTTTAATGGCAACTTTCACAAACTTTTGAATGAGTCTTTAAAGCATTTCCTGCCAAAATTCAAATTCATTGAACATTCAATCTACAGCATAATTTTTCTATTAGACTTCACACAGACGAAAGAAATACCTTGTTCACGAAAAACTACTTTCACCCAACGAATTAACTCCAGTTTGACGATCGCGTGCTCAGACATCATTTCTGAGCACGGCAAGGCATTCACTGAACCGATTCACATTCATAATCGATAAGTCATACCCAAAACTGATACTAAAATGCGTTAGATTGATAGCGCAGCAGCTTGGGTGAATTGTTTTCAGATGAAGTTCATCTTTGCACGAGATGCCTCAAGAATAAATAAGTGAAAGCTAAAAGTGAAGAGTCATCTATATGAATAAAAATGAATGTTTGTCTATATCAGTGGTGGGGAAACTTTTTTTAAGACGGGCCATTTGTAATAACTAGACGATCGTAGCGGGCCAAAGAATAATGCTTAATCGTTAAAAAATTTATGTGTTCTATAAACATATACATATATTATTACATACACTTATTATTTAAATAGGAAAAAAGCAAAAGGTAAGAAAATTATAAGCACAAAATATAAAATGAATTTAGTGTAGTTCTTGATGTGAAGTATTATCACTTTATTTTCTGGTGTCATTACTGGTTGATGGTGCATGAGAAAAATGAAATTGAGACTGTTTTATCAAAATTTCATCATAGTCCGGTTCCATTTGCGAAGCAGAAATTCTTAAAACTGATGAAAGGTGCTCTTCTGTAATTCTGTTTCTTAAAGAAGTTTTCCTAAGCTTCATTGTTGAAAAGATTTGTTCGCATATATAAGATGAGCCGAACATTGTCATTATCTTCATTGCATGAGTAATTAGATTTGGGAAATTATCTGGACTTAAATTTTTATAAAATTCTAGTAATGGTACTGTATGAAAAGTTTGTTTCAGGAGTGTATTACAGTTCAGTTCTATTAACTCAAGTTGAAATTTTGCATCAACTTCTTCGTAATTAACATTGAATGGGGTCGCAAAAATACTAAACTCTGGTTCCATTTTTCTAAAGTCCTAAAATCTCCTTTCAAATTCTGAAGATAGTTTTCTCAAATTAAATTCGTATTTTTTAATCTTATTGTTTGATATAGTGAATTTTAAAGATTGCATTCTTGGAAAATGAGAAAAGATTTTTATGCGGGTCGTCACATTACGAAGTAAGAATGGGTACAAACATTCTCACGACGGCACTCTTAAACGGGCCGGATTAAACCTTTCCGCTGGCCGGACTTGGCCCGCGGGCCGTAGTTTCCCCATCACTGGTCTATATGTATCTTATGTGCTGCAGTACCGCTCCTCCGATTGCGATGCAACTTTGAATACTTATTATTAACGCCTACGGGATGGATATAGAAAAAGTACAATTATCTAACTTTTAAAAATTGAAATTTCGAATCTCAACCGCATTTATTTACCGAAAATTCATCTCCAAAAAAATTGTCGAGGAGACAATAGATTTAGCAGAAATGCTAAATGTAAGTGAAAGGTTCATATTTTGTAGCTGTAGTACGCAAATGCCACGCGGGTCATTCTCAGAGCTAACGACTGCATTGCAGATTACGTGAGAAAGTATTGGAGAGACCAACCTTGGGAGTTTTAAATTTTAATTAAATGTTAGCGTTTTTCCCAGTAACTTTTAAAAATATTGTAGTACAAATAATTTTGCACCATCTTAATTTTTAAAAATTAAATCAACTATACTAAACTTAATCACATATATTAACGATTTTATGGCATAAATATATTTTCTATGTTTAATCAATTTTAAAAGAAAATATTTTAATCACATTTACTAAATATTCACATTTTCTAATAATATTCCTTTAGAATTGTAAAACTCGGTGTTCTTTCAGAATGGTAATGAAAGAAACTATTTGTTGTATATCGCGATTCGTTTCATATTCGTTCAAAATTCTCAAATTTAATGTTAGAAAAAGTGATTAAAATTGATTAAACATGGAAAATATATTTATACCATAAAATAGTTAATATAGTTGAAAAGTTATCTTTTGAAAATTAAAATGGTGCAAAATGATTTGTACTACAATATTTTTGGTAGTTACTGCGACAAACGCAAAAAAGTAATAAAATTTTTTTGAAAACCCCTGGTTGATGTCCCCAAAACTCTCTCGCAAAATCAGTAATAAAATGGTAATGACTTGCATGACATTTGCGTACTATAGCTGCAAAGTATTAACCTTTCACTTGGATTTAACATTTCTACTAAATCTGTTGTGTCTCCTCTGTGAGTTATTTGGAGATGAATCCTTTGTAAATAGATGCGGCTGATATTCGAATTTTTTTTTTTTTGAATCTTAGATCATTGTACTCTCCCTGTAACCATCCCGTAGGTGTAAGCAATAAGCTGATTAAATTTCATCGCCATCGGATGAACGGTTTCGGAAGGCATAAGAGACAGACAGACAAACATTCTTTTTTATTTATATAAATTTAACCGATCTTATAAAGTTTTTCTTTAAGACAAATTTTGATACTTAAGTTTACTTTATGGAGGTAAAACCATTTGTTTTCAGCATCATTAAATCAAATCTATCCCTGCAACTTTAAAACAACCAGCATAAATAAATCAAAATGTTTTCAACTTCATTTCATTTGAACATATTAAAAGTTAAGTTCAATACACTAAAATTATCTTTTACGTGATTTTTATTGACTAAGGTAATGTTAGAAGGATACAAACAGTTTGAAAATAAAAAAGTGCAAAATTTTGTAAAACAAATGTTATTTTTAAAATATCGTAAAATATATTAAAGTACTTTTGATTGAACTTACATTCCTTATTCTTGAAAATATTTATAAAAAGAGATTCTGCATCGATTTTATTATTTTGCAAGAATAACTATTTTTCTATTCCGAAAACAGCAAATGGGTAATTAAATATTTCAGGTACTAAAAAACTTCAGCAGATTTGTAAGAATCAAAATAAATATTCTCTCATAGTGTTAACAATACATTTATGCATCCTTTTTATCTTAGTGCATTCAGTGCACAGAGGTGTGGCGATTATGACATCGCTACCCACAATGCAATCTGTCTGGCCAAGTTTCATTTCTCTCCCAACTCGACAGTCACTTCTGCATACTCATCAGTTAATTTTTCTTGTTTTTCTATTTTTTTGTATAAAGAAAACCTAC
>JAPMOQ010031823.1:0-29406 GCA_026543055.1 Argiope trifasciata
TTTTTGGAAATTTTGTTTAAAAATAAAAAGAAAACTACAACGCAGTAAAAGTTTATTTTATTCAGCTCAGTAACTATTTATTTAAATTTTTTAGTATCGTAAGATTGAAAATATACTTGACTATAGATCATGGAATGGCAGAAAAATAATTAATAATTAAAGCAAATATTTGGAGGAGTCCACCCCCCCCAAAAAAAAACTTTCTCGTATACTCTCTAATAAAGGTGTTGTCCCAGAGGACATCCTGCATGGCATTAGCGTACAACAATTACGAAATATAAACCCTTGGCGTAAATATAGCATTTTTACAAAATCTATAAAGTAATTTTTTGGCGAATAATTTGAAGATTAATTCCCGGCATGTGGTTAATAGTATCCAAAATTTATTTTTCCAAAACGATTACAGCAAAACTTTTGCACAAAACTACAATTGCAGTCAAAAAATCTCATACCAAATTTGATATATTTAATTCATTTCATTTTTGAGTTATCGTGTTTATATGCTTCTGTAAATATAAATCGACAGACAGACAATCCCTTACTGAAATGGGCTGAAAAATTTTGATAAGTATTTACACTATAAATTTAAATCTGAGTTCCGAATTTTATCTATCTGGCTCTCTGCTTTTTGCAGTTATCGAGTTATATATTCTAACAGCCTGTCATACAGTTTTTCCCTGAACAAAATTTGCTCAAAATTTGATGCTGTGAAGACCGAATACCAAATGTCAACCGTCTCGCTCAAAGAGTTTTTCAGTTATATTTGTCACACACACAGATGGCTATATTCCAAAAATGTATTTTTCGAACTCAGAAAAGTCTAAAACGTGGATGTTTGTCAAAATTTCGAATACGAATTTTTTGACGACTGCTGTATTTTCTCTATAATACATATATAAGAAAGTAAAATAATAATAATAATAATTGTAGTAAAATCAAGATTTGAAAACTGTGCCATTTTTAATTTAAGATCCTGTATGAAAGAAACATCGATCAGTAATCGGTCGATAATTTCTTTCTTTATATTTTTCTTAGTTGCAAGTTTTCAAGATAAATGCAATGCGGCCAGATTTGCTCTAGACATAATTAATTTAGACTCCATCTCATATCGGAACTAGCCAGCCCCATGATATCGAAAAAAAGGTTAGATTAAAACAAACCTTCATAGCCTGACACATCACACAACTGCCTTTTTTTATTCTTTTGGAATTCAGAATTCGTTTTCACAAAAATTGTTTAAAAAAGAATAACCAGGAGATGACAGAAGAAAATGATTCATTCTTTCAGAACGAATAGTTCTTATTGCTTCTTAAAGAATACCACTTCTCGGAGTTCTGATTGAAGACAAATCATTTACAAAAGGAAATACAATACTGCTTAACAAATTAAATATACATTTACAATAATAAATTAACAAAAATCGCTCTTCTTCTTCGCTTCTGAAATTCTTGCATTTTACCATTGAGTAACCAACTGTCCGTTGATTTCAATTTTCATTGCAAACTGCTAAAACTCTGTTTAAAGTATTAAGAAGAAACTGCATCGAAAACTGGAAAATAAATTAGAGGAATCATTTTTAAAAAAATCGTTCCATAAACAAATCTTCCTCATGTCATCGTTCAACAAGGAGCGCCATTGTTATCCCGTGATGCAACAAAATTATTTTTTCTGCCCTCGAACCAATCAGAGTGACCTGTTGATCCAATTTCGTGACGCGTAAATTCAGGGCCCACCCTTCACTCGACCGGGCCCTTGCGTACAGGAAGTTAACCTTTTAGGGTCAGCTGTGGTAATGAGAAAGTGGGGGGGGGGGGGATGCCGCTAAGCTGTGAAGGAAAACGCATAAGAATGTAAACGTTTCGAATTTTGAGGAAGATCTTGATGTTTTGACGCCATTAGCAGGAAGTTGGAATTATAGAACAATGAGGTTCAGGGCAATGACCGTTGTGCAGTTTTCAGTAAGTAAGGCCAAATGTTAAATGGAAATCTAAGAGAAAAAGGATATATATATATATATAAGTAATCAACCATAAAAGCATTATATAATTAAAACCAATTTCCAGAATTCATCAAAAATTGAATTATTTTGGGAACCGAAACTAAAAAAAATAAATAATGAAACGAAATAAATTATGTCGAAATCGAAAGTAACATTAAGTTCTGAATTAAACTACAAGAAGTAAACAAACCTAAAAGCCAAATGAAATAAAATATCTTTATGAAACAAACCTAAATTAGAATAATTAAGGAAACGAATCGAAACTGATTACGGACACAAAACTAAAAATTTGAATCGAAACTAAAAATTATTTCAGATTCAAAGAAGATTAAAATTTTAAAAAAACTATTAAATAACTATTAAAAAACTATCGTATTTAGTGAGCGTAAATGCAGCTTCTACTAAAATACAGATCAATCAAATAAATTAACAATATGGGAGAAATCGAAACTAAAAATAGAAATCGAAACTAAAAATTATCATATTCGAATTTTTTATTTGTTGTAATATTGATTATGTTGTATTCCTTCTTACCTAGCTTATTTTGTTAATATATACTAATTACGGAAACAGAACCAAAAGCTATTTCGGATTTGAACAAGATCAAAATTTAAGAACTATTATTGTATTTAGTGAGCGCAAATGCTGCAACTACCAAAATACAGATGAGTCAAGATAAGTTAGAAAAATGTGCAAAGTAAAAAGGAATACAACGGAATCAAATTCCATTGTATTCCTTTTTCCTTTGCGCTCGCGTAATACAATGATGGTTTCTTAAATTTTAGTTTTGTTCAAATATGAAATAGTTTTTGGTTCTGTTTCCGTAATTAGTTTCGTTTTCTCTTATATTGCTAATTTATGTGATTCATCTGTATTTCAGTAGTAGCTACATTCGCGCACACTAAATACAATGATAGCATTTTGGATTTTGAATTTTATTCTCGTTCGAATCCGAAGTAGTTTTTGGTTCAGTTTCCGTAATTAGTTTCGTGTCCTCTTATATTGTTCATTTATATTATATATATAAATTTCTGTAGCTGTTATAGTCATAGAAACAAAGTTTTACAGTTCGAAGAATGGTGTTTAAACACTGAACTCGTGGCAAAGGTCAAAAGATTGCAGTAACTGCGAAATGGTAAAAATAAAAGCAAATGAAACTGCGGTTGAGTAAGAACAATAATCCATAGATGTAGAAGAACTAAAAAAACGAGGGAGAGGGGCTATGAAATCATATTTCAGTTTCAAAACTATACTTAAAAAGAACTGAATGCATTAAATTAGACAAAAAATAAAAACGAAAAGTTTTGTGTGTGCATAAAAAGATTGTCTTTTTTAGCTTTTTGGCAAAATTTGTTTCAAAATCTTACTTGTTAAGCGAAACAGTTTTTGCCACATGATAGACAATGCCTTCCATTAAAAAAAAAAAAAAATGTTATAAAATTGTCTAAAGACATTTGTTTTGGGCTACATTTTAAAATTTGCCGAAAATGAGACACAGCATTATCTTTCGTTGAATTTGTAGCGCTCGAAGCTATTGCTTTATTAGTGATGCTTCCCAACATACGATACAATAGCTTCCCATGGTTCAGCATATTCTTTACTTCAACAGAAGATTGTTGCTTTAGATTGTGGTGGTGGGTCTAATGCCACTTGGTCATACCAAGTCCGACTGAGCGGAGCTCTGTCGGATGATGGCAGAGATGTACGCCTTTCGTTGTTAATGAGCACCGTTCAGGTGAAAGTACCACTTTGCTCGAGCACACACGAGACAACCCTTTTTAGGGGGAGGTCGAACTCATTCACACATCCGCAAGTCAGAATGTAGATCCAAATCAGAGACTGATTCAGTACCTCCAGAGGTATCATTTGTTATGGGAACTTGGAGGACTTTGCAGTCACGACATATTTAACGGGCCCCAACTACCATTAGCCAACATTGCTTGTTGCTTTATCTTCTATTATTTCTTTCTCTCCTGACCAATTCTCCTCAGCAACGTTTTACTCTGACGAAGAATGCAGCTCTGTGTCAGTCTGCTTCAGAAGTTCTGACTAGGTTCTATCGTCAACTTATCCATGTTGCTGCTATCCGTTTCTAATCTTATAATTTTGGCTAAGGGCACAATGTCGTCAATTAAGACTCCACAGGTACCTGCTCAAACGCTTCGAAGTCGCGTTCGGCAACTTTGTCACGGGGCCGCGATGGCCTGGTGGTAAGGTCTCCGCTTCGAAACCGGAGGGTTTCAGGTTCGAGACTCGATTCCACCGAAGAACCGTCGTGTAAGGGGGTCTCTTGCACGTTAAATCTGTTAGGCCAAACGTCCTCGTGGGCCTGACAGATTTAACGTGCGCCTTGGAGAGGGGGGTGCCAGCTCAGGTGTCATCCTCGTCATCTGACCGTGGTTCAAAATGACGAGGTCCGTCTCAAAATAGCCCTAATGTTGCTTTACAACGGGACGTTAATATAACTAAACTAAACTAAACATTTTTATCTGAGATAATTTTTTTCCATATGGATGTAGGGATTTTCTCCAAACAAGCGATTAACACAGACTGATGCAGGTCAATCCAGCATATAACGACACAGTATCCCTTCGCCATTCTTTCAGAGAAACATCGCTCGTTAAGCGAGTCATTTTTTTAGCATTTTGATTTTGTTTTATTCTTTATATGGGGTTTGATTATATCTGAAATTCAAGACTGTAAATAATATACATTCATGCCTTCATAACCATACTTTTTTACGAAAGCAATAGATTAATCACCAGGTTTATAGGTTCTTCAGAAACTAAATATTTGGCTTTTTACGTAAATGGCATGCATTTACTTCCTAAATTAAGGAAGAATCTCATGAGGGTAAGTCATGCATTATAAATGTTTCAGGTGAAATAAAATTAAATGTATTTTCTAAAGCAATGTGCTTGCGCTTCAAGCTAAAATGAACTGATTCTCAACAAAAATATACCATGAAATTAGTTTAATTCAGAGGAATAATTGTACGATGTAATGTAGTTTTTAAAAAGTGTATACGCCAGAGATTGTCATAGATGAGCATGAATGATTCAGAAGATTCCAATAGACAATTATATAAAGAAATGATTAAATATTAATTCTTTATCTTACAAATAAAATAGACTTTCGGTTACTAACTCAATAGATGGCGCTCGGAACCACCATTTTTTTTTTTTTTTTTTTTTTTTTTTTTTTTTCCCCTGAATGACACATTATTCAAATCGAATAGAAGATAGGATTTTATAGTTAAATTTTTTTTCGCCTGTAGTTGGTATGTTCCTTCCTTTACGATTTTTTGTTCTTTTTTTTTTTTTCAATTATTGCGTTGAATATTTTTAATTATTGGTTGAATATTCTTATGTAGTTTTATTTTATATATTTTAGTTTTATTTGGTAATATTTTAAATGTTGTTTTGTTTTATGTCTTTGCTATTTAATTGGTTTATCTCTTTGGCCTTAATTTTCGGATCACGAGGGGTCAATACTGTTCGACACTGAAAAGTCCCTTATTTTGAATCCTTGCCTGAGGATGACCCTTGAAGAAAAATCTTCAGGCAGGATTCTTTTTCTATTTGTTGTAATTTTGATTCTATAGCATTCCTTTTTTCATAACTTAATTTTTCATAACTTTTGCTAATTTATATATACATATATATAATATGACAAATGAAGCACACATATAGGAAATCTCACAGAATCGTATCTTTATTACAACAGAAGCTCAAAAAGGATAGAAACACAAGAACACTGTAAATTGTTAGCACACTACATAAAATTCCTCAAGACTACAAAAGTGAGACAATTTGATGTGACCTTAAGTCTTCTAGTCAGAGATACAATATTCAATCTAAATTCAGAACGAAAGGCTCAATAGGTAAATTATTATTGTTTTTCTTCTTTGCATTTTTTTTGCAGGTCTTTTATTTCCACTATCAGAAACATATTGAACATTTTGCAGTAGCATTTGAAATTAAGTAATCCATTAGTGGGTAACTTTTTAAGTATTTGCACATCCTTAGCAAGACTTTTAAGTGGAAAGATATAGTACACTCCGGAGTATCCGGTTAGCGATTAACCGGTCTAGTTTTTTTTTTCCATCATAATTAAATGAGAAGACAAAGCTTTGCATTGGTAACATTATTTGTTTAATTTATTACAGAATTTCTATTAAAATGTGAGTAGTTTATATCCTTTAATTTATCTTTCTCAAATAAATTCTTGAAATCTAAAATGTGCTATATAAACATATATAAATTACCAGTATGGGGCCTTCTATTTAAACTCAACACATTATGGGCAACTGCTTCCATAAGTCATAGGGCAGCAGCTGCTTTTACAATGGAATAAATGGAGGGCTTAGTACTCAATGAAAAATTTTAAAATACATATTATAACAGTGAACTTTCTGGTAAAAACTTTGTCTTATGTTACTGATAGGCAAAGAAATGAGTTCATAGAAATTTGGCATTTTTGTTCACCAGCCTATTCTTCCGCCATCTTAGGCTAGATGCTCAGGTATCTACTGCACTTTCATTTTATATCAAAATAATAGTACAATATAATTAGCAAATAAATGTTTGTCCTTAGGTGAAAAACATGTTAAAATATAATCATGAAAATTTGAAAGATGAGAATTTATTGTTATTGCTATTATCAACAAGTTGATAAATAAATACAAAACAAAATTCTAAAGCTTAGCTGAACTAGCGATCAAGAAATACTTCTTCAATTTTATGTAATGACAAAAAAAAAAAAAAAAAAAGTGACAAATTCTTATCCACAGAAGGAAAAAAAAAATGTTTTATTCACAGCTATAGCTTGATTTACAAAGAATTGGTCATTATGAAGCAATGCGGAATAAAAAAAAATTTGTTTCAATGAATTTTATTTCCATGAAATCACTGAATTATATTTTATGCTATGTCATGATTTGTTTTTAAATAACCATTTGCAGGACTATATTATTAACTAGGTAAAATAGAAAACCATGTAAACCTCTCGATATTTTTAATAAAATTTTAATTTTTAGAAGCAATTTAATTTAATCCTTTTATTTAAGTTTTAAGGGTTACAGGCATCATTTAAATTTTAGAATTTTGCCTGAACAATATTCTAAATAAACCACTTTTTTTTTTTACAAATTTTATACTTCATTTTACAACAAAATACTGAATATTCTTAAATATTATTTAAATTAAATTAAAAATAGTTATTTTTTTAAATTTTGCATTAAATTTCTTTAAAATTAACACTTTGAATTGTTCTACATGCAAAATATTGAATCTAACTCTCCACTAGCTCATAATTAAAGATTTATTATTTCAGCAAATCAAAATTTAATTCATAAAACTACTTATATAAAATTAATTTTGAATTAATTATAAAATGTCTAAATTCACAAGTTAGGAAGAGGTAAGCAGAGAAACTAAAACTTACTATGCCTAAAATATCTTGGTAAGCTTTATCTGATTATGGCTGTGAGTACTTCAGGGGAAAAAAAAGTTTTCAAACAGATAATAATTTAGTATTTAAATTTATACAATAATTTTCGACTGAACAGTATTCCAAAAAAGGCATTTCCACTTTTTTGACAAAAAAAAAAAAAGAAAAAAGAAGAAGAGGGGGGGGGGCTTTTAAAATAATACAAATCTTATGCCTGTAAACTGTGCTTAACATTTTTTGCAAGTGGTCAGTAAAGAAGTCTAATAACGAATAAAATAATGAAATTAAATACTATGAAAACTTGAAGATAGATAAACCAGTACATATGTTCGTAAGCACTAATGTCATGGGTCTTTATGTAGATGGTTCTTATACACAAAGAGTAGAACAAGTAAATAATTTAATTTCTGTCACAATTTGATGCTAAAAAATATTTTCATGTGGGAATCATGAATATTATATTACACATAAAGCAGTCAGGTGAAAATAAACACAATATTCCTAGCAAACATGACTAGTCTAGAATATAACAAATAAAAGGATATAAAATTAAATAACTTTTACAAAACATTAAAATTCATATAATTTTATCTATAAAAAAATATGACTTTTTTTAGAACCATTTTACTCCTTCAACTCATTTACAATACAAAATGATGATAATAAGATAAAATATACATGTATATTAGCCTCAAACTCATTTTAATATTAAAACAAAATCGAAATCTTATAACAAATTGAAACTACTCTATGTATATACGTGTATCTATGAAAATAAATAGCAATAGCAAAAATACTAGTAATATGTGGCAATTTTTAATAAGTAAAATGTTAAGCATTACACCTTTTTCAGACCGATTTTGTCAAAATTCTATTGTGTAAATTTCACTCTTCTCTTTTATATTTTCTTTCATTTTTTCCTCTACATCCTAATTCTCAAATTTTTATGATGTAATTTGAAATCATATCTATTTCTGCATTTTTGACTCTATATAACTAGAATTGTTCTGTTATTTCTCTTATTAGTCTTGAGGTTAAGAACTTTGAGTTTATGTACTCCAAGACCAATCCCACAAACTGGTAAAATTATTATTATTTACTCTCACTAACCTTTGTTCTACGACGAATTTAATTTTCACTTACAATGCTCAATTTTTAAATACTTTCAAATTATTTTTACATCTAAATATATTTACATGAGATGATTAATCTATACAAAAAAAATATCAATGAACTATAAAATCTAATTCATTCTTTATGCACATAGACCAGCCTGATTATATATTTGATGAATATCGAAACTTTAAAAAATCAAGAATCATACAATATCAATTTTGCACTCAGTTGAAAAGTTAAAATTTTCATAATATTTTAAGAAAGAGGAATAATCTTTGAAACTATTATTTATGATTGTCATTTTATAAATATCAAAGATTTAATCACACACAACATGAACAAGAATGCTAATATACGTTTAGTTTTATAAACAGTAACAATTCTTCACAAAATCATTTCTTGTTCCTTATTTCATTTTAAAAACAGTTAAACAAATTCATCAAAAGTAACATTTATTTCAAAAATTCCAGTCCATTTTGTTCAAACCACAGGAAATTTTCCCAAAGTCTGGATCGAATAACGAAACTTCCTGCATACGTATTTCAGCAGGTTTCATGGTGAAATCATTAGTCAGACATGAGCAAAGCTGCTGGGTTGGTTCCAGGTCATTTTCTTCCAATTCACTTTTGATAGTTATCATATCTTCTGGAGATTTAAAACAATTACATATATATTTTTGTTTATTAGATTGAGGCTTTTTCTTCTTTGTAATATCAGGGCAAACTCTAGAATGAAGTTTTGATTCTTTTATCTTCTTAGATGATATCATGTTCTTATAACGTCCAGGTAATGATATTTTCTTATTAGCAACAGAACGTTCCAAATTTTTATAGGTTTCAGAAATATGGCAAAAAAATGGAGAATCCCTTAAAGGCCAATCAACTTTGGGATAAAATTTTGATACATCTGTATTGATTTTTAAAGACTTGAAATTTGCTGATATTGAAGCTAAGTTTTCAGAAATTAGACAATCGTGCAACAGCACAAAGCATTCGGTTGGTTTATGTTTGAAAGTCCTGGAATTTTCCTTTTTATTGTTTATGCTACACTTAGAATAATTTTCAATTCTCGGTAGTTTATCCACAGGAGTGTCAATTTCTACATGTTCCATCTTAATATTTGACAACAGGAGATTAGTATTTATTTTAGATGGATCCAAAATTTCAGTCTTAACTATACTCATGGGATCTATGGTAGTCTCATGCTCAGGATAATCAGGTAAAATTAATTCTTGATATTGTTCAGATGGGTCCAAAATTTCAGTTTTTATGATAGGGGCAATATTTTTATTGGTTGCACTTTTAGAAAAAATAAAAAACTCTTGTTTTTCTACAGATGGATACTGAATTTTTCTTTTTTTAGTTGACACAGAAGCTATGCTAGTCACCTGTGAATAATGTCGATTTCTGTAAAAAAGAGAAAAATATCAATAAAAATTAGTATTATATCCTTAATATAAATTAATAAAAATTCATTCGACACAGAGATTTTTGAAAATTAGGAGAAAATATATCAAAATATAAATACAATATTAAATTTTAAAAAGCACACCCACCAGTTTAAAACTATAGATTTTTTTTAAAAATGATACTAGAGGATTTATAGTTATTGAAAATATGAAATCATTTTTTCAAACTATAAAAATATGATAAAATTATAATTCTGATCATGCTTAAGCAATGATTGACAATTTTGAAAATATTAATTTCAAACATTTAATCAAATGTTTGAAATCTATTTCAGTCCAAAACTAAGAGAAAAATGATTACATTGAAAAGTAGAACCTGATTGCACAAAACTAAACTTTAAATTACAACTGTTATTGATTAATAAAGTTAACTCAACAGAAGAATAGTATATTACATTCGATGCAAAATGATGAAATTTTTTTTAAACTTTCCACCGGTTTTAATTTAGTTCATTTACATCAATATTTAATTTTGAAGCACATGTGCATAAATTTAGGGATAAATTTCAGAATCTTTGAAGATACGGAGGTAGAAGAGGATACGTGCCCCACAATATCAGATTTAATATGCAGCAGACAAATTGGGAATCGAATTTCAAATCCTCTAGCCTTGAAGTAAAGATTTACTATTATTATTTACCCTTCTCTATAATTTGAGAAGAAAAAAATATAAAATTAAAAGTAAAAATATACAGATATCAAAGATATATAATTCAATCATAAATTACTTATTTATATATACTGACATTTTAGCTTTTTAAATTCAAAAATAAAACATATCCTTTTTTATTAGAAAATTCTATTTCCATTTTATACATAAATTTTCAAAAGGTTTTAAAGTCTAATAATGAGTAAAACAAAATTCTAGCATGAAGTGTCTATACAATTTGAAAACTTTTGCCTAATTTTATCCTGAGATTCTTTTTAAAAATTAGCTACAGTTGAGATGGCTTTTTCTATTAAATAATTTTAGATGAATAAGAAATAAATAACTTCAATATATATACTGATTGCATTAAAAAAAAATGTATACATTCTTTGAACTATCATAGAAACTGTATTGCTGATGCAACAATTTCTGGGAAGAAGTAATGTTAACCATGTAATCTAGCAGATTATAGATTTAACTTTGGAATGGGTTTTTGGAATTAATTTTGAAATGAGATTCAAGTGATTTGCACAGAAATCCTGTTGAACATGTTGGTACAACAAACAGAATCAGCGATCACTCGCACTTAGCAATGTATTGATTTTGAAGGCCGCTATTTTGAATAATAATCATATTTGTATTAGAAAATGCATTTATATTTCAAACTGGATAGTAAGCTTTCCATTTCTAGCAATTGAATCATATAGAATGGAACATAAATTCTCAATGGCAGTTCAAAGTGTACATAAATTTTTTATGCACTATATATATATATATTATCATACATATCATCATTATCATATATATATATATAATTGGACATTGCTTTGAAAAAAACTATTTTACATTCAAATGAGAATAAATTATATTAAATGAACACTGAAGAAAAATTTTTTTGTTAAATTTACTAATTAATATCAGAAATCTAAAAATATATATACTAATTTCTGCATTGCCTGATCCATATAATAAGTATGGATCTATCAGTGTAAGGTATACAGAAATTACATTTGCATTTCATCACATATGAATTTCATCACAAAGTCAAAGAGAACCTAACATCTATTTATTTTACTAATCTCGGGGCTTTTTTGATAAAAGTCAATGTATGGTTTTAAGACAAATAGATGTATTATAATACATATATTCAAAAAAGCAGAATCAAAAATAGTTTTAATGCCAGTAAAGTTTCCAAAATCAAACTATGAGTATTATTACTTAGTTTTAGATCAAAATTTACTGCTACATCTTCAAATTAAATAATAAATAAATAATGCCAATAGTTCTAAATAAGTTCACTATCTGCTGTAAAGTTTTTATTAATACCTGTAGTGTATAGATAAGTTTATGTAAGCACCTCATTTCGAAAATATAAAAAGACTAATTTTAGGATTATCTTTTAATTTTGAATGGAGATTAGATAATGAGGATGGTATCTAAATTAATACCTCTCTCCTTTTTCAGATTTCTAAATCTCAGTTCGAATTTAATTTTCCTGCAATATTTTCTAACGATTTTTCCCCTTTTGCTGAATAGAGAAAACTGTTCAATTGATAGATATGTTTTAATATCATGTGATTCGGCTTTTTCTGCTAATTTTTTAGAGCTTTTTCCCATTTTTTTTCAATTGTGACTTTTCTTATCTCTTTTATTTGATTGAATAAAAAAAAAAAAGGCAAATGTTCATTTTACCTCTGTTACAGTTCCTTAATGATTTCAAAACCATTTGAATTTTCAGTATACTTTAGATAATGAATTATATCTCGTTGCATTATAAAAGATTTCTTTTAGTTTTCAATTTTAATTCTTTGGTCACAAAAAAAAAGATCCTTTCTATATTAAATTTCCCAAGAGAAAGTATTAGAAATACCAGTATTATTTTAAAAAATCAGCTGATTTTTAAACATTTTTTTCCTAAGTATCTATACACTCACACACACGTAAAAACAGAAGAAAAAAAATCAATCCCTATGTTTTCTAATGGATCATATCTTGGAAATTTCAAAAAATTTGGTATTGCAAATTTATTTCAAAAAAATTCAAATCAATATATAATTGCATTCATTTTACACACTATATTTTCATTAAATAAAACAATACATTTTTCAATTTGTTATAATAGTCATTGCTATTTGAAGCCCCAACTTTTTTCAATAATACAACATAAGTATCTAACTATACTGAAATTGATTGATGACTTTTTAAAATTATATTTTTAGCATCATCAAAATAAATAATTGGCACTGTAATAAAAAAAAAATTAAAAAATCTTTTTAATAATATTACGGGTTTTGAAAGTGAATCCAAAAGTTATCTTACAAAAAGATGCAAGAACCACTTAAACTTCATGATTAAAGTTTTATAATTTATTAATACTATTTCAAAGCCATTTTTTAAAACTAAGATTGATTCTTTTAAAACTCCAGCAAAGAATGCCTTAAGAAGCATTACTTTACTAGATTGAACAACAGTAAAAAATTACCAGAAATTTATATTTGTATATGTCATGTTAATCTTAATAGTTATAATATTAAGGAATGTGATTAACAGTTGGTAAAAATTCTCCTTTTTAACATTCTGGATCATTATATCATTCCAACTTTCTAATGTTCTTTCAATTATTGGTCCATTTTTCAGTCATCTATAAAAGTACAATTTGTATGGCAATTTCGGTTTCATTTTTGTGGATTAAGTTTTAATATAATCTTTACATATCAAGGAATATTTAAATGACTACAAAATGATTTTTAATGACTTCACAGTTCTGTATATCCAATAATAGTTTAAATGCTGAATCTGCTGTTCAACATATTATTACTTAATTTTATCTAGATTTACTTCATTTCATGCTTTTTATGGTTATAACGATAGAATGGCATATATCTGTGATATCTGTAATCTACTTAATTTCATCTTTCTTCTTTTGGCTGAATTTGCAAAATAAACTATAGTTTGCTATTTTGTTGGCATATTTAAAACAGCTAAATGCTATAACAACAACAGTTATACAGTAGCAGAGTTGAACAGTCAAAATTTGAAATAAAAATTCCTTACAAAGCTTAATTTCACAATTCTGCAAAATCAACACAATTAATATTACAATTTTAATACAAAATATTATACAATTAAAAAAATGCCATGAATATAAATGCATTGGATATATCTTAAGTGCAAATATATATTGTGGAATAAAATTCAAAAATACTGTCTTATTGCACCATCTACATTTAAATAATATTATAGCTAGAATTGATATTATATTAAATTGTTTACTACAGGTCTTATGAAGGATTTTTAAGGAGCAGCTTAAAACATATTTGGGATATATCATAGCATTTTAAACAACACCACCAAAAAAACCCCATGAAATTGGTCTAATCGTTTTAAAATACAAGGAACATACACATGAAAATTGCTTTTTTTATATAACAGGAGTAAGAGATTGAAAAACTAGATTATTATACAAATTAGACTGAAAAACCTATAGCACTAAATTAACATTCTACCAACTGATTTAATAAATTCACTTATATGTATAATTAATTATTGCCACATTGTTCATTTCAATTAAATATGAAAAGAATTGTCTTAATTCTCTAATTCCATTTCAACTTACTTCACTTTAAGTTTCACATTGTTACAGTGATTCGGTACAATTTGACTGCTATTCATATTTTCTGTTTCCTTTATTTCATTGTAGTTTTCCATCTTCTGTTTTTTTTGCTTTTCTTTCCTTCTCCTGGCTGAATTTGTGAGGCGACCAATGTTTTGTCGTCTTGGTGACATTTTTAACAATAACAAAATGCAATTCTACAACAAAGAATTCAAAATATAAATATTTAGAAAAATTTATTTCATAATGCAGTAAAATCATTATAATTAATACTGAGCGTTAAAATAAAAATGAACAGAACAGAGCTGCTCAAAATTTAGCCTTTATTTTATAAGTCAAAATGTAAAAGCACTTAATATCTATCTCTGTGTATGTGCCCTGTCTTACCATGTAAACTTCAATCTGAGATGCCTTGTATCATGAAACCTTCTAGATACAAACATTTTCTTTGTATACTTGGATTAGCTTTCACTTTTCTTCAAATTTAAATTTTAAATGAAGTGTTTTGGTATAAACTGAATATTCCATCTAGAAGTTGACAAAATAATTGATCATCCAGTAATCCTTATTTGTAACCATAGCTATAATAAATATTTTTAATGCATTAAATTTTTTGTTTTTTTAATTCAAAAAATGTCCCCCGAAAATTATACGGAATAAATCAAAGTATTAGAAATTACACACAAACTACAAAAAATTAAGTTGCAATGGTAAACATCGTGGCGATTATAAAATAAATAATAAAATGCAACAAATAAACTAATAAAACAACTACAAAAAACTGCAATATTACGAACTTGCCATTCAATATCAAATTTCATGTTACCCTTAATGATATAAATAGAACACATGCAATTAAGCAAAAATTATATTCTTTTCCAAATTAAAAAAAAAATTGATTTTGTCAATAGTTAACTAGTCTCTTTAAATAAACTAGTACCAAGAGTCATTATTAGAAAAATAATAGATAGAAAGAATAAATAAGTAAAATTATACAAAAATCCTCACCGTAATTGTATTCGCTTAATGTTTTGTAATTCCCCAATTTGTGATAACTTACTAAAACTTCTTGGTAAACTTCTCCTCAAGGCTATGGTAAATAAAGTAACGGCTGCAATAGTAGGCATGCGCAGAAAATAAAAATTGAGGATAAAATGTTTCTCTTTTTTTTTTTTTTAATTTTGATAAACTAAAAATTAGGTAAAATGTTGGCGTTTTTCACTAAATAAAGTCAAAAATTATTATAACACAAAATCATTTTTAAGTTTCTAAAATGTATTTTTTAATGATTCCAATTTTTTTTTGCCATTTAATTTTCAATTTTTTTTTCTGTTTTTAATTATTTTTTAAAAAATATTCATATTTTAAACACATTTGTCGTTTATATATTTCAGCATAAAATAAACCAGATGGCACATTACTCATACATAATCGAAAGTAGCTATTATTGCGTTGACAAAAGATAACGATTCAAGAAATCAATGGAGATGATTGATCTGTTGTTCTTGCTGTTTACTATATTCGGGATAAGAAATCATTGGATGCCTCTTGGCACACAGTCAATTTATTTGGGTTTTATAATATTGTCAAGTTTTGTCGTAGGATTGCTTTTATGACCAAGCAGTCTTTATTAAGAAAGTATGTTTTAAATATTCGTTGCATGCTGTAATGAAGTATTTCAGCAATAATGCTATATTTTTTTTACTATGTTTTGAAACAAAAGCTCAGTTATTATATTTACTTTAATACTTTTAAAGTATATTATTAATATTAACTATGCTATGAATAATATTCCAAAGAAATGTAACTTTGGAAAATTATTCATAGCATAGTTTTGACAATTTAATTTCCGAGAGAAATTCAGATTAAGAAAATTAGGTAAATATCAACAAATTTTTATGTATAAATCAGTTGGGCATAGCTTCATGTACAAGTATTACTTTGATTATTTTACGTACGATATCTGTTATTGGGTGCATGAACCTTTCTCTTGGAAACTAATTTCATATCATCAGATCACTACTAAAAACGTAAATGTTCTTTTCATAGAATTCAGTGATAATGTAGCTTTTTTTTTTTTTTAAGAATTTGTTTTGTAAATGGCGCAATATTAAAAACGGAACCCTTCTTTCAAAAAAATCTTTTTTATATTAAATTAAGGATTTTTTGAATAAAATACCAAAATTCTGGAAAGATTATGAATTCATATCATTAAAAAGACTTTTTTAAATGATATAATTTTTTTTTGTGTGTACAACAATAATTTCGGCAGCGAATGCTGAAAATCATCAAATTTCTTTTTAATTAATTAGCATGCTAATAATTTTTTTAAAGTCGCTTTGAAGTGTTAGCCAGAGTAAATCAGAAGTAAAAGAAACAATGAAGATGAAAATAAAAATTAGGTTTAATAATGTTACCTAACACCAGTAAAAAACAAGCATTTTGAATTGCTTATGGAAATTGATGCTCATACGTCTTCCTCGCAAATTAACCCTTTTTTCTAAGGCAATAAATCATAGGCTGCAGATACAAGTACAGGTGTAGCATGCCTCTATATTCGCTCTGGCTTCAAACAATTAAATAAACTGTTATCCTCAAAAATAAATAAGGAGTTTACTACATAAAGGCTATGATATCTCTTAGAATGCAGCAGAAGAAGGAAATTCGGAATTAAATTGTCCAAAATAAATAAATTAGAAATTAAGTAGATATACTCAGGCTATCTAGAGAGCGTTCAAGTTCACAAAATCAACGAAAGGCTTAAAGTTCTGTCCTCAAAAATATATTTATGTCGAATTTAATTAGTCAAACGGTCTTGGTAATGTTGCTCCAAGAGTCGCGCATATTCATCTTTATTAATAATAAGAGATAGAAATTTATAATTTACAGAGTGCCTATAAATTGTAAACAAATGAAATAAGAGCCCGCAAACTTCTCCTGAAAAAGAAAGCTATTTTAATAAAAACCAGCCCTTCTTTAAACAAAACAGATTGACATGAAGTTGAATAGAGAGCTCATTGACATTTCATATTTAGTTTCTTGTAAATAATCAATTTAATAAATTATAAACTTTTATTTTAATAAACGAAAATTGAATAGTTTGCTGAGAAAAGGTTGTAGCTCCAATTAAATAAATTTGTATTATCATGTTATAAAATAAAAACTGGTTCGTTTGGTGCCAGAAAGATATAACTCCAACCCTAGTAGCAAACAAATATTGTACAATACTGTATGACATTAGTCAATATAAGCAATATTGCTTAGTATCATATAATATCGTACATTATTGTACAATATAGCGCAACAGTCTGTGTTACCAGGAAATCGTTAGTTCTCACACTAACTCAGACGGTGGTGGTCTGATGGTAAGATCTCGGCTTCGGAACCAAAGAGTTTCAGATTCAAGACTCGATTCCACCGAAGAACCGTCGTGTGAGGGGGTCTCTTGCACGTTAAATCAGTCAGGCCATACGCCCTCCCGCTGGTGTCGTATGGAGAAGGGGGCTGCTAGTTCAGGTGTCGTTCTCATCTGACCGTGGTTCAAAATGACAAGGTTTGTCCCAAAATAGCCCTAGAGTTGTTTTACAATGGGACGTTAATATAACTAAACTAAATCTCGCGTTAATTCAAGCGAGGGAGCTGTTTGTCTCCTTAGTTTGTTGCAATGTAGATGTAGTTTCTGGTGCTTTGTAAACTTGCGCGGGTTTTTTGGAAACTTGAATAATTGTAGCTGCCAAATTTTGGCAGCAAATCCTTCAACTGTAAACTGTTTCAGTTCCGATAAATGTGAATAAGGTTTGAACAATTAAAAGTATTTTGCCTAGCTGTATTTATCATTTGAGTATTAGTTACAATCTGTGAAGCTTTACAAAATTTCCTTTTTAGTAAAGAAAGTACTTTGCTGGATTTGGCAAAAAATAATATTTTTCTCGATTTAATTTTTGGGCCTCTAAAACTCTACTCGACCACTTAAAATAAGATTATACATGACACGAAAGTAACTGCAATGTTGTGTTACCGATTTGAATTCGTTGTTCCTTCTGATGTACTAACAATTGCCTATGAGAAAGGTATTTAGCAAAATCCAATTCGAATTTGATTGGGTATTTATCAAATAGAAATAGAAAATTTGTGATTCCATTCTGATATGAAATGATCTCGGGAAAAATCTCAACAAAACCATATAAAAAGTACGCATCTTGGAGTCATATTATTGATGATTTAAAAAGAGAAATAAATGCTCGTTTCGAAAAGATTTGGTCAAAACTGACAACATAGGCATAGCTTATGCACTAACCATAAATTAATATATACAAGCGGTTGCTATATACGAGTTTTGTGTGTATATATATGAGTAGCTTTTTGTTTGTCTGTATATGAGTAAATACTTTCAAATTCTGTCCCCATCAGTGTTAACTAAGACTTGCCTATCTGAAAATACAGCAATTCTCACTGAAATGACTCCAATAGTCACATATCAAAGAAGTCTTTGTACATTGAAATTAAAAGCAGTTTTTTTCTTGCGAGCCTTCTAAAAAGAAATTGACAAATGACGAAATGTGAAGTTTAAATAAGTAAATTATTTTAAAAAATTCAACTTTACTTAAGTAAATTTTTTTTAAAAACATTAAAAAATTCAACACTTGTCAAAAAGCATAAGTCAAATGTGAGTTGGAAACATGTTTATCTCTTGCAACAATCATCAGCTAATTTTGACATGTAGTTTTACAACTTGGAAATGTAATGCACTTCCTTGTTTACAATGATTTTATAGCTGAAAACTTTGTTGAATTTTTACTTGTTTCTAATGAAAAGACTCAATTAGGCGATAAAATTACAATATTTTTAGATTTTCTAAATCAGTATTTAAAGGTCCATAATTTTTCTATTTTATTTTAAGTCTATTAGAAATTTAAAAAATGGAAAACATTTTTTATTGAGTACGAAAATATGATTAACACGAGTGAGAAAGCATGTTGAGTATTGTTACAAATTCCATAATATTGCTAATTTTGAATATCAGTATTGGAATTATTACATTTGGAAATTTTTTATATAGGACATCAATATCAGTATATTTTTTTATTATTCAGTTTTCAGCATAATTTTCTAATAAAATTTCCAATGCGAGTTCGGACTGGAAATAGCGTAACATCTTTCCAATCCAAATATTAATTATTGCTACAGCTTCAAGCTTCGCATTAAATATGCCTCTATACAGGGTGTCTTGAAATAATCCGATTGTTTTCAAAAATGCACAATATAAAAATGGTTAAGGTAAAAAAAATAAAGTATACAGCTAATTTATGTAACAGGCAAAAATTTTCCCTCCTACAGTATTTAGTTTTAATTCAAAAAATTGTCGATAGATGGTACTACAGACAAACATGTAAATAAAGAATTAAAAATCAGAACATAATTTTCTAGAACATATATAATGAAATTGCTTCTATAATAACCGGTGTTGTCCAGCAGTCCCAGAAAGATGTCATTGTCACGAGACTTCGAATAGGCCACACCTATTTGACCCATAAACATCTTTTGCACCCAGATCATGCACTGCTTTGTAATAAATGCAATCGTGTTTTAATGGTTAAGCATATTCTATGTGAATGCCAAAACTTTATTGCAAACGACTTCATTTTGGTGCGACCGATTTTAACTTAAATGGCATTTTAAGGCCTTATCACATGGCAAAATATCGTCGGCACTTTCCGTCAGCAAACGACAACGAAAGTGACGTCACTTGTGACATCATTTCATAGTTTCACATGACTGGTTAAATTTCGTTTGCGGACAATATTTCCGACAACATGTTCAAACTGGTTAGAAAAAATTGTCGATGACTTAAAACTTGCTTGACCGGTTCTTGAGGGTAGAAACTGAAATGTACTAACGAAATTTCATCGTGTGATAAGGCCTTTAGATGATAACTCTCATTCAAATGTTTTTACCTTTTTAAAAGATATTCAAATTTTACATTAGATTTAATTTCCTTTGTATGCCTGAAATTTCAACTTGAAAACTATAATAAATGTTTGGAGCAGAATGATCAGATCTGGTTCTTGCGCCATAAAACCAAACCAACCTTCTCTACATGTTTTGCACAGATGCTTTATTGTATTCGACTGCATACCTTAAAGGATGTGAAATTTCCAGAGTTTCTTTTTGCAATAAAATACTTTACCAACCAGCAGAATTTCAACATAAGAAATTTTTTTCACTGCAATGTCCAATAACAGAGCAATCCTCTTACAAATGAAACAGTATCATGTTCTGATGCAATATATTTTGACGATTTGCGTACTAGAAGAACAATAAGACCAGCAGCTTCATTAAAAACTTTCAGCTAAAACTAAAAACTGTGCGAAGAAAAATGTAGGCCATATTACATAAATTAGCTCCAAGAATTGTTTATTTAACCTTAACCATTAAGTTTTTCAATATCGTCAGTCCATTTTAGGACACCCTACATTCATTCATATGATATATATACTAGTTGCCTTTGAAAGTCAAACGGTCCACCATATATATATTGGTAATATTTAATTTCTTAGATTGCAGATGTAATTTCAAGTTTATGAATCAAATTAAGTTCTTTTCAATGGAAAACAGTTCCATGGCAGCGTAGCTATTAAAAAAGCAAATTTGATAAATTTATCTTTGAATTTATAACTCTAAATTTCGTTTATTTTCTTCTTAAACTATACAAATTAAAAATAAAATGTATGCAATTTAATAAGCAAAAAATTTAGTTTTCAGTAATGGAAGAACATTGTGTAATTAAATATTTGAATGCACAATGAAAAATTTCACTTAAATAGATATCACTGAAGAAATTATTTGTACTTTAAAGCACAGTAAAAATCATATTATAAGTTATCATAAAAGAAAAGCATTTTAAGTAGGAATATATTCAAAAACTATTGAATTAAAAATTAGGTTAATTAAAATTATATATAAAAAAAGGAAATTGAACACTCTCTAAAGAAAATTTGAGCTAAATTTTATCAAATGATCTGGCCTGTTAAAACATTAATACATTCATCTTAATTATAAAAAGAGAGATGATTGCCTTTAACAACCAGCTGATTCAACAAGGATATTGATTATCTTTAATTCCAGTTAAATCATTGATACAACATATATTGTAAAATTATCAGACATAAAAAATATGTTAATTTTATTGGCTTGCATATACTCCCCTCATTGTGTAAATGGAGTTTTCTAAAAGTACATTAATCCTATGGCACTATTAAAAGGATATGTGTGGTTCATCAATCTTATAAATTTAGTAGTAATTAATTCACTGGTAGATTTTTTTTAAAAAAAACCCATCTAATAACTCCATAGATACTAAACAAAATTCTCATTTAGCTTTCAACAATGAGGAGAGGGGGAAAAAAGCACAAGATAGAAGATTAAGAATGGAAACAGTTTGAACTTTAGAACAATTTAATCTAATGTTAAAAATTAGGCAAACTTAAATTGAAGCAATTTAGAAAAAATTCACGTAAAGATTAAATTGGTATTGAATTTTTTTTTGAAACATTACGAAATTTTTGTACAATGAATCATTCCAAATTACACATTTCCATACTTTAAAGTATATGTATGCCAAATTTGGTAGCCATAAGTCAGACATGAAGAGAAACCTATTAGTAATTAATGATTAGTAGAATATAGCCCAGTCTACTAATTAAACACTTCGTTAGAATTGTTTAATTAAATATTATCGATGCTAACATATCCAATTTTTAAATAAATGGTAAAAAATATCTGCATTATAATTTAATTATTGTATTTGTATATAAATGTTATTAATTAGGCAAAATAGGATGAGACTGGAGTACATGGAACAGTGATAAGTGAAGCTGTATACAAGTATAAAAAAAACTAAAAAATGTTGATTCACATTAATCCTTTGAAATTTTTTCATTTTTTGGTAGGGGGGAAAAAACTTTCTAGAAACAATAAAATGAGCATTTAGATAAGTATAACATTTAGTTAAGTTACAGTAGTTTTCAGGAAACAAAAGTTACAGAATGATATTACATATGAAAATTAAAATGCAAAGTGTATATTTATAACTAATAATTAGATTTTAGGTCATATTAAATATTAACTACATAGTTTTAGTTTTATTGACATGTCATACCCTCCTAAAACTATGAAGTTAGATATATAGTAAAAACTACATTAAATTTTAAAAAAATTAGACCCCCCCCCCCACAGAAAACGCACAACAAAAATATCCTTTTTCAGAGCCAATTGGATTAAAAGATGGTTTTATTAGAAGAAAAAAATTCCAGCATGGGGGAAGGGACCACTGGAACTGCTACAGATTGTAAAAATGTGCATGGACGTTTATTATAGAATTATTAGTTAACAGAGCAATGGCAAAATAATATAAATAAAAAAAGCCTTTAACGAGGGGTGGGATTGTAAATATCTGTTTGATCAAAGAAATGCGATTTATAATTATTTCACATATATTTAAATCAAAAATAAATATTTATTAAATAATTTTGAACAATGATTTAAAAAATTTTGCTTAAACTAAAATTCCTTGGAAATATCTTTATAAACTATTTTATAGATACTATGTTAAATTATATAGATATCAATTAGAAGTGCTACTGATAAATGGGTAACCAGTGTTGGAGGGTATGATAAATTTATAGCAAAAACAGATGTAATTGTTCACGTGAATATTGCTACATATATATATATATATATATATATATATATTTTGAAATTGTCTCTCTTGAAAACTTTAGTTAGAATCGAAAAGGCCTTCATTTTTGTAAAAATAGCCTAGCTTAAATTTAATACCGATAACCGAGATAAAAAAATTTTACATCATTATCATTCCTTACATAACTACAGCATAAAAAATTGTAAACCAGACAGAAATGTTAAATGCATTAACTTAAATTCAATAACATAGTAGAACTTAAATAAGAACACAACACCATTCTGTATTTTAAAGAAATTTTTTTTATTATGTACCCACCATTTATGTGCTTTTGAAGTTTTAACTACTATTGAAGACAGTTATATTTGTAAGACACAAATCTTTGGGAGATTTAAAACTGCTAGAAAAAACGAATAGCATAAATAACACTTCAATGATGGACAATTTGGCAAATCAAGATTTGGAATGCATGAGAAAAACAAACAGTGAAAACATGAAACATGGAATAGAATATTCTCTTAAAACATTTCACATTAAAAATAACAAAGAGGTTAATCTGTACATAAAGATAATAAATATTGTTATGATTTTTAAAAATAATCAAATTTGTTAATAAATTTAAAAAAAGAATCCAACAATAAAATATCCATAACTTTTTTCATTGATGGCAACAGTTCATATTTCTTGCACGAAAGCTTAAAGCACATAGAATCTTCTGCAGATTAATAATTTCTCATAGATGTTTGGATACTGTGATTATATAGTACATAATAGTTACAATCTAATCCATTAACATAAACTACATCTCATTCGAATGTCTCCTTAAGGGACAAAAACATATGAATATGAAGAAAACTCGGACTAAATGCAAGTTGCTTCGTGATCCACGATGAAGAAATGTTCGATTTATTTAGTATACATACAACATTACCTAGAAAGTTACTAGAACATTGAAGATTAAATCCAATGTGACATCAAGATATCTGGATTGAATTAAACGTTGTCAAAATAGTTTTATTCTTTTTTTGAAAAACAAAATAAAAAATTAAATTAACAATGGAAAAGTTACTGCAACTAGCATTTAACCAGAGAAATGCCTTCTTACTCAAATACTTTGCTAAAATGTATGAAAATAATTCCAATAGAAAATAAGGATTTAAAAACTAAATGTAACATCGTGAGAATTAATAGTTCATAACATTAAACACTCACAAACAGATTGTATGACAGCAGAGTCAGTCAGAAAAATACAACACTGCCAGCAGCTATACAGTAGGAACAAAATAGTGTATATTCACAGGTATATTTATATTATAGGGGAAATATCTAACATTAATAACAGGGACATTTATAATAACTACAATACAATGCAACAAATCATATTTTACAAGATTATTCATCACATTTCATTAACTGGTAAACGCTAAAGAAATAAAGGCAATGATTCATTATTAGCCGAAGCTCTTTAGCCAGTCCAGAGATCGTCATTGGGAAATTCTGAAAAAGAACACAATTTTAAAATACGAATAAGACTACAAAATGATTAAGCTAACTAAATCAATTTCCAATCTTTTATATGTAGATTTTTAAAAAATTTTACTCAGTGCAACAAATCCAGATATTTTGTGTTAATGTATTAAGTGCTATAAAATCACACCTTAAACTATATTAAAGTTTTCATCTAACTAATGCTGCAAAATCCTGAGATATTGCTCCCAAACAGACAAGCAAACATCAACAAAATTCTTTCCGGCAAAGGATTTTGAATTTAAATAATTAAAATTGTTTTCCCGAAGATCTTTTATGCGAAATGAGGAGAAAGAAGAAAATGAAAAAGAGAAACCACACCTACTGTCTATCCATGACAAGAACTCTGTACGACGATCGTCTCTTTTTATGGCACGCATTATAGAAACAAGTTACTGTAGGAAGAGTTCATTTCGCAGAGGTAGAAATTCATTCAAGTGTCTTGCGTTGGCACGTTTAGTGCCAAATAGACATTATTATGTATTATTGCATTTAATTTTTGAAAACAAATTTTTAAAAAGCACAAAAGTGAACTCTGTAACATTATGCACAATTAAAAAAAAATAATGAAATGCAGTTAATATTAACCAAAGAAATTATGAAAGTAGTAAGCTAAGCGAATATAAAGATCGTGCAACTGCGACTAAAGCAAGAAGATGAATGAACAACAAGTTTCCTTTATTGCTCTAGATTGACACCAAGAAAAAGGATACCCCCCCCCCCCGAACTTCCGATCGATTCCACCCACTCAAAATGGATTTTCTCTAATGAAGCCGATTTCTATAACGACCTCCGTAAACACAGACGATCATCTAGCAGAGTTCTTGTCGTGGACAGACAGTATATTAATGCTTTGAATGAGAGATAGTAATTAGCAAGACAAGCAGTACTGAACAAATTCGTGATAAGACTAATATTATGCAATTTAAAACTAACACATTATTCATGATATGCAACATTTACATTTTCATCTTATGGCTATACAAGGATTTACATAGTTCTTATATAATTTTAAATAAGTTTCCTCCTGTCTTTTACATCAACCTCTCATCCCCTTTCACACATCATGAAAGGTTGCCTGTCTAAGCTTGCCATTTGTAATTTCCAAACTGAGCTGGTGTCTTAAAAGTTTTCCAGTGATAAATTTATTAAATTATTTTGATTGGTCAGTCGATCCTAATGCTACTTGATCTTACCAAGCCGAATGAGACTTAGCTTTATTGAATTAAGGCAAAAGTGTGTGCCTTTCATTGTTAATGAGCACCGTTAAAGTGAAAGTACGTCTTTGCTCAAACAGACACAATACAACCCTTATTAGGGGGTGGTCGAACTCATTCATCCATCTGCAAGTCAGAATTTAGATCAAAATCAGACACTGACTCATCCCCCGATTCAGTACCCCCAGAGGTATAATTTATTATGGGAACTTGAAGGACTTTGCAGTCACAGCATATTTAACGTGCCCCAACTGACATTTAAACCAGTGATAAATTTATTAAATTATTTTATTTCAAATTTGTCTGGTTTCTTTAGATGCAACTACTGCTATAAATAATTAGTACGTTGAAATACATCTTACAAGTAAGTTACTTCATTACCTACCCTTTTTTTCACAGGGCACCAAAGGGATCGTTGACAGATGTTGCTTGAGTTGGTATTCCAGGACCCGCAGCAGGCATCAGAGGCACCTGAGGAACAAAACCACCACCGTATGCAGGCTGCTGCATTGGAGCAGCAGGTGGCATGCCAGCCATTGGTGGCATTCCTCCCATGACAGGCGCACCCATTGGTGGTCTCACTCCTCCAGTCTTAATGAAAATTGTTTTAGAAGTGAAAAAGAATATTCCAAGAGTAAAAATATATTTACAATTTCTAAATGCAATTGTATCCAATACATTTTAATAAGATGTTTGTAAGTCCTTTTGAACATCTAGTAATACCCAAGCATGGCTCATGCATTCAAATATTTGTTTTCAATCTTAAAAACTAAAATTAGTTTACTTAAAAACGAAAATGGACAATTCATAACATCAAGTGTTATGGACTTGTTGAATGACACAAAATTAATAAAACTATGTTACCTAATTAGTTGTAAAAACAAAAACATTCATTTAACCCTTTCAAGGACCACAGAAGTATGCTTCCCACCAATAATTTGCTAATATTCAAACAATGTTACATGGATTGGGATAAGTTAGACTAACGCAGCTTAAATAGTATCACCTCAATAGACCCAACAGCCAATAGTTAAGTTGCTCTCAACCCGATAGCCACGCCTCTCTTCCAGTACTCTTCAGAGTTCCTAGCAGTCAAGTCCAGATATCGCCAGGACATTTGAAGCTTTCTCCCAGGTCCAAAGGTAGCCCAGCATGGGTGGGAAGTCCGTTAACTGTACAATCTCGGGATAAGTTAGAATACATTTTTTACATCAAAGGAACTTAAGATGCTTCAGTTCCTTATCACATACAAAATGCTGTGTTTTGATTTATTAATTATTAACTTAATTAACTAATCAAATTAAATTTATCAAACAAAAATTAATCCCTTTTCTTAAGCCAATCTCAATTTTAAAATATTTTAATATACCATCAATTAGAAGAAAGGGTTCTTATCAAGGGTTAGGCAGCAATGATTATCCTCCGATATTCTCATTTAGAAGTTCTTAAAATACCAAATTACATAAAAGCACAATAAATTCAGGAAACTATCAATACAGATAAAGCTGACAAGGTAGAAGGTTAAGAAAATTAGATATGCATCACATAGATAAAATTACTAATTAAATATTTCAAATTTCTGAACACTTGCATCATTTGAACCTACTATCATTGAGATACGATTAATACGAAAAAGGAAAAACTGATGCCAAATCTGTTAACTAAGTAAGAAGATACATACTAAACACCAGGTATAACTAGTATTCTTCTAAAAATAAAAGTTTGAATATATATACTTTCTGCAACTAAAATATGTATAATGTTATCGATATTTTGTACTGTCTTTTCAGGATAATAATTCTATAATTAAAATATATAGTGATTTCTTTTGTAACACGTGGAATGAAAAATGAGAGGTCAATAAGCGTCATCTAATAGAATGTATAAATATTACTGTATTTATCTGAACCTAGATTTAGTTTAAATTTTTCCCCTTTTATTCTCTCTATATATATCCAATAAACAAAGTTCCATGATAATATTTTTGAGTTACATTTATTTAGAGGGGAAAAAAAATTCTTTTTTTTAATCTTGTTGAAAAATGCAAAAGAAAAAAAAAACTCAAATAAAAAGTGTTAAAAAATAATTCACTTTTCATGAATCTACAGACTGAGAAAAAATAATGCTTGCCTTATGCACACACCAAACAGTAAAACCTGATTTTTAACAATTTGGTAAAATTCAGCACATAATTTTCATGTTGTTGAAATGAGAACCAGTAAATACTCACCATAAATTGTTGTTGCTGGAAGACACCTGCAGCTGCTGCAGGTTGCTGAGGATAAGAACCACCCATAACACCACCCCACTGACCAGTAGCTGGGGTTGGCTGTGCCTAAAAAAATACACAAATATCAAACTGGCATATTTCATATTAAGCACCGTTTTAAATCATAGGTTCCCAACGTGGGCGATAACACCCCTTTGTGGAGGTTTGGAGTTTTCAGGGGGCGGTAAAAGACCTAGAGAAAATTAAGGGGCATTGATATGGCAAGGAGGGGCATTAGAAGATTAACCAATTATAGTCTACAATGACTTTTAGGAACGATTCCAGGACATTTTAAACATTGGCATATCAGATTGGGTTTTGGATCCTTTTCCCAAGGTCAATACAACATGATCACCTCAGAAGAAAAACTAATTGAACTGATGACAAATGAGAGATTGAAAATTAAATTCAAGAATGGTTACCAAGAATTTTGGTTGTAGAAGTCGATTTTATGGTCGATTGTTCAACGACTTCCAACGATAGCATTTCCATCTTCATATTTAGCAGAACGTGGATTTAATGCTGTAGCACCATTGGTAACAAAAGAGAAATCGAATGCTAAGCTGATGTTACTGAATGGGGCGACTTACGATTTGTTAAAGGGAAATCAAGCCCGATGTTAACAAGCTCCTTAAAATGCATCGAATTCAGCTCTCATTAATTAATTTTGATGTCTTTGAATTTTAATAAAATTACATATGCGTTTTGATTGTTCTCTGATACTGCCAATTTATTTCCAAAAAAAGCAATAGTTTAGTACGATTACTTCGTATCATCAAACCCCCTGTCTGTCCTTATAACAGGTAAGCTAAAAATATTTTAAATAAAGAAGAAATTCAGTAGCGTTTCAATTTCAACAACATTCTGTCTATCAGTAATTTTTTTATTTAATTCTTGTTTTCACCACGCATTATGTACGCTCTTATTTCTCTGGAATGGGAGGGAGGCGGTAATGAAATACTCACTAGAAAAAGGGGCACCAGTTCAAAAGAGGTTAGGAACCTATGTTTTAAATTATTATTAATGTTGGATCTAATAGCAAGTTGTATTTCAATACTGGAAATAAGCTATTTAATATTGAAAATTTGATATATGATTTGATATATTATTTAAAATGAATTTTTTGAACATTTTGTCACACTTTATAAATTTATAGCAAAAAATTTTCTATAAGAAAAGATTTAGAAACTTATTTTTAGAGATAAATTTTACAATTGAAGTAATTTATTTTTACTAATAAAATTTTGTGTCACATATTTAGAGCAATTAATTTCAAATTAAACAAATTATGTGAAAATAAATATCAGATTTAAATGAAATAAAAAAGTTTAGAAAGCTGTTATAACGCGGTCCCATGGCAAAAAAAAAAAAAAAAAAAAAAAAAAAAAAAAAAAAAAAA
>JAPMOQ010031823.1:29506-57174 GCA_026543055.1 Argiope trifasciata
AAAAAAAAAAAAAAAAAAAAAAAAAAAAAAAAAAAAAAAACTTTACTGTAGTGCTAAATTGAATATTACCATTTGAGGAAATCCATGTTGCGGGGAAGCTGACCATCCAGCAGTTGAAGGAACAGCTCCTCCACTGACAGGTACCACCGATGCAGGGGCAGTCCATCCTGCTGGACCTGTGGTTTTCACAGGTTGTTTTGGTGAGCCCCACTGATGACCACTTTGCCTATGTTTAAGAGTGGTTACAATGAGATGGATTTTTTCAGCAATATATAAACCAAAAAACATGGAAAATACGTATAGCTGCTATAAATAAAGAAGAATCTATTTTTTAAAAAATAAAATTTAAAAAGTAATTTCTTTTAAATGAGAGGGAAGCCTAGATTGGCAAATAAGATTATAATCCTAATTCATATTAAATTTCAAAGAATGTATCAAAACTAATCTATTATTGCATGAAAATATTTATACTTACCTTCTGTTTAACAATATTTGAGATAAATTTTGAAACAAAAAATCATTTATGATTTTTTTTTTTTTTTTTTTTTTTTTTTTTATAAATGGTAGGATTATAGATAGAAAGTATTTTTAAAGGGTGGGTATATTATATTGCACATGCACACGGGAAAGTATATTTTAAAAAAATTCTAAAAGAAAATCTGGAAACAGTATTCAAGAAAATTTCCTAAATAATGCAGCTTACAAATCAATATTTCTTTTTTACATTAAAAATTATTTTTCTTGTAGGGTGATGGATTACAAACCTATCAATACTAAACATCTTGCTTTCAAACTGACCTGCAAGATTTTATTTTCTTGTCCAAGATATCAGAAATAAAAGGGATTGCACTAATCTAATGGTATTCACACTTTGGCAGTAGAGCAATGGAAATTTTACACAAGTCAAAGTTACAGAAATAAGCACAAATTAAGATTAAAAAAAATCTTAATATAAAATGGACATTACTTTTTAAGAGCTTGTTTAGGTCCATTAATATCTAAATTCGAAACAAGATTGACTAAAGTTGAATCCAGATCTCCTTTTAATATGCTAGAGCCACCTGTTTTTTCTTGCGATGTGGTTGTTTTGGGAACAGGTGCATGAGGTTGAAGAGTATCTCCAAAAGCATCAAATCCTCCTGTAAATGGTAATAAGGGGACATTTCCAAAATGTACAATTTCTCATGTAATATTTGATATATTTTAAAAAATTAATCTCATAAAATGTAATAAAATTTTCAATGCAAAACAATATGAAAATTAATTATAAATATTTAAATCTATTATAAGTTACCTATAGTAATAAATTTTAAAAATCTGTAGCAATATATTTAATTAGAAAATTCACCTAACACACAATTCAAAATTATATTGTTAGCTGATATACTCTTAAGATCTTTTATTTAAAAAAATTACAAAACTAAAATATTCCACTCCTTTCATTTGACAAAAATCAGTAAAAAAGCAATTAGCAATTTGGTATTAGCTATTAGCAATTCAGATACACAAATTTAAGTGCATAAGTTTATGAGGTTTCATTTCCATGCTTATAGAATAAGTGTATACAGCTCTATTAAAAATACAAAGCATAGAATGGCATTTAAATCTTATCTAGAATTAATTTTTAAATTTCTCCCTAAATTAACTTCTATAGAATGATACAAAATTAAAGCTTAAAATATTTTATTTCTATGCCTTAAAAAACATTGTAATAATAGTCAATCTTTCCTAGACATAATTTTTAATTGAAAACCAATTGTTATGAAATCCTCAATATAAATCTTTATATTTTACAGTTAAAATAGCTTTATAAAAAATCTATAGTTTTTTTCTACAGCAAAACTTAATTTTACCATAGTTTATGCAAATAAGGGGGGGGGGAGGATCAAAAGAATATAAACAGTGACAGGAGGAAAATAATGGAGTTATTTGTGCAATACATTCCTGAAAAATAACATTTTCAAAGTAGACAAGAACACTTTAGAAATTACAAAACGCAAGTATTTTGTAAAACTTTAATTTATATAAATTTTAATGCAAAATACTGGATTTGAAAAACCATTTTACAATTTAAAATAAGCAAATAAAAATCTAAACTTATGACTTTTGTTTTGAGCTAGACAGAACCATAAAGAAAAAAAAATTAGATAAATTTTCTGAGTCTTTGAAATTAAAATTTATCAACAGAACTACCTTTAAAAAGTCTTTGAACATAAAGCAATTCAAAATTTACCTTAGCAACTAAACTACAATATAACAAATTAAATATAATAAGAAAAATACTTACATTAACACGGATGATCTGAAAATAATCTTTTACAAATATGCACATTAGAAGGAAAATGTTTAAAACTGCCCAAAGTTAAATGTTAGTATTAGTACATTATAAGCATGCATAATAAGCAAGGCAAACAGGCAATTAGTATAACAGAAAAAAGTTGAGCATCATATCAGGAATGTGGTTACTTCAATAAATATGCTATGAAGTTTCATTCTCTCCCCGCAACAGCTAATTAAACTAAACTGATGTATACATAGAAAAGATGAAATAAATTAAAGAATTTTTCAAATGAAAAGTCGCCCATAGAAAGTTTAAAATAAAAATCCATATACGAATTATTTCATTATATAAACAATATTTGTACTTTTTCAGTTGCTATAGAATCTAATTACTGCAAATCTTTAATAGGATCTAGGGTTTCGTTTTATGGAAGAACCATATGCCTGACAAGGAAATAATAAAAAGATCACAGTTGAAGAATAAGTTCACCTGCCATGGGAACTCCAGCACCCGATATTGATTTAGCAGGAGAGCTCATTCCAGAAGGTGGAGTACCATAACCTGGAGTTGAAGAAGCCCGACCAGTTGGGGTGCCGGCAATAGCACCAGGTAACTGATTCATAGGTGTTGATGTTGGAGGGGTAGCACTACCAAGAGGAAGACCAGGCATCATTCCAGCAGGGAAAGGTTGTCCAACATATGCTGGCCTTGGCCCCGGAAAGGAAGAAAAAGTTGGAGAAGCAGCTGGGACAGGGGACAATTTAGGCTGCATTGCTTGGCTGATGGCAAAATTCAAGTCTTCAAGACCAGATGAAGCTGCAGGGATTCTTTGCTGTTGCTGAGCAGGCATAGGCATTGCAACGCCAACTGCATTTGCTATGGCTTGTGTTCTAAGGTCGGGAGAAGCAGTTCCCCCAATTGATGTCAACCCAATGTCCAATCCACCAAAAGGAGAAGGTGGAGGAGCACATGGTTGGGCCGATAAAGGCTGATCGCTCAAATCGCAGATTTCGTTATCGAAGCCAAACAAGTCTTTGTCAACAGCTTCTGTCTGAGGAGGAACAGACAAAGGAGTGACAACTGCTGTGGGAACTGATGTTGGCGGTGTGGGCTCAAAAGGAGCACCAAAGAAATCATCTGTCGCGGAAGTTGTGGTTGCAGCAACAGGAGTAGGTGCTTCTGAGGTAGTGCTACCCCAAACAAAATCTGATTGTTTTTCTTCCTTCGCAGATGCAGCAGGGGCAGGGGCTTCTTCGGCAGTCTCAACTGCTTCCCCAAAGCCTCCCTCTGGTGCATTGGCCAATATCGGTGTAGTGCCAGCACCTCTCATGAGTTCAGTGGTTGGAGACGGTGATGTGGAACGTCCTCCAAAGGGTTCCATGACTGGAAGACTAAGTTTCACAGTATTTGTCTCGGGAGCTGGAGAGAAAATGTGTAGTCTGAAGAGAAAATTAGATAACTATGGTGAGAAATGCAGGAGGCTTTCAGAAAAACCTAAAAATTTAAATACTTGCAAATAAGTTGCTAATGTCTGCCAAATATATCTTTTACAAAATTTGCAAGTTGAATATCCTCCTGCATATCTCACCAGCACATGCAAAGAGAAGGGTTAAAATGATTAAAAATAAGAATAGAAGGTTACAAATCAAGAAAGCAGAATTGTTAACACCTCATCCATTAATTAGAAAATGTTAAATTTTTAATAACTTTTACCATCGAGTCATGCAACTTTAAAAGAATATTCCACCAATAAACCATAAAAGTAAAATCTCATTAAAACTTTTTAAAAATCATAGAAATTCTCATAATTACAACCAATTATTTATAATAAAATACTTACCAAAAATTTTCAAATATAAATGGGAGGGGAAATAAAAAATGAAAAACCCTAAGGTGTTGAAATCCAAGATTTTGTAGAGTTTTTTAATCACACTTGCATATTATTGAATTTAATAGATACATTACATTTTATATTCATTTAAACTAAAAATTTTAGATATGAAACTAAAAGAGAAAGAAAAATAAAACTATAAAGTATATTTGCAAAAAAATAATTTTGGATATTTGAAATCAGAAGCAAATTAATGCAGAAAAAAGGGAATAATTAATATATAGAATTATAAATTTTCTAAGTACAGAAATAAATTAACTTTAATTTCTATTGCAAGATTAGATAAATATTTTTAATACACAATTACTAGTCAAATTTAATTTTAAATAGAGCTTGCATAAAAATCAAGGTTCAAAATCAAACCCATTATGCAGTTTATGTTAAATTAGCAAAATTATTTACAGAAAAATTGTCACAAATACAGTACATAAAAATGCTACATTTCACAAACAGCTCATTTTACAAATAGATTTCATAAAAATTGTAAGCTTTGAGATGCAAAACATACACACCTGCAGGGGTATTAGCAGCATTATCAGCAGGAGTATCTTGGTTAGCTTGGAAAACGCAAGGGAAAAAAAGCATAAATGAAAGCGGTTTGAAATAAACGTTAAGAATATTTATTAACAGATCTGGCAAAAATATGGAATGCAGTGTTTCAGCAAATAAAAACGGCTGATAAATATTTTTAGCAGGAGGAGAGCATTTTCATTACTTATTAATTAATAAATTTCACATCAACAAATTACATGCACCTCAGCAGCAATATAAAATAGAAATGTATGTATAAACTCAAGATTGCTGAACAATCTTGATATGCAAAACTTTGAAGACAAAAAATCTGAATTGTTTATGAACAAAATATTTTTAAAAGTTGTGTATCAATTATAAAATATCCAGAGGTTCATTATTAAAGTACTAGCATTTTACTGCAGGATGCTAAGTTATTAAACTTTTCAGTATCAGGGTGTTCCATATATTAAAAATTCTCTCCACGGATTCAAATAGGGTATAAGTTTTTCAGGCTTGATATAATTCTGTTTAGTATTTCTACAATAATAAATAAACTTATTTTTAATCTTGGCTTAATATAAAACATTTCTATTAACTCTAAAAAATAATAGCCATTTCAAAACTTGACTGTTTATTCAGTTTTCAAATAAATCCAAAACCTGTCAAATATTTAGAATAAAACATGCAGCAAAACGATTTAAGCTCTATAGAAGTTGAAAAATGTAAGGAAAAATTATAAATTTTTAATGGAATTTTTGCAGCAATAAGCTATTATAGAACAATAAAAATAAATTTTAACTAAGACTTTTTAAAATACAAATTCAATTTATTGTTACCTACCTGCAGTTGGACTATCACCAAAAGCAGCAGCAAAGGAGGCATCTGATGCAAATGCATCAGTAGTGGAGGATCCAAAACCTATAATTTAGTAAAAATTAAAATTCAAAAATTTAGTTATTTTTAATTCTTTAAATTTAATACATAATTAAAATTTTAAAGATTAATGCTATCTCATATTGACTATCGCAATAAAAAGATTTAAGAAGCTTTGTTCACAAATGTTGCTTCATAACTTCTAAACAGATGCATCTTTTCGAGTTAAAAACAAATAAATCAAATTATAAATTTTAGTAATTTCTACAGAATTTTTTTTAAAAGGTGCAAAACTAACCATTCGTAAATGCAGCAAATGAATTCTGTTCTTGTTGCTGAGGTTTTGTCTGTGATTGTGATCCAAATAAACTATCAGCAAAGGGATTGCTACTGAGATTGTTATTCAGACAAAGCAGATCATCACTCGGAGTAACACTGCCATTAGCTGCTGATGTGCTTACAGGTTCAGCTGATGTATTAAAGAGATCCATAATTTTCTGATTTGCTGAAGGTGTCGTAGAAGCAGGCGGTTCACAAGGTGAAGAAAGAAAAGGATTAGTCTTGACAGAACCAGCAGGAGGAGATATCACATCACCAGTCGCAGACATTTCTTTTAGACGACGTTCCTGCAGTCAGAATTGAAAAATGTAACAGAATTGTATAAAACAGCTTTGTGTAGTAGATAACTTTATGTATGAGTTTATGCTTCCCAAAGCAATGTTTATTTTAGAAATGCTAAAAGTGTAAAATAAAGTTTCAAAAACATTCAACTGTTGAGAACAATTTCTCGGGAAGAAAAATAAATTATAAACAGGCAATCAATTTGAAAAATTGTGTCCCGACTCCGTAATGAAGTACCATTTAAGATTTAGGCAAAGAACAAATTAAAGCCCTTTCATCTAGTTTCTAAATTTCTTATGTTCTTACTATCATAATGTTTTTGCATACCATCAACAAAGAAATAAAATTGCCCTTTAAAGTCATTAAAATAAAAAATCCTACTTTAAATCAAAAACAAACGGATAAAAATTATTTTCATTAAAAATCCTTAAAATTGATATCAGCTAACTTAAATCTTGATATGCTGAAGCATATTCACACAATATAGATAATCAGCTACTACAAATTATGAGGTATTAAATCCAAAATTTTGGATGATTTGAATTTAATCCAACCTAAAAATAATTCCCTTTGATTATATTTAAAAGCAAATAAAAATCAATTTAGCTTATATCAATTTATATGCATTTTTATTGAATGTTGAGTAATATAGAGAAAGGAAAATAAACATTAAATGTAATACGTCTATGATCTTCACCATTATTTACTTAAATTTTTGATATTTCTTAAAAATCTTGCTAAAAATTGCAACTTTTAATTCAAGATTTAAGATGTTAATATGAAGTTTAGAAAATTGTAAGATGAATAATAAGTCTAAGAAAATCTTACAAGCCTTCACCAAAATTTATAATTTAATAAGAATTCATTAAGAGCTTAACTGCATACAGAATTAAAAAATAATTTTACTGCATGTCACAAAGATGTGAAAAAACAAAAATCTATTGGATTTAATTCAAACAATTATAAAATGATTCATCAGGTTTTTAAATCCTACAGCTTTAAAAACATGGATTGCATTCTTCTGTATTAATTGCAACAAAGAATTTTCTTTGTTATTACCACATTTTCATTTATACATATACCTACTAATAAAAGTAAACACTCATGTGTTAAGTAATAAAACGAAACAAGGCTTGTTGAATGAAGAGATGTTTAACTAACCTATATATAACAATACATTAGTCCTTTTTAGATGCAAGGAATTCCTGCAAATTTTTAAATTTTAAAAATTGCCATTTCTTTTTTAAGGAATTCTTTGAAAACTAAATATGCCATCACCTAAGTTAATTGTTCTTTAAAACCATGTCATCATCGCTTTTATGAACAAAGAAAATGACAGGTTTTAAGACCCCTGGATTGTCCAAGGCATGGGTCGGCAACATATTAAAATGGAAATGTCAAAAGCAACAGACGTTTTTTTTAAATAAGCCATTAAAAATTCATTTTAATATAAAATAAACAGTGTTAACAACATAATTATCTTTATATAAAAACAGAAATATATATAATTATATCAATGGGATCACTGGCTTTCCATGCCCTTAGAAAGTTTTATTAAATTTGGCATAAAGTAGCTTGTTTTAAGTTTCAAGCATGACTAGATTTTTATTGAGTAGTTAACTTTTAAATTTGCTTTTTTTAAATATTTATGCAAGAGAACACTGGCTTACATGGGGGGGGGGTAGAATTTTAATTATGGGAATGTAGCCATATATAGGCAGCATTAAAATATTCCTATTCTTCATTATATCCATATTCCTATTAATGTTAGAAATATAGAAAAAAAAAATGGCAATTCTTATATAGCATTATATAATACCACTGAGTACAAAATGGTATCCTCTATAGAACTTATAACACTTTTTAATGTTTTATGCTTGTACAATCTGCATCTTATATACTGGTACCTTTAGCAATTTATCATTCCAATTATCTACTTACCATTGTTATAATGAAGCAGTACTTTTTTCAAGTTTATCCATCTTCTATTTCATCAAATATTACGACTTCTAAATATTATTGCTCTTTCTTATTATTAATCATTCAAAATTTTATCATAAAATAACTTCTCTAAAATACCAAGCTATAAAGGCTCATATTTATAGGATTCTTTTAAAGATGGATAAAGAACAAAATATTGTAATTTCAATTAAAAAAAATAAATACTTTAAAAATTAATACTTCAACAAACCATATACAAAATAATAAGTCAAGGATTTTTTTTTTTTATATAGATAATGCATCAAACAATTTAAATGTAGGAGTTTAGTAACCAGTAAAATTTGTCATATCGAACTACATCACAGAACTCGCAAATTTGCTTATTTAACTCTGATTTCAAAATGTCTTCAGGTGACATTTACACTACAAATACTTCACAAAGTAATATTTTTTAAATGGAGACTTACAAAATAATACAAACCAGTCAGTCAATGCAATTATGATGTATCTCGTTTTTAAGAAAATATTTGTTATTTGCAAAGATAATATCAGAACTTTATTAAAAAGGTTCTTCAAGAAAGAATCAATATAGGTCTAAAGAACAGTATGTCATGCAAATAACCCAATTAGTTAAATATTATAGAACTACAGGAAGAACATGCATTTTTTTGTACATAATTAGTAACATTGATTTTATTCCTTAAGAAATTTAGTAATGAACTAGAACTAAGACATGCAAAAAGTCAACTACACCAAAGAAATAGCAAGATGTAACTTTTAATTTAGAATCCAAAATTCTTTTAAACAATTTAACAAGTGCCCAATTATTTTAAATATCAAACTTTTAATAAAGAAAACTCATTTTTGAAAACTGAAGGGAGGGTAGTGGTATAGTGTGTTTTATTGGCATAAGGTCCATCTTTGGACTTTTATTGAAGGGGAGGGAGATATAATTGCTGAAGTTAAAAGAGGGAGACAGATGAATGGAGAGCTCAATTGCTCGGTAAATAAAATATTTAGAGACGGATATTTAAACATGCAATCTGTAGTTTATATATTTTTAAAAGAATCAACCCAAACATTTTAGATTTGAGGATAATTGCTTACTTAGTAAAGGAAATACAAAAATCTAAAAATAATAGGAGGTAGTAGAAACATCTTGCTGATTCTTCGTCTTTATAAACATGCACTAAAGAAAAAGCAGTTGTTATAAGAGGCTTACTGACCGAGTCTTCCCAAGCAGGTTGTTCCCACAGAAGAGGAGAATCATTGTCAAACTAGAGCAGAAAATTGATAAGATGACATTTGAATAAAATTTAACTAAGGTATAATTAGCTGCTTCTGAGTTCTTAACCCTTTTTTTAATAGAAACCAGTTATGCATATTTAATAAATTATCTATATTTAAAAGAATAATAATAATAAAGACTCATGGCTATTCAATTTAATGTAATGAAATTGTTGAATAAACAAGTAGCTTATAAATACTGAATTCCTACTTAACCCTTATACATCTGTTTTAAAACTGTATCCTAATAATACTAAATTTTATATACAGTACTATGTTAAAAAAATTAACATATATTTAAACCTGTACACATTACAAAGCATTTTATTAAATCTGATTTAATTATAAAAAACATGCACACTATGAAGTATGAAATACATGAAATAATCTAAAATGTCAGACTATTCTAAAAAACAAAATAGTTCACTAGTTTTACATTTCACTGATATAATTCCACTAATTTAATTTTACTGGGTATGTTATTAGCATGGTCCACAAAAATAATTAAAAATTTCTTTAATTATTATTAGAGAGAGAGATGAGTCATAAGCCAAACAGTCGAGTCTACTGTACATGCATTTCAACTAAAATATTCTTTAATAAATTAAAGTCTTACATTGACAGAAAGTATTTCAACAAATTGCAGAACAATTAAAAGGTAATGAGCTACATTTCTATATATTAAAAACATCAGTAAAGAAATAAGCAATTGCATAATGTATGGTAGTGTTCAAAAAATTATGCAAATTTTCAAAGTGTATAACAGTCTAGAAATGGATTAAAAATTCACCTGCACAGAAAATCTTTATATGATTACATACTTTTATTTTTCTCTAAACTATTTATTAATAATTCAAAATTTTCAATAAAAATATAAAAAATTAAACTAAGCAAATTTTTGAAATTTATAAAAATTAAATTTTATAAGAAAAAATTGAGCATTTCTATAATATATGTCTGTAAATGTCCATTTTTCCAAACTGTTTCAAGAAACAAAATTTTGAGCAATAGTTAATTTAATATTCATAGTAATTTTATCTATAATGTTTTTCCTTAATGAAAAATAAATTTAGTACAAAATTTGCAAATATTTGTTTTGCTTTATTAGATAAATGATAGCTGCAGATAATTAAAGAAATTTTTATTCTCTAGTGAAAAAGAACAGTTATTTCTTTTCGAACACATATCTAGAGTTTTCTCTATGATCTTCAGAAACATTGAAACTATTTTTAAAAGAATAGGATAATTCAGTCAATAAATCCTAGTCTGATAAAATGAAGTATCAAACACAATCTTTAAGAGCTTTATTGCTTAATTAACTTAAATCTTAATAATTTATATCCTCAACCTCCAGCCAATTTAATTAAATTTATTTACATGATAATTTATTGAGAAAATATTTCAATGAAACAAATTAAGGGAAGCATGAGAAATACTTACACGAGTAAATGGCTGAAATACAAAGAAGAATTGAATTTTTTGACAAATTCGGTGAATTAAATCTTATGAACGAAAAATGATTAGTCATTCGACAGTATAAGACTGGGCTGAGTAAACATTGTTTGAAAGAAGAAATTACAGAACAGCACAGACTATTTAATTTGTAATCATTAAAACCAAAATGAGCAAGAAAGTATTGCATATTTAACAGATGGTAAATTTTCAATCGTTTTCCTTAAGCATAAACGACTTGCTTTTTTGTATTCCTCTTAGCTGAATAACAAAAAATACCACTCTTTGGTTTTATTTTTAATAATATTCATAATTCAATTAACATTTCAGCGGTTTCTTAATGGAAATTCTGAGAGGAGGGGAATGCCGAACATCAACTTATTAATCTAGTCTAATAAGATATATTCAAAGAATATCAATCATTTAATACATTACAATTAAATTTTAGTGTAACGAGTACTTCAACCTAAATTCCTCGTGCAAGATAGTAAAAGATGTTTCAAAAATCAATTAAAATATTAACATAACCCACAATAATAATGGCTTATTTCATATAAAGACTACTTACCTTCAGCTGATTCATAATTTCAGCTTCTTCCTCTACAGCTTTTCGGACATTCTCGTCAATTTTCATACCATTCACTTCTTGTTGGGGGGAATTTTCTCCAGCACTGCTGAATGCATGGCTCGTATGTGTTAAAGCAGTGACAGCATTTTGTATGTTGGTTGCTCTAATGTTTTTTTACATAATACAGCAGAGTGGATGGTTTAAAATGTGCAGGCAAGGCAAAAACCAGGCAAATGGAAATAAACGAAAAATAAGCATGCAACTTAAATATAATCATGCAAATTAAGTAAAACAAATACATGCTTTAAAACAAAATACATAAAAAAATTAAAATCTCCAATTATCCATGCATAAAAATACTGGGAAAACATAGAAAAATTAAACAAGTAATTATGCCTTACAGCTTAAAAACATGCATTCAAACGATAAAACAAGCAGTGCAAATAATTAAATTACAGAACAAATTTGCTTAAAGCAATGCTGCAATAAGCATGCTTTATTCTCAAACTCTACTAGCTTAAATCTTATTTTTTTAAAAGACAAAATTAATATTAAAATATTTAACTATAGAATCGTGCTTATCAGTCTTTGCGAGAGAAATCTATAACTACAAAAGTGCATTTAATGTACATGCTTATAATACAGCAACTGAGAATTATGGATTTAAAAAAATATCTGCAATTTAATTACGCATGCATCAATTATATTTCAATAGTTTAAATAATAATTTTTTTTTATTATCACTCAATGCATAAAGGCCAAAAATAAATCAAGTGAAAAAAATGTTAAACTGAATGTAATATACAAAAAATTCACTTAAAATAAATAGATAAAAATGTTGAAAACAAACCATGAAAGCCAAATTTAAAGTTTATATAAAAGATAAATCGATATTAAAAAGAATAAAATTGTATACATTAAACTAGAACATGCATTTATTATCAAATAACCAAATTAAATAAGATTAATATAATTATGAAATAAACTTTATTTTAAAACATTCAAACTATGCTTTTTTTACATTCAAGTTTTAAGAATTTAAAATATTAAATCAGAAATCTTTCAAAATTTGCCAAGGAATAAAATACCTTGCAGCAGCTGATGCTGCAGATGTGGAGCCCTTTCTTCCTTCTAGAGTTGCTAAATGCTGTTCTAACGCTTCCAGCAAACTACTTGGTGCCTTAAGAAAAAAACTCTTAGTTTAAAATACTTCAAATTATCAGGGGAAACTGTTTTAGTGCAAAACTAGTCTTTAGTACATGCTCACTTAGATATTGTAAAGCTTACAGAAAAGTAAAAAAAAAGTAATATAATCCATATAACAGTTTTTTTTCTATAAAAAAACTATTAGGAACCATTTTGAAACAATTTTAAGCCGAATATACTCGGCATATCAACTGCATTAAATTTTCATTCCAAATTAAAAATTTTAAGGAGATGAAGAACAGCTGCATGCATTAGTAAATAGAAGGAAGGTTATAAACAAATGCCTTTTAAAAAAGCAAAATAAAACTCACATGTTTAGAAATAAAGATAGGAAGATTTCCACAACGACGTGCTATCTAAAATAAGAGTGAAAAAAAAAAAAGGAAGTGCCGAAAACAAAACCATAAAATAATTCTTTCATGCAATTTATCACTACCATAACATGCAAAAAAATAGCTTACGAGTAGTATTTTAATTATTAAAATGTTAAAACTAAAATACAAACTATTTTTGCAACTAAAACAGCTCTGTGATGTTTGAAACCTAATCTACTTAAATAAAAAGCAAACAGATGTGTTAACAATAATTAACATGCATCAAGCAAATTTCAATAATATATGCTCTCTTACCTTAGTTAAATCTGGAATGTCACCTTTATCAATTCCAATATTCTGAAAAAGTGAAAAAGTATGTTAATATATAATTTACTCTGAATAATTTAGTCCAAGAATCAGATTATTTCCTTATAATATATAGAAATTTATAGCAACTTATATACATAAAACCTCTAAAAAGTTTACTATAAGTATACTATACATTGTAAACTTAGAAAAATGCTTATATCAAGGCATTGCAATATGTAGGAATGATTATTTTGAATAATTATGAAAATTTAAACAAAACTATGAAAATTATAAATGATTATAAATTTCTAGTAAGCCAAGAATACAATGTAATGAAAAATCTATACTTATAATAAAGCTCAATGTGTGTGTGTTCGCACTCTACAGGCCAGACCATTGGACTTACAGCTACCAAATTAGGTACATGTATACATTGGAGGTCGGGAATGTGCACCTCGGAGCCCTTTTTACGAATTTTTAATTAGAATTTGAATTAAAAATTAAGCGAAATTTCGTTTTTCTGCTGTAACTTACAAAAATATTATTGCACAAAGCTGATTTTTACATCAAGTTAAAGATTAAATAATTAGCTTTCTAATGGTACCAGTATTTTAACATTTAACTTAGAATTCTATTTTTAACGAATTTGCAAAGAAATTTCTTAAACATTTTTAATAATATTTCAGACAAAACAATAAAATTTTAAAACAAACGATAAATAATGAATGAGCAAAGGGAAAAAATAGCTTTTATTAAACTGTTGCCATCATACTGACAGAAGCTCAAATTAAAAAATTAGATCAGACTGCAAATTAAATCGAAAACAAAAATGCATCTTTCAACAAGTGGCTGGATGAAATTAGATAAAATATTAAATGTTTTCTAAAAAATAAATACAAGACAAAGGTTTCTATGATCGTTTGCAATATCTATATCATTATTTTAGTAAATCAGCATTTTGTTTATGGTAAACATGTTTGAATTTATACAGGATAGGCATTCAAATTCATGCCAAATGGCTAATTTGTAAATCATTAATAACAGGCGTGCATATTGTTATTTACTGTAAACTTGGTCTTAATAATTACAATAATAATAATTACATTTTATGCAACTTTAAACAGAAAATGCATTGATGAATAACTAAGATTTTTTTTCATACTGTGCTCTATGAGTTATATTTAACAAAATATTTTTACCAATATTTTAAGCTAAGTTGTTACATCAATCAGTGTTCTAAGCAATCATTAAAATTGACTGATTTATGTAAAAAGATTATTATTATCATTCATCTTTTAGATCCTTTCGTCCGCCATCTTAAAAAAATATACCATTTCAAGCCAATCAATATCCGGAATTACTCCAAGGCTGATATCAAATGAATATGTATTTGCATATCTGAATGAATGCGAGTGTGTATGCGTTAATGCTCTACACACCAGACCATATGGTCTAAAGATACATCACTTAGTATTTATGTATTTACTTTGGGCGATGAAAAACCATACCTATCTGGATTTTTTAAAACTTTAATTAACATTGCGCTAACATTCGGAATTTTTCTGCGGTAACTTCCAAAAATATTACAGTTTAAAAGGGTTTTTTTAAAAATCCTTTTAAAAATGACTTCTCATTGATATCTATCAAAGATTTAAAACAAATATACAAATACAATATAACCAAATCAATTCCATCTGTTAACATATAGCACAGAAGGTATATTGGAAAAATGTCTGAAGATGCCATCTGAAAATTTCATATTTAGGAGGAAAAAAAAGCATCGATATTGTAGTTTCTTGAATGTAAATATTTTGGGATATGGAGCGACAAAGGCTATAATCCCCATGTTGTAGCTTTTTAAAAAATTGTTAATTATCCAAATAGAGAAGCAATAATGATGTACTTTTAGAATGCTCATAGAACAAATCTGAATCTAAAGTATTAAATTATTTATTCATTAAAGTTTCATTTATAAATTTTAATAACTCAATTAATATTCTATTTGCTATGATTTTTTTAATTTAATAAGAATTCATAGCCTAAAAAATTAGATTACAGATGATATTTTATCAATACTGAGATGAAGAAAAAAAGCACATAAATTAAAAATTTTACATCAAATGAATAGTCAAGTGTTGGAGTACATAACTTGAATCGTAACAATTCAAAATAGTAATACAAAAAAAAAAGTACATGCCTATGGATCAAAACTGAAAAGTATTTTATTAATTTAAAAAAATCAATACAAATATATATTTCCTGGTTTAATCATACATATGATTGCAATTAATTTAAATTTATTTATTTGAAGAACTAGCTAATAATAAGTTTCATACTTTTAAGATAAAAGAAAAATCATACCTCTGCTACTTTCAAAAACTCAGCCACTCTATCCATTCTAATTAGAAATTTTTTGTATATATCTAGAGCATCTCTGGCATGCTTTTTATTCATGTCAAAGTACTTTCCTAAAAAAGGAAAAGATCAATAAACCATTCTTGTTAAATGTATGATTATATTGTGATCACTATGACATAAACTAAAAATTTATATTAAAAATTTTATTTAAATATTTTCTATAAATTACTATAAAACAAAGATAATTCGTAGAAAACTTACCTAAAAGATTAATTATTCCATCATTGTAACAAGCAAATAATCGAACTAAATCCCTGAACAGAAGCATAAAACATGAATTGACTACACCATTAGTCAGATCATTGGTTGAACACTAGAGGAAAAATCAGTTTCATTTAGAACATAAAATTATGAACTGATTTTTGAATGAAAGCTAGTTCCAATATGAAATTTCAGAGAAGATACACATGGAATCTAAATTTAGATTTCTTGGAATATTTTTTCTTACTATTTGTTTATATTTAAAAGTTAATAATTACTAATAAAAGATTTGAGGTGCTGATTTTAGCAAGTATAAAAGAAATTAAAGCTATTTTAGAGTATTTCCATAGGCTAATTCATTTTCAGAAATAACCATTTGCTTTCTTGAAATAATAATTAAACAAAAAAATACAAGCTATATTGATATGTTTACATGAAGGGGGGGGGGGGGAGACTAAAATAAGAAAAATAAAAATGTAAGAAAATTTAAAAGTTTTCTATTTTTACTTATTGGTGTTATTCAACTAATGATACATAAACATTAAAAGTTCATAGTAAGGTTAAAATTCATACAAAAATTCTAATTTGATAATTCAAAATTTTAAAAAACATTTCAGGTACATAAATACACAAGACTATAACCGTATCATTTTATGGCAATTACATAAAGTGCAAAGATAAAATTAAATATTAAAGTAGTAGTAAAGTAAAAATTTCTTAAAATTTTACATGACAAGGTTTTTTTTTTTTTTTTTTTTTTTCATAGCCAGAATTTGCAAGCGATATATAACTATACATCACTTGCAAGTGATATATAACTACACATCACTTTATACACTAAAATAGTTTGACAACGATTTTTAAAAACAAAAAGGAAGCCAGTAAGAAACTATTTAAAATCTTATAGGTTACTTACATCAAATTCTAATAAGGCGTCAAGTTGAGTTTGTAATGCTGGTAGCGTTTTCAAAAGCTGAAAAAAAAATGTTAAATACATTACATTTTTTAATACATATAATATGATAGGGTAGTTAAATATTGGAACTATTAAATATTACTTGTTCTGTATTCATTGTTCTCAGCATTCCATCATCTTTCCTATTGGGAAAAAAAATTAAGAAAAATCACTTGCATGTTACATTTGCCAACTATTACAATATTACATTACTAAATAAAACATAATTATATATTTCAACGACATTTATATTTATACTTATCAAAATTTATTCCTTTAAGACATATTTAATACTGAATAAGCATTCCAAATGAAATATTTTGATACAAACTTACGATAAGAAACAAGATATTGGAGAAAGTTTGTGAATGTGAAATTTATGAATGAAATATCTTCAAACAATATAAAATAATTCTAGCGATGCTAAATTTTCATATAAATATCTTTCAGCTTGTATAAGCTTTAAAAAGAAATCCTAATACAAAATACAGCAAATTTTAACATTTTAAAGTATTTTGTTAATATCAAATAATTTGCTCCTAACAATTTTTTTCTTTGAAAATATTTGTCACACATAAGTATAAAGAAAAATTAAATGCTATCTAAAAAATTTAACAAAGATCATTGAAATCTTTTGTATTAGCATAACTGAATATAAATTCAAATATAATTCGTTCAGTCAAATTATTGTTAATATAAATTGAAATTTACAAATCAATTCAACTTACCCTCTTTTGCACTTGCAGAAATCAAATGCAACTGTTCGGTATGACACAGCTTTTTCATTAAGGTATTTTGCATACCTCCTGATAAATGTAGACATGTCGTAAGCTAAATAACAAACAAAAAAATTAAATTCATCTATAAATGGTTTTATAAGCAGATTAATACTAAAAGTCCATTACTTACATTGTACTCCAACTTTGTCCAAAAAACCCCCTAATTGAAATGTACAATTACTAGATGCTAAATACTGTGTGAACCTCTGAAATTAAAAGTAACATAGGTGATTACAATAATCAAATTTCATTCTTATGATTAAATATTCGATTTCAATTCAGAAATGAAAGTGTTTTTAATATAAGAAACATTTTAAATTGATACACTTAAGCTCAAAATTACTTTCATTTTTACATAATATTAAATAGGTAGCTTTATACTCAATGATTTTTTTTATAAATAAGATGGCCTGAAAATTGGATTATTTGCATTAATTTAAACTGTTGTGGCAAAGAAGAAATTAAAAAAAAACTTGTCTCTGAAAACAGATGGATGATTTTTAAAAATTCTCACACAGTAAAAAAAAAAATTTTTTTTAAAGAAATTAGGAAACAAAAATCAAAAATTTGTCACATTCTTATGCAAAACCCCGATCTGACCTGCTGCAAGAAAATAAAACAATCCAGTACTGGAAAGAAAACCATTTAGCAATACTTTATACTAGGCAATGCATGTACAGATTTTGCCATGTACAAATATTGTAAATTCTTTCCATCCACATTTATGCATGTTTCACAGCTTGACACACAGACTTAATTTAAAAAATATCCACATTTCAAGGATGTTGGCAATAGTAACAAAAAGTTTTTGAAACACTACTTGTATCAAACTCAAGAGTTTTATAGTCAGACCATAGCCTTCAGGAATCCATATAATAAGAAACCTTAACTAAATACATTAGATAATTGTGGTGGCCATGAGACAGGGCCACTCTAGTCACACCAAAAGCATAAAAATAATGTCTTATAATTCCACTTATACTTTTTGTACACATGGAAATTGCACCCATCTAATATGAGTGGCAAGAGACATGGTCTGATTAAGTAATAACAAAAAATACCCACTCAAAAATTTGCAATTCATATTAAACACACAAATGATGTCCCTTAAATATTGGGACAAACTTTAAGGGGAGGTAGGGGACATCACAAGGATTAAGATTTGCATAGCAACCCGAGATCCAAAACGCCTTCAGTCGGCGCTAGGTGGCGTTGTTCACAGTAGCATATAAGGAAACAGACCTGCTCAATACAGCCACAACTGATGAGCAAAGAGCACAAATCAAATTCTTGGATGAAGTAAAGGAAGAATATTTCCTCTCGGAAAGTGAAGATATTAGGCCTATAAAAGTAATTATCAAGGATTTACCTGGCAGCACAGATAAGGAAGAAATTAAGATGTCATTGGAAGAGATGAACTATGAAGTTTTCCAACTCAGAAATTTGAGAAAAAACGCTATGTAGAGCTTAATTCATCTTAACTTTCATCCTAAGCCATATCAAAAAACCCTACATCCCCAATTTGTTTCAACTGTTCCAACATTTTACACTCAGCAAAGGAACTACTAAATGCTCCCCAAGTGCATTGAATGTGTAGGTTCCAACGAGACAAGGGAATGCAATAACAAAGAAAAATTTTCGGTCTCTATGTGCATCAACTGTAATGAAAGCAGCCATCTCGCAACATGGAACGGTTGTAGCAAATATCTCAAACTGGCATACAAGCAGGGACGACCTATCTACGCTCAAATTACCAAAAAAGCGGAACAGGAAAATAAAGTCATCCCATCCATATCAACCCATCAAAACACGATTCCTCAACAAATATCAAGAAACCCGATATCACCCAATTTTGGAAGTAGATAAATATGCAGAATTAAATGATATGAAAGAAATACTATAAGCGTTCAAAAAAAAAAAAAAAATAAGATACCCTTAAAAAAATTCCAGGTTTATTCAAAACAGTTAAAATGGCAAGAGAACCTAAAGATCCCGAAAAGAAACTTATACCGAATTCACCCATAAATTAACTAACTATTCCTTACATCCACCTCCAAGATGCGAATTTCTCATCCTACTTTTAATGATGGATGAAGCTACTTAACGCGAGATAGAATGTTCAACAACCACAATGCGCATTTATGGTCTGGCGAGATCCCCAGGCCATAAGACCACATACTACCCAACATCACTTAGTTTATTTGTTTAAAAAAATTGTTTCATAGAAATTATTATATTCAAGATTTAATAAGCGCATATGACAGTAATATACTTCAAACAATAAGTTTATATTAACTTCCTATAGGTTAAAGTTCTTGTATAACTTACCTCATTACCATAGCACATGAGATGATGAACTGTGATAAGTGCTTTGAAAACCACCACCCAACTGGTATTCTGTGTCCTCTCAATGAGAAGATTGGCCAATTGTGGAATTGATACATTAGGTTCATTCGTACAATGCAGCAAATCTGAAAAGTTAACCACTTTTTAGCAAATTATGGTAAATTAAAAAAATCATTAAATTCAAAAATGAAAATTACTGTACAACGAAATGTATACAGTAAGCATTCTATAATATAGCATAATTACAGCAGGAAACACTGAATTTGATCCAAATTAAAACGGAAGATATTTTAAATGAATACAGAAAATAATGGACTTAAAGTTTGGAACAACTCCATGTCAATTTGCACAGAAGGGAAAAAATTATTCAATAAGAATATCAAAATTCAATCCAGAATTGAATAAGATCAAACGAACATTTCATTAAAAAACATTTGGGATTTAATACGTACGTGTGTTTTTTTAAAATTGTTATGCGATTTATATACGAATCAATCTTTTATACATAAACAAAGAAAAAAAAAACCAAACTTATTTAGTTTAGTAAGTCTTTCAATTAAGTATTACAAATGAATATATGTATACCTTCATAATTTTAGGATTTCAGAATATTCCTTAAATTATGAATTGTGTCATTGGTGTTTCTTATTTACACGTCATTTAATTATAACTATAAATGAATCAAAAGCTGCAATAAATTTTATTAAATGCAAAATGTCGGTAGCATGTCATTTCCCTAGCTGATTGAGATCACACATCCAAATTGAGAAGTCAATATTGATGTACCCTGCATTGTTTGGGATTTTTTGTACAAGCAAAAAAATTTATGTATAAATAATTGTAACAAAATTTATTAAAACCACACTTATATTCCACCATTTGAGAGGTATTGCATATTATGCGCAATAAGCAGGAAAGTGGAAATTTAATATTAGTATTCAACTGACCCCCAAGGCATGAGTATCTTTTTAACTAAACTTACAATAATCCTTTGAGAAATAATATATACTGCAATATAAAATAATATCTTGAACAATAATATTTATATTTCATGTCCTGACTTCGGAAAAGATGTGAAAAAAAATTTCTCGATCACAATATCATAACTACTCTTAGTTCAAAAATTATATCACGAACATTTGAAATGTGCCCGTGTTATTTTGTGAATAGAGTTAATTCCAAATGGAGTTGAATAGGTGAAAAATATAAGTATTTCTCGGTTCTTAATTCATCAATAGCATGCTATTTTAATCTTTATTATCATAACTTCAATCCTTTTAGAATTTATAATAAAATGTCGAGGAGGAAATTAAATTTTTCTTAACCTTGTATCTATAAACAAATGGAATCTATTTCGCTCCCCAGCTTGATGGCATATTTTTTTAAAAATGTATTTCAAATTGAACATATTTAACTAGTAATTTTATGGATTTTTTAAAACTTTTTAATAAAACAATTTTATGACATAATTACTTAACAAAATTTGATATTAGAAGAGGAAATCAACAAATTCGAAATAGCGTTTGGTTTATTTTTAATTTAAAAATATATAAGGATCATAAAAATACAAAAGTGAATAGTATTGTAAATATTTTTTAAATAAGTCCTGCCAGCTGATCATTAGAGAAAATAAAGCTTTAGAAAATTATGTTTCAATAATTAGTAAAACTCAAACTCATAATGTTCTTCAGGAATTTACTTTGATCATCCAATAAGAAAAACAAATTAATAGTGGAAAATATCTAAAGATTTAAAAAAGCACAAATGTAACAAAAATATAAGACAGCAAACGCATATCTATTGCACTTGGAAGTTTCAGAGTAAAATACGAAAATTTTTACATTGAAGGCGAACAATTTTCAATAAATTGTGTTCTTTAACAGGTTTTTCCAAAACACAAGAACGCTGTTTTGTAATAACAGATTTCCCCATCAATGTTTAGAATTCTGGTGACGCAATGATGGAATGTGAAGTTTTTATTATTGTTTCTCTGCAGAATGTTGTCAGAAATTACTAATCAAAGAATATTTATCTGGTCACGAAAAATATGAGTGGATAGCAAATATAGACTTTATCACTCATAAAAAGCATTTGTAATTTTTAACCCACTGAAAATTATGAGGCACTCCTTTGGCTCAACAATCATTAAATTCAATTTTACAATCTCATGATTAATTAAATTATTATCGGCATTTAAAGACAGAATAACTAATATTTTAAGTTAAGATTAATTTGAATTAAAAAATTAGAAAGCATTCGATTTCACAGACACTTGACTTTTGTAAATTCTATCAATTCCAAACGAAAATTATCGTATGGTAACTAACTTTGCTCATGTGACATGCAAAAGAAAACCCACAGTATCGAGATAAACAGTCGGTAGTGGTAGAAGACAGAAAAACACCTGCTTTCCAAGAAAGCAATACTGTTCGTGAAGCCTCGTGTTTCAATCTACTGCGGATAAGTTAGTCACGATTTCTGAAGACTGACATTAATCAAAATTGGAGAAACCTGAAACTATTCAACTCTAATAGAAATTCCTTGGCTCCATTTCGGTAGATGATAAGGATTGCATGAGTTTAGAAACACCTGACAGATAATGAAAATACTGATAAAAAAAGAAGTCAAATGGAAGTATTTGCGATGTTAACTAGTGAAACCACAGACTGGCATTACGAAACTAACAAGGAAACACTGTTTCTCCAGCAAAGAAAACTAATTTACCAATCAAGCTATTATAAAAATTGATAATGTTTTTTTCTTCGTTTAACTTTCTAATCTTTGAAGACATCGCAGTCAGGAATAAAGTGAGTTTTCGAAAAGGAAAATCCGCATAACGCAACGAGATCAGAGGGAATGATCTCCCCAGATCTTTCTCGCATATTCTAAAAACGTGTTATCTTCCACCTCACAAAATTTGTGTATTTTGGAAAAGTTAAGAGTTTTGCATGGCATTGTACGCACAATAATTAAGAAATATTAACCTTCCGCGTAAATTTGGTATTTTCACCGACTGTGTCATGACAGACGGCTAATAGTTCAAACGACTTGATGTAGACAAATCGAACATATGCAAGACAATAATACGACGCCAATTTCTAAAAATATGACAAAATGATGGAGATTAAACACATCCAAATAATTTAATTGCCATTAAATGCATATCCAAAGAAGCACCTGGTCGTTAAAGACAAGATAAAATGCAAATCCATGCCTATATCAATAACGTAAAAATTTAACCAGGATGAAATATTTATAGCAACCGTGAAAACAATTTGAATTCCTTCACAACATGGAAATAAAATACCCTTGTTAAATATGTTTGAAATCTTAAAATATTATATATTACTTAAACTAAATTGGTGTAATTGAACTTAAAATTGAATCATCAAAAGTGATATTTAGGCCATTCTATTTTTGGATGTTATTAGAGAAAAATGCCATAACATTTTTAAAATTTTTAAATTAAAAATTAGGCAAATCAAACAGATGCACATTTCCATCAACTGAAACACGTGGAATGACACTATTATTTAATCCCAATTAAACAGTTTAGAGTATTTCCATGCCTTCAATTTCCTCATATTCGCAGGCATCAAGGTCGTGTTTTTAAAATTGTCTCTTGCATATAATCTGTTTACTATGTATCTGAACATTTCCAATGGAGCCTAATCCTGCGACATCGTTGCACTATTAAAAATGCACATCTCACCTATCTTCTAAATATCGCAGTATCATCTCGTAAACTACAAGATAAACAGAATCATTATTTAGCTTTCAACAAAGAGAAAATCGCGGAAATTAATATTTGATGAAACAAAAATGGTTTAGATTTCAAAACAATATAATTGTCAAAAATAAGTTTAAAAATTTATTTGTTTATTTTTCCAAAAATAGCCGAAATTCAAGAGAAATTTACATGCTTACGAAATTGGCATCCTAAGAAAAACGTTGAGACGGTGTAAAATTTACATTTTAATTCAATAATTTCAGGAATCGCCACGGTAAAAGTTTGTTGTTGTTGTTGCACTTAAAATGATTTGACCTGTACAGGGTCAACACACGCATTCACCTGTGTTATCAATAAAGATAATTTCGCAATAACGACAGTATTTTGACTAACGAAACAAGTTTGCAACTTGGTGAAATCGTCCAATCGTTGAAACTGGGACCTGTGTTAAAAAATTTTACAATATATCTGACAATAGAGAGGACAGTGTAAACGACAACTGATGACTTACCTATGGATCATAAGCATTTATATGAAACAAAAAAAACAAATCAAAAGTGGCTCAATAGTTTACAAAAACGAATTCTACCCTAGTTTCAAAAGGAAGCATGTTTTCGGGAACATTTTTTAAATGATCACATTTCACACAAAACACTAAACAACATTACACGACATTAACGCGCGTACTTCTTAATAGAACAGATCGATTTTCATTACAATTACAATATACTATAGGATGAATACCTAATCAGGCATCGTCATCTTTATCCAGAAAAGAAAGTAATGCGACTGCAACAAATATAAAAATCAGAAACAATACACATAAAATTTGTAAATAATGTAGCATATTTTAAGTTGTCTTACTGAAGAATTTGGTCAAAAATTGCAAACAAATGTGCAATCTTTATATAAAGACTATATATTACATTTCATCCAAATAATTTTTTTAAATTAATGTGCTCATACACATATACGAAAGGAGATACAGTCCTCAATAGTCAGAAAACTTTTTAATGATGATGAGGCAATAAATTAAAGACTACTACAAATGAATTGAAGTACTTTGAACATTTTTGAATTCTTTAACACGGAATTGTATAACGAAAACGAGTCGCTTTCAACTGCGTTAACTTCTGGCAATAACCACAAAGCCATTTAAGCTTCCTTAACAATAATTACCATTAATTCGCCGCAATTTCCTCCATCAAGCACAATTATTAAAAAAAGAATGCAATGCACCATTGAATGTAACAAAATGGGTATTGAGTCGTCGCGATTTTGCTCATTATTCTTAGAAATTGCTTACAAATTACAAAAAATTACAAATTACTTCTATTGAGGAGAACGGGGGATATCGAAGTCGGTGAACGTCGAGACTAGTTAAGACAGCAAAGACTAAAAATTCAAGAGACAAGAACCAAAAGCAGATACTTTTACATTAATTTTTTTAAATATAAAATTTTCTTGCAATATATTTAACTAACAGCCATGGTTCTTCAATAGTACGAAATCAATTTATACAATTTTATACTTCAAGATTGCCAGACATCCAAAAAAGCAGTTTTGTCACGTTTTGATGTACTTTGGAATAAAAAAAAAATTGGGAAGAAAAACCGAGCAATTTGAAAAAAAGAATTTGATCGTGAAGTTGCCAAGTTCGAGGCAAGATGAAAAACTGATTCAGTATTTAGGTACTAGAAATACAAGCAAATAATGTTGCTTTGAATTTTGAATGGTTTTCATCGTGGAAATATTAAATTTCTAGCATTGAATGAATGGCCATTGAGTCATAAATTTGTTAATAGGAACTGATGAACATCGCGTAAGCTATTGGACGACAGCGAAATTGTCAAATATATAACATCTCTATATAAAGTGTTAAATTAAGGTGTGTGTATCACATTTCAAATATTCGACACGTTTTGTTCCCCCAATATCAATAGTTTTGCGATTATATATATTTAGAAGCTACATTCGCAAATACAAAGTTTAAAGTCAACTTTTGATTAAAAAAAAAGGGTTAGAATCGTAAACAAAAGAAATTAGACTTCGAATAACTGTAAAGCGTTTGGGTCATACATCATAAAGGCTATTAACTGTTTTATTTATAAATATATCTCAGGAATACAATAAAATTGTATGCTATTTATAACGTTCCTCTCAATACCAGAAAAATTTCAAACTAAAACGAGTTTTTTTATTATACTTCAGAAATAAGCATATCTTTTCTATGTTCCTCTTAATGCCTGAGAAATTCCCCATTGATGATATTAATAAACTTTAAAAGTTCTGATAACTTAAAAAAAATAACCGAAAGCCATTTTTTTTACTAGTGGTTACTACATCTAGGAGACAGGCAATGACTACTTCCGAAATAAATTTACAAAACAAAATTTTAAAATGTAAGTCATGATATTAAATGAAATAAAATACAAATATAAACCGGCATCCGAACTCCTGACTAGCCAATAATTTTAACCCTTTGCGGTCGATGCCGACACAAGCAGTGGCGGCATTCGCAAGTCGTCATAAAAGTCCGTGCCGTCAGTATAGCGGCAAGATAACATTGTGTAAGATACACATATATTTTTACATACAATATGCATTGGAAGCTATTTACATTATATATTAGAAGCATATTACTATTATATGTATATGCAATAGAAGCATTAATATTTAAGCATGTATTAAACACAATAAATCAGTTTCAAAGTATTCGGCGTTTCCTAATATCCATCTATTTGCTTTCAATCACTAAGGAAGAAATAACTCCAAAAATCTAAATTTGCTCCGAGTAGCTGGTATCCCCATCTGAGAAATTTGCCGATCGCAAAGGGTTAATATTATTTAAAAAACACCTTGGTCGCATTTCAATAACGATGCTGAAAAGGAATGACACCAAAAGCAAACATCCACAACCACATCAGTACACAAGTATTTTGAGCGAAAAGAAAATACATCAACTACTTTTCCGACGTCCACTAGCCCTTTCGATAAAGTTTATCCGGCTGAATAATTCCATACAATGCTGGGAAAAACAAAGATCTCTTTTTTTAAACCGGAAAAAAAGATCGCACACAGGTCATTCAAAACTACCCAAGTAGGGCAGTAGATAACTCCTGTTCGGCCTTTTTACAACCCCCATTGGTTTTTTTCAACTAAAATTAACGACAACACAATCGAAGCGGTACTTCCGCTTCGTGACAGCCAGTGGGTGGAGTGGGTTACGACTTCAGAGGCGAGCTGGTAAAGGTCAGTTACACGAAACTGGACCTCTCCAAGAATAGCCGGATAGGTTGTAAAGGAGGCAATAAATAAACAAGGGCAAAGGACAGCTGATCGGTCGAGCGAAAGGAAATCTAATCCGTTGAATTTTAAAGGTCGATAGTCGTTAATATTCACAATAGTCATTTCATTTAGAAACAAAGAGTAACACACTTGAGTTATAAAGTCGAAAACCTTGTAATTACGATGTCGAAGTGGACACGTTTAGCTATTAGCTTAAGGTATCTGACTACGTTAAAAACACTGGCTATAGACCACATTGGCGAATTTTGTTTATTATTATTATTATTATTTTGCAGTTCAGACTTTTCTTTCTAAAACAGTTTATCTTTCCTAGAAAAAGGAAGACCCGACATAATACAGTGTATAATAATTCGGAATAATAATTTGTCCTATTATCGCCTATCTAGCCTTGTCCTAACCTTTGCACTCCACTCTTTTGGCAAAAGGAAAAGTATATTTTGTCGATTATACCTTGTGTTAAATCAATTTTTCTAGTGTATGTTTTTCATCAGTTTCAGACTTTAAATGAATTTTATTATTTGCCTTTCTTTAAAGTTTGCACAGAGAAATTCAAGCACTGCTAAAAGTGGACAATATTCTGTTTGAAAAATTGCAAAAGGAACACTGTATCTATAGCTTTTTGTTCCGGATAATGGACATAATATATTTTTATTTGTTTTTTCTTTAAATTTCAT
>JAPMOQ010031823.1:57274-100607 GCA_026543055.1 Argiope trifasciata
CATCAGAATACAATTCAGTGTCAACTATTTTTCAGCTAAAATTTGTCTTTCACTTCCATTTTTTAAAAATTTTAATATTCATAAAATTTCTCCACCATTCGCATGTTCTTTCAAAAACTAAGAGATATTTAAGTAAAAATTTCAGCGCGCGTTTTAAATAATATGGGCAATGAAATGAACCAAGAATTTTAATGTTGGTGAAATGTTAATGGCTGTTTTTAAGAAAATTTAGTTGTAAATTTATGGATAAAATTCATATGTACGCCTATTTTTACCCATAAATTCTTTGCATCTCAAAATTTTAGATGTTGGTTCATTTCATTCATCATTATGTTCTATAACTTGAGTACGAAGAAAAATAAGATTGCTGCATTACAATTTTATGCAGAGTGTTAACGGCATATAAATACAAAATAAAATGCGGTGCATTTCGCTCTATAAACTTCACTTCATCTTGACTATTTTCTTAATGCTTATAAAAAAAACACGACATATGCAGACATGGCAGAATTGGAGCAAAAAAGCGGTACCGATACAAAATCGATACAAATATAAATAAGTAAACGATTACTTGAATAAAAAAATGAATATATTATTGCACAATTAATCGTACAAAAGATACAAAAATATATTAAAATATAACAATTATCACACGAAATATCTCAAGAATGATAAAATTCCATTTCGAAAACTCTGTAAAGTTCCCATATTCCAAGTTCTGTTGTCCAACACTGATAAACTTTTCACCCAATCAGGTTTAATAACCGCTACCGTTTTAATATGATGCATAAATTAGTTCAGCATAAATTGTGAGCCGGTCTTCAATATCTCAATTATTCCTGCGACTTCCAATTTTAATGGTTTAAATTAAACAAAGACCTCCATATATAAGTGTCAGATGGTAAAAGTAATAAAATGCAAATATTTCGTTAAAGAAAGAGAATCAATGGATTCATCAACATTAATATTAATGAATTAACTTTCCGTTCATGGATATGAGCAAAAATGTTAAATGCACACTAAACTACTAAATGTAATTTCAGTAAAATAAAAATCCAGAAACTAGAAGAGATTCATTAAAATGTGTGTATTAATACTAAAAAAAGCAGAAGGTAATTTTAACCCCTTTGCACTCAGTAAAATAATTCGATGCAAGGTTATACATCTAATAATGTATAAGGGCTTATTTATGGTTTCGAAAAATAATCGTTTCAAGTAAAACTTCCCAAAAAAGTTAATCTACACCTTTTTAAAATACTACAGGTATTTTTAATTATCATGGAAAAAGAAATAAAACGTCAAAATTATATACCGTTTTGAATGGTGACTATGACAATCTCAAGTGAGAAGGGTTTAAAATTCCATGACGAATAATTTTTAGTATTTTAAAAACCATTCCATAGAAATATTTTACCTTTATTGACATTGACTTCGGATATTTGTCAGATTTACGTAAATATTTGAGCTGTCAATTCAAAATCCCGTTTTTGAATCGACATCTCAAATATGAATTTTTAAATCTTCGGCGATTTATAAAATTATTTTTTAATGAAATATCGGTCTATCACATCATACAAAAGCATTTTTACATTACAAATATATATGTATATAAAGATTTCAAAATTTTCTAGACATCTGGCAGGTACGAAGACATTGAAGACTTTTCAATTATAAGTTCGCTTTATTCTTCCTCCGGAGGTAGGCATGGTTATTTACAAGAAGGCGTGGACACAAGACATCCGTTGCGTAGCGCGGCACAAGCAGAAGTAGCAAAAGAGGAATCAAATTAATGTTTCCACGTTTTATATACCATATTTTAATACGTAAAATCTTGCTTACAGTGCTCTATATTATTAAAATTCTCATGCGGATTTCTAAGGACTCTATATTGAAATTCTCATGCGGACTTTTGAGAGCTCTATATTATTAAAATTCTCACGCGGATTTCTGCATTTGCCTATCTCAAAGCAGGGGGAAAAACGGGGATTTTTATATTTGTTTAGGTTAACCACTTTTATCAATCACTCACAGCGTGAGAATCGCCGACTAAAGAACTTTACAAAGCATTTCTTGAATTAAGTAGATAACGTGGAATTGGATAAGAAAATAAGAATAGTTTAGTATGAAATTACTATAAGCTAAATTAAGATAAAGCTTTAGAAATTAATTTGGATTTAAATTAGATGTGAAAATGTAATTAAATATACATATCATAAACACACACATTATATATAAAGAAATTTGTTCCGAGTAAGTATGTATGTCCTAATCCAACCTTGTACATCAGTAACACATTCTATGCAGATGCATCGGATTTCTGAAAATGCAAGGAAGCTGAAAATCTTTTTCAAGGTTTTTGAGGAAAAGCGTGAAATCCCCGCGATTCAAAGAAACAAATGAATTTGGGTCAATGATATTTCTCCCGTGAATCTACATTTTCTTTGTATTCGACGAGTTTACACAAGAACTTCTAATGCCGGCAGTATTTTTCAAGAGCTTTCAGAAATATTTAGTTGCTTTCTCCTTTCCAAATAAACATTCAGCTAAATTTTAGTTTTAAAGGTTTCCAATTTTGACTGACGCAGAAGAAAGGAAAATTACAAATATAAACTTGTTTGATTTATTCAATGAGTGAACAGTCAAAATCCAAATTTCACAAACTCAGTAAAAACTGCATTTTTAATTCCAAATCTTGTATACAAATCCAGAAATATGCAACATTTAACAGAAGAAAAATAAAAAGGTTTAAGAATTGTAAAACTTTAGACATTAAAAAAATTATCGACACTAAGTAACTTAATATTTGAAAACACAGACGGATGCTTAAAAGATATTCACCAAACACACGATATAATTTAAGCTAATAACGGCAAAAAATTACAAATTAGCATAATTACAAAGAATTTAAATTTTTAAACTGAAAAATTCAGTTTTTTTTCTTTCAGTAACAATATTTGTGAATATTATCTAAAAAAAAGCTTAACTTTTAAATTGAAATTTCAAAAAAAAAAAAAAAAAAAAAAAAAAAAAAGAAATGTCGCGAAGTATTCATTTCCGTATCGAAAATATCTATGCAAATTTTAGTTTATTTAGGTTAAATGGTTCGTCTTGTAGCAGCAAACACATACTTTTTATCAATAAGGAATTAAAATTTTTATGTAAATATCCATAAATGAAATTTTAAACAGTTTTCTGTCGATTTCTCAAAATCTTCCCTTTAAAAAAAAGTATTATTTTACACTTTGCATAATTTGGCCAATTGCAGCATCACTTAAATAGAAATTTAAGGAAAATATACCTCAAATTAAATTGGAAGTTAAGAACTCAATGATATTAAGTAATATCTACAACTGGTTGTTGTCGTGTCCGTGTTTTTCACGGAAAGAGGGTGCAGTAGCTTCTGAGGGTAAAGACCCCTGAGCACCCAGAAGGCAAAAGTCTGACTTCTAGCTCACACACACGACACAACTTTTTTTAGGGGGTGTTCGAATTCATTCATACACTCATTCATCCATCAGCAAGTCGGAATTTAGATCCAAATCAGAGACCGACTCATCCCTGATTCAATACCCCCAGAGGTATCGTTTTGTTATGGGAACTTGGAGGACTGTGCAGTCTCGACATATTTAACGTGCCCCAACTGCCATTAGCCTACACGGCGGTCTTTGGCCAAGACGAGGACAGAACCCGCGACCTTTCGGTTACGAGACTGACGCTCTACCAACCAGGCGTCTACAACTGGTGCAATTTCAAAATAAAATCATTTACAACTTCGGATACAAGCCTAAGGAGCAGGTGCACAAAAATGAAAGTCGCTTAGGAAACATGGCGGGTGGGGAAGGCCAACTAATCTAATTGTTTTCATAAAACATTACCAATACAGTAGGTAAGGAGACAAATGTCACTTTTTCAACTTCATATCTGAATCCAATGTTTAAATACGTTTCCAACGACAAACTTGGCTACCCATTTCTTGAAATATATGAAAACAGTTTATAGTAAATTTCAAAACAAAAAACTCGAATTAGAATAAATTTCCATATCTTGCTTTAAAAAAAAGCGTGTTTATGGTATCCGACTACGTTAAAAACACTGTTTATAGTCCACAATGACGAATTATTTCTTGTAGTTCAGACTTCTTTCTTTCATAAACAGTTTGTTTTTTCTAGGAAAAGGAAGACATAACTTATTATCCATTTTTTCAGCTAAAATTTGTCTTTAACGTCAATTTTCTTTAAAATTCTCCAACCGTTAACATGAACTAAAAAACTAATAAAGATATTTACATAAAATTTTGTTAAAATAATATGGACAGTGAAATGAACCAAAAGTTTTCTTGGTAGTAAAATACTTTAATTTATAAGTGTTTTTAGAAAAATTAAGTCATGCATTTTTTTTTCCATAAATGCACACACACGTATATTCTTACCCATAAATTCTTTACATCTCAAAATGTTTTTTTAGATTTCGGTTCTTTTCATTCATCATTATATTCTATAACTAGAGTACAAAGAAAAATAGGATGGCTGCATTACCATTTTGTATAGTGTTAACCATTTTGGTTAAATTTCATTAAAATTTAATATAAATTTTCCTATTTCTCAAATTGTATTAAATTTTATATAACTTATGTATTTATAGTGTTTAAAATTCACAATACATCTAAAAACCCTAAATGGTTTTTTTTTAAATTCAATTTTTCAAAAAAAAATCTTTTAAAACGTAATCGGATACTAAGTAGTTTATGTTACGAAAATCGGATACGGATTAAATTAAATTATAGATCTTTAGACGGAACACTGAGATCACAACTTTTATCTCTCTAACTGGCTGCGTTTTTGAACCATGTTCACATAAAGATAAGCAGATTTGTAGGTAATTATTTTGGAGATTACTATCATTTACTTTGCAAGCAAGGAAAAAAAAATGTGCAAAATTGATACGTTTAAAAGAGGGGGGGGAAGCAGTAAAATAGGATTAGTATTCACAAGAATATCAAGTTTCAAAATGTGAGCTTATATTTCGAAAACTCAGACGGTTTTATATTTCGCAAGAGCAATATGTTAAATTCTACTCTAAAAAACAAAGTTGAAGATAAAAATTTGAAAATTCTTCATAATCTTAAAATAGAAACATTCCGACAAAAAAAAAAAAAAAAAAAAAAAATTGCGATGCTGTAGCATTCAATGACAAAGGTCGAAAAATTCTGAATCGAGAAGCATTTTGTAAACAATTTTTTTTTTCTTTTTTTTTTTATTTCGATAAGGTCTAAAGATTTAAACCTTACCAGCAAAACGAATTTCTCATTTTGCAGAGTAATTCTTACGAATAAATTAGCAAAATTTAAACAAATTTCGAAGAAATTTTTAAATAAATGAATCAACAATACAAAATAGAAACGAAATTGCAAGAATGTTTCAAGAACTGTTTTTCAAAGTCGAGCTCGAGGGAAGAAAAAAAAATTTCGCGCTTGGTTAAGCAAAAGATGAAAAACCGTGAGAAAACGCACAATTCCGTTAAGCTCTTGCTGAACGCGGGATAAAACACTTTTGTTTTCAGCTTAAGATTACCGAGATTGGAATGTCCAGTGAAGGTTGACTTGTTGCTTAACAAGCATCTTTATGCTCCTTGAATTCATAGAGCATAAAGTAACTTTTTCAAACTTGGAATAAAAAAACAATCTTCTCAAAGTAATAAAAACTACATTCAAAAGTGTTAAAAATTTCAGAACAAATTAACACTAGATTTACGGACCGAGATAATTTGACACATTAAAAATTTGATCACTTCATATTATATAATATTACACACATACACAACCATAAGAGCATTAAAATAATTAATACCCATTTCCTGGTCAACAAAAATTAAAACTAATTAGGTCGAAATCGAAATTAAAATTTAATTCGGAATTAAACGCTAAAAGTTCACAAAACTGAAAAGCAAATGAAATAGAACCAATTAATGAAACAAATCTAAATTTATATAATTAATAAAATTATGTAAACGAAACAAAAACGACTTTTGCTTGGCTTACTTTAATATTTATATAAACTTTATTACTTTTTAAAACCTACGTTGGTTTTTAGTTAAGTAATGCAATCTATGTAAACGTTCATTCCTCTTCCCCACAGACCCATTCATTTCGCATGATCGAATGTGGTATACCTATTTTCATGGTTGTGAGCCAATTTCACTCAGATTGGTTCATGCAGATGGCCTCTACAAGTTTTGTACATTTTAGATTCAGCAGCTATCAATACTTGGATTCTGCATAAAGAGACAACTCAAGTAAATATTTCGCGAAAAGATTTCATTTTCCAATTGGCTGAAGAGCTAAAAAGTAAATATAGAGAAGAAGTCGAGAACACTTCCATTCCAATGACAGAAATTCATGCTACTGACGCACGGAAGAATTGTCAAATTCAACAATCATGCAAAAGAAACACATGTACAAACTATTGTGCTAAATGTAATAGAAATGTTTGCGGAAAATGTGTTTCAAAAACAGAGCTTATTTGTAAAAAATGTTTTCCATGAATTTTTTGATAATGAACATTTTATTTAAATCGATTTAGAACTAATTTTCTTGGCACAAAAAAAAAAAAAAAAAAATTCTTGTACCAGTCAAATGGGCTCACTTCAGTAAAAATAGGTATATAATCAACATCCGTAAATCTAGTGTTAAAGATACTGGCCGTCTGATTTTTTATAGGTTAATTAAATGACGAGAATTATTTCTATGTATGCAAGAATGTTAAGGGTAAACGAATCATGCCAGCACCATTTTTTTTTTTTTTTTTTTTTTTGAAATCTAATCGTTTAAATCAAGCATTTCATTAAAAATATTTTGTACCATGAAATGCTTGATTCTGGTAGCGGAATGATTAACAAAAATTGCTATCTTGATCAACAATTCTAGACTTTTATTTGCAATCTTTTAGGTAACTAAAAATCGACGAAAAATAAAGCAATCAAATTCTGATAACTTGGAATGAATCCATAAATTTTAAAGACCTGGCTTAATATTTAGTCTCAGATTACTGCGCGGAAACAATCGTATAGCCGTCACATTTACTTCAGATCTTCAAACACCAGTTTTTTTCTCAATTTATTTTTACATTTATTAATTCTCCGTTAGTAGCTATCATTTATATCCTTGAAATGTCTCTGTGAACCTACATAAAATTTATAACACGTTCCTACATAAAATTTATAATATGTTCATCTATATGAACATCTAATCTATGTTCAAGTTTTATTATTTTTAATTCAGAATGTAATGTTTTAATGCGATTGTAAATGTGTATTCAGTAAGAAAAAAATGAGAAATGCGATGAAAACATTACAAATATCGCATGCTAATAAATTGAGAAATAATAATTGAAGTATCTGAATAATATACAAGAATCTGAATGCTATTGTTACAATCAGTTAAGAAAAAACTTAATTGTTGAAACCAGTAATTTAATGAAGCATTCTTCATTTAAGAATACATTTAATCCAACAAGATCATCCAAAGTGGACAAAAAATAGAAAGGAGCCAATTTCATTACCAAAAATTTAAAATCAAACAGAATCAACAGATATATTTAAATCATTCACATTTAAGAAGCAGCAGTTGGCAATATATTTACACAGCGTTCGTTTAAAATGAATTCTATTTGTATTAGTCTGGGTATCATTACTTTGAGAAGAAAAACAATATTGCTACATAAATGTCAGAATTATCTAATAAACAGGCTGTTGATCCGTCATAGTTATCGCAATCATGTTACAATCTGCAACACTAGATGATTCATTATTTTTCAAATCGCACAGTCGAAAAAGATTATGAAGCATTCTAAACAGTTTCGTGAATTTTTCAATAAATGGAACGCAGTCGAATTTAAAATGAAATAGAATTATTTTCACAAAAAATCTGGGGAGTTACTGAGATTGATTATTACCTAACATGCAAGGAATAGGCCGAATATGTAAATGAGACGTTTACTCGAAAATTGATTGAAAGGAAATTAAATTGTTTAGAAGTTAGATTCGATTTATTCAATAAATCGAAAGCAGACGAATTAAAAATGAAATAGAATCATTTTCATATAGAAATAGAATCATGACCTGGAAGTAGAATCTTGGGAGGGAGGGGGAGTTACTGTGATTATTATCTAACATGCAAAGAATAGGCCGAATATGTAAATGATACATTTACGCGAAAATTGATGGTAAATTTTTTTTTTTAGAAGTTAGGTTCGATTTATTCAATAAATCGAAAGCAGACGAATTAAAAATGAAATAGAATCATTTTCTCGCAAGGATCCTGGGAAGGGGGGGGGGAATTACTAAAATTTATTATTACCCAACATGCAAAGAATAAGCCGAATATGCAAATGTCACATTTAAGTGAAAATTGATTGCAAAAAAAATAAATTTTGTTTAGAAGTTAGGCTTAACACAGGGATCGATTCTTAAGTGTGATGAGGACGTGGGGGTGAGAAGGGGATTTCCTAGAGGTCAAGAGAACAACGTCGGAATGCGGGTGGTAATGGCATTTCGGATTTTAATCATTCAAAATATTTCACGCAAACGATTATTTCAACAAATGAAGTACACCGTGAAGAATAATGAAAGGAAGACCACTGAGTTTGCGTGCTGCTGCTCTATTCTTACCGAAGCACACCGAAATAAGCGCGAAAGATGGACGGTGAGGGTTCAGAAAAGGTCAATATATGAATGAATTAAGCGTTCGTGATACAATGAGGATAAATGTGTGAAGAAATAAAGAGTTAGGAATTTAAGTGCATAAATAAAATTAATAAAGGAAGTCCAGATCAACAATTTAAAATCTAAAAGTATTCAACAATGCATTAGGAAGATTGCAATTTTTACTTTCTAGTAAACGAAGATTAATAGCACTGATATCGATCGAAAACGCTCTAACTAGATTGATGAATTTCCACGTTTTAGATCCCCTTAAAATTAAGAAAATATTTTTTGGGTATATTTCCATTTTCCCCTTTTCTTAACACGATAATTCACAATACTTTTTAATTCAGATGGATCAAATTCAGTATGTGACACTTTCACCAAATTTATAGATTTCGAACAAAATCCATTCGGATGGCATTTCCTATTACCAGAGTACGAGTATTTATATATCTATAATAAAATAAATAAAATCAAGTAAATTTAAATAAAATAAAATAAAAATGAAAAAAATACAAGTATTTTCTGTTTGCGCAAATATTAAGATATCGATAGAATTCGGTACACAGATTTATCTAAAATGCAAATTTTTATTTCACTTTTGAACTAAATCTGTCAGTTTCCTGTCTGCCTACTTTCACATGCATACAAAAAGAATAATTTAAAAATGCAACAACTTGAATGATATGCGATCTTGTACATACAATCGTGTTTTACGTCAAATCTCAGTTTCAATCGATCGAAAAAAATTCAAAACCATTCGATTATCTAGTACTCGTATATTAAGTGTACGTCAGTGATTAATCAACCCTTCCCCCAAAAAGGTGCCGGCTGGATTCCAGCTAAAAAATATTTTGAAACTAATGTTTGCCTAAGCAACCAGTAAGTACCAGTTTACTATACTTTGAAACACACAATATTCTTATGTGGAACCTTAATAAAAAATTTGAAGCCCTAGGAATGCTCTTAATTTTGTCCCATGGTTCAAGATTTTTTATCCAAGAGAGGAAAAGGAGACATTTTCATTACAATTTAGATAGTTATAATGCATTAGTATCCCATTTTAAAGCAACACTAGGGTTATTTCGGGACAGACCTCATTATTTTGAACAGGGATCAGATGACGAGGACAACATCTGACCTGAAGAATGCCAAATTGTTGCACCATACGAATGGGAGAACACTTGGTCCAAATGGATTTAACGTTCACTAAACGTTTTTAGATAGCAGTTCTTTAAAGGAATTGGATCTCAAACCTGGAACCCTCTAATCCTGAAGATTAGACTCCTTTATTAGAGTAATACAAGAAAGTTTTGTGGAATTCACTGTCACTGGATATCAACTGCATCTTTAATTGCATGTTGCACTGATTAATAAAAATTTAAAAACTTAAGATTTTAAGCAAAGCTGATAGTGGAGAAGAGAAAAAGTTATCAATTCCTTGAACTACAAATTTATTTAAACTCTAAATTAGGCATCACGTTTTATTTTTATTCCTAAACAATTCATAATACCCAAAGGGGAAAAAAAAAAAAAAAAAGATCACAAATTTCAACTTATCATGTGAGGGCCTTATTTCTTAAGTCAGTCTTAATTTAAGTTATTAACCAATTTAAACTGTTTTGAAACAATCACAAGACTTCACTGTCTCTACCCCCCTCTTCCCATAATAATAATTTTCAACCGTGGTAGCATTGTTTCATGAAAACAATATTTTAGTCAAACTGCTATTTTCTAATTTGAGATTATAAAACAGTTTCATAATGTATTAATCTTAGAACAAGAGTCAAATCCTTCAATGTTTCCCACTTAAGAATGAATAAGTTATATTTTCCCACTGGGACCACAACTACTTTTATCAAAACTATTTTTAAACGCAAGTTTTTTTTTTTTTTTGAAAATTTTATACAAATTAAATAACCTAACTTCCCCAGAAGAAAATTACATTCCATGAAAATAACAGCTATGATGTTATCGTCCTATGTCACCCTTCTAAACACGCATCTGCTGTCAAAGAAGCATACGTAATAATAAAGTAATATTGATAAAAGCAGGTCAATCTTAAAAACGCATCTGCTTTCAAAGAAGCCACATAGTAATGCAATACTGGTAAAAGCAGATAAAATATATTCGATTAGATGTTGATGAATATGGCCATTTTTGCTTTATTCATTACCAACTCGATTTCGCGCTTCAATTATTTGCTGCCTTCGATTATTCAAAAACTAACGGAAATATGATTTCGCATAATAAACTCATTTTAATTAGCATATAAATTTAAATATTGAATTCTGTACATCGATGCACGAAACCGACATCGTCGGAACAAGGAATTAAGCTAATATAGTACTTTAACGAGGAAAAGTATGGGTTGAGATATTCAGTTCGGGACCCGATGTAGATAGGTAGAACATCCAATATTTTAATGAGTGAATATCTTTAAGTGTCTAATCTATTATAAGCAGCCAAATGCACGCAATCAAACTTTTGTTATAGCTTATATACTAGTATACTTCAGAGATTATATATTTTAATGGTGATACATAACACCATTTAAGTTACATTATTTCGCTTTTAAAAATCGCATTTTAATTACAACTCAAAGTATCATAAGAACGAACATTTAATTTTGCATGAAAAATAAGTAGCAATAAAAATTTGTAAACTGCACATTTGGGAATCCTAATGCGATTAAAAATGCCGATTTAATGGTGTGTAAACCAGTGCGTTACTAATAAAGCAGCTGATGGTAGACAATTTCGTACTAATTGGTTGGCTAATTATAATCAAGGTGTATATGAACTCGAAGGCATTTCTGGCAAAAAAGGCCAAACTTCCGTCCTTCTATAAGATGTAAATGGGTTCTAAATAAACTACAAAACCTTTTAAAGCAATTGCATTGACGATAACAAATAGCTATGATTTTCTTATAAATAGGGATAAGTAAGCTTTCTGATAATACAGATAGGAATTTTTTCGGGGGGAGGGGATATGTATTAATTGTTCTATGTGACTTCACTTGCTTAAGAGAGTTTTTCAAGCTTAGCTCACCGCACTTCACGAAACAATAAAATATGCATCTCAGTTTTCAAATAATAGCACTTAAAATGCCTGTCGACCACAGGATTAATATCATGGCATCTTCCAACCAAACAGCAAGAGAAATTTTTGGTGTCAAGCTTTCAAAATATACAGTGAAAACCTTATGGGTTAAAGCACATGCATGCAATATATGCAATGAAAAAACAGACCAATTGGCGAAGGATCCAAAGCAATATGGGCGATTTTATATGCAAACAAAGCATCCTAAACCAAATATAAAAGCCCTCCTCCGGGAAGATGTGCTAGAGGAATGGCAAGGATATTGGAGTAATGGTAACACAGGCAGAAAAGTTTAGTATCCTGCTTTCAGCCAACTATCCCACTAACTGGATCAGAGAGGAAATTTTCTAATAACACGGCCCTTTTTCTGCCTATCTCAAAAGGTTCAATCCGAGAGTGACCAGTGCAGTTGTGGTGGGATTGACACCGCACTTCATTATGTTACAGAATGCATCCTAACAATCTCTTGGCATATGAAAAAATAAAGCCATGAATAGGAGTGGCTGAAAAAGAGTAGCCAGCAACTTCCAGGCAAAAATATTCTCAACATTATCAAATTTATAAGTGAAAATAGAGAAGTATTCATGCCGTCAGAGTTCCTGAAAGACCAAGTGAAATAGCAAGTACTGAAGTTTCTTATATACTTGATATTCTCTTCATTCCCATTCACCAAATTAGTTTCCATCGAATTGTTACAAGTGCATCTTCATCTACTTTGTTAAAAAAAAATAAGTGAACACAGAACATAATACATATTTCAACATATTTTATCTCTCAGCATGTTATTACTTCAAACTATATTTCTCAGTTGAAAATTATAGTAAAGGATTTCATCATAATTTCTTATATGTTTGTAAATTCTGTAAACAATATTTTTCGTTATTTTCTTCTATTGTAAATATTTTGTTAAAATTTCTGTAGAATGCCCCCCCAAAAAAAACCGTTCAGTGACCAGAATGGTCACGGATACGGGGTTATGAGACGGCGTTCTGTTCTGCTTGAGTAAATTCCTATAGAAGTTCCTTTCAAGCTAATGAAATTTGTTAGCATCCAATGATGGTATTTCCTAATGACGATCAATATTCTACAAATGGTTGTCTAAATCCTTCGAAATGATTTAAATATTTCAGAAGGATATTATAGGATAGCATGAATAATTTATTCACGTTCATTAGAATATCACTTTTAAGTGCAAGTAAAGGAGTTGATGTTTACAATGCACTGTGAACATTTTTTCTAATCTAATGGATTAGCATACGAATATTTGTGTGAAGAGAAACCATACAGCAATTCTTACATTGCACTGTAATAAAATTAGACTAGCACACGAAGGTTCGTGTGAAGAGAAGCCTTATAGCAATTCCTATATTCAAATAAATTTTCTTCATTGAAATTGTTAAATAAATTCGACGAAAATTTTGTGAATTTCGTAATGTGCCATAGTTGTGAAAAAACAAAGCATAAACAAATAAACATAAATGAATAAAACAAAGAATAAACATTAGTTTTGTGGGTGTATGGGTGTTATGCTCACCTTCTTATGAAGTATATAACATTGTGTAACAGATGCTGTGGAAATATGAATTGGCGAAAAGAGGACCAGATAATAGACCTTTCCATCATTGAAAGTAATATAATAAGTTAACTATCATAACATGTTGAAAATATCTGTTTCGGGGTCAACAACCCAAGGGGAATTAAGTTCCATACCAGATAAGGACAGATGAAGAGATATCAGCTGGTTCTTGGGAAGACAAACTGGTTATTTACGTGCGAATCTAATCCACATGGACTTACTTTGCAGTCAAGGAATTGAGTCTAAAATTAACGAGTATTATAGGCAAGTGTCAAAACATAACACTTATCTTTTATATTTTCGAATAGAAGATGGGAAAAAATGCTAACTCGAAATTGAGTCTTAAGTTAACGAGCATTATTTACAAGAAGTGTAAAAACATAATACTGATATTTTCGAATAGAAGGGAAGCGAGGAATGCTAACTCGAAATTCAAAAACTAAGCATTAGGTTTTGAATTAATATAATTCGAATATATAAAGATTTTAAAATTAAAGTCAACAAAGCAGAAATCCAAACAAGTTTAATTTCAATACTAGAACTTAAAATTTTTCATATAGTGGATTCCCTTACGATGCTACGTTTCCAGCTTAAAGAATATACTTTTGTTCTATTATTCTTGTTCCAATGTCTTTTTTTACAAATAATTTTCAATATTATGAATAGCAGAGTATATACATTTACATATCAAATGTGACTGAGTGGGATTATTCACGTTCCCTCACTCCATTGCCCAATAGGTCTGTCGCGCTCGAGAATGACGTTACATGAATCAAACTATAACTTTATATTAATTTCATGGCAACATGGAAGTTGTAACGGAAATTGCTTTAGTAAATAAACCCAGTCGTTCTACGCTACGCTTTTGTGTGTCTTATATATAAACGTATAATAATCTACAGCATGTAATAAGGTCTATTGTATAAAATATACAAGATAATTACTACCCATAAACCAAATATTTTACAAACATATCCATCAATTTTTGAAGCTTTTAGTAACACTAAATCTTTTTTTATGAAGTTCCTTATCAAACAATAAATATAAACTTCATTTTCTACCGATTGAGATAGTGCCAATCTAGCCATAAAGAATCATCTTTCGCTCTTAATGCATCATGCAATTTTATGCATTCAAAATATGTTAGTGTCTCTTTAAAACTTGACGAGCTAAATGTTTGATAAGAAAGACGTGAAAGCACTAGGATAACTGAATATTCATGAAAGAGTAATTACCTTCAACATATTGGCTAAATTTACGGCAACGCCTAAAATTGATTGTTTTCGAGCAGAGAAATTTTATAGAGAATTATTCTGCATCATTGAATAAATATGAATTATCTAAATTAAATAGGTAGCAGGGACAGCAAACAAATCGTAGATTAGGTCCTTTGTCACAATCGATTCGAAATTGGAGAATGCAAAATGTCACGTCTATAGATAGTTTAACAGAGCAAGAAGAAAAATTGCTAGATGTACCAAATATTTGAACACCATCTACAGAAGTAGTAAAGGGATGAAAAATCAATCTGCCACCTATCAGATCGAAGAGAAGCATGGTAGCAAATTTGCAAGCTATTTCGGTAAAGTAAGATTTTCCCGGAAAAGCAAAGTAGCATTAATTTAACGTCTATTAATGTGAAGCTGCGTGATTCGCTTTGATGTAGTGGAGTTTTATGGCGCAAAAACCACTTTTGATTATGCTGCTCCAAACCTATGGTATGAATTAAAATCTTATATTTATGAACTCGCATATAAAATCTTATCAATTGCTATGACTTGTCATTGTTTATAGTATACAGTAAAATGCAATAAGAAAACTTTAAAAAATTGAACCATTTTAAAATTAAATGGTAAAAACAATCATTTTTAGGAAAGAAAAATGATGCGGATGATAAACTCTGAAGAATGTCTTAAATTAATAGAGGATGACCGAAAATATCGGATGCGTTGAGAAGTAAATTGTGAGCAATCAATCAGAATGTTTTGAACTAATAATTGGCATTGGCATACTGTACATTAAGGGGCGGGTTCTCTCGACAACAAATGTCCGTGCGTGACCTATTCTTAATCGAGTAACAGCTGTAACATACTTTCATGAAGTATTGCCAATATATCCATATATTATTTTTAGGAGATTTTAAGAAAGAACTCAAATTGTTTTAATTATGAATTATCATTTTAACCACTATTCTAAACCCTTCAGGGGGCACCTCGAAATTGAGGATGAAATGCTTTTGGTATAGTGGTTGGATCTCGTCACCCGGTGGGTACATTAAAAGGTAGGGATCTGGCTCCTCCCATCGTCCCTATAGGAGGGTTGTACCGTGGCCAGTGACGGCTCTTAGGACTCAACGACAGTTCCCGCCAGTGTTGCTGTAGCGGCGATCCGGTCACTCAGTACTTATTTCCGAGTGCTTTCAGGCGGGACGGGGAATTAGTAATAGGGTTTACACTATTCTATTCTGACGAACAAGGAATGAAAAGAATCTTGAACATCTATAATCCAATAATTCTAAACTAGGAGAAAAAAAACTTTATATTTGATGAGAGACTTCGTAGTCGAATAACACAGGAGTTGAGAAATTTCTTTTTAATCTTAAATATGTAGGAAAATAAAATATTTTATTGTCCGATCAAATCGTAGTATTTGATGGTTATCCAAATGAGACGACAGAAAACACAAATTAGACCAAACATTTCAATAGAAGAAATATATTGAGACCAAGTTTGATAAACAATACAATTGGTATTACAATATTTTTCCTATCAAAATGTGATATATAAAACGAGGGAAAATTAATTTCATACCTTTTTCGCCACTTCTGCTTTGTCTCCGCCGATTGCACATAATCATGCTGCAGCCGCAAGAGAGAATAAAGTGACGTTTGAAAATGTAAACCGTCTCCTTCAATGTCCTTGAACCCGCTATATATTTGGAAAATTTTCAACCTTTACATATATATAACTTTGAAAGGTGGGAATGTGCATATCGGGGCGGTTTTTAGAAAAAATAAGAAGTTTTTTTTTTTTTTTTTTTTTAATGAGAAATAAAAACCAAAGGCAACACGTAATTTGCACATACTATTCTGGAATTCAGTTTCAGGTCAAAACATTTCCTAAAATCAAATTACGAAAGTTAAGACAAATTTCATCACGTTTATTTTTATGTAACTATTGAAATAACTATCGCAAAGTATGCTACCTAAACGCAAACAATTTTCTTTGTAATGATTAGAATCTAACTACCGGAGAATTTTTTTTCAATTTTACTAAATATTTTAAATTCATTGAAACAATTTTCAACGATGTAATTACATTCAAACCAATTTTAATGTTTCATCAAAGTCATCACTCGAGTATTTTAACTTTGGTTAAAATTATTTTTAAAAAATAAAGCTTTCTCAGAATAATTAACACCAAAGTAAAATGTTTAAATCCGTATTTCCGTACCAGAAGAGAAAATGGAATTTTAAAAAGCCAAGTTTACACAGAAAAATGAAGCGTTTAGTTCCTGAAGATCAGGCGACATAAGACAGTCAAATGAAATCAAGACATTGCAGCAAAAATAAAATTTATTAACACTCAACATACGAACACTTAATACATACCCATTTCTACCAAAGCCGATCAAATGGTCGGACTTTATTTCTAGATTGAATGTATCAAATATGAATGTCAGAAAGGAAATAAATTTCATTATAATTAAGCAAAATTGTAAGTTGTCAATTTCTATACATTATGCATTACAAACGCAAAGAATAAAATTCAATTCATTTGCTTATCGCATTTTTTTTAACATGCATAGGGCGTTTCCATTGTACATTTTCGGCAAACATTTTTCACAATTAGAACAAATTTTGACGGTTTTATGCTTGTTACAATATCCTATTTCACACGTCTAATATGCACTTTGCAATCGTATTTGCACTTTGTTTTGGTTTTTCACGGGCTTTTCGAAAATAGGTGGTTATTTCTACTCACTGGAGGTATCCAGTGTCCTGAGGTATCCTCTAGTCCTGAGGTATTTTCGTCAGTCGTTTGCTACTATAAAATCAAGGTATTTATGTCACCTTGCATGTGCAACTAACTGAACTTCAGTTAGTTGCACATACTAAATCAAGAATGAACAACTAACTGAATACAATACAGTGAATACGCATTGTACCATAATTTTTGATCAGATAACCTTATGAAGCAATATATTGTTCTCCCGGCCAAATGACTGATTACGGCAGATAACGTTATACGCCAAGTATTACTCAAAATAAATAAAACAAATATATAATTCTTAGAAAAAGCCATGAAACGTGTAAAAGCGATAAGATGAGGTGCACATTATCAATGCAAAAGTATGGTTTTAGCCGGTTATGGTATGCCTTAAGAAAATTGCCTAATAACAGCAAAGTAATAATATTGCGGCAAACATTTACAAACATAGAAAGGAGAAAAACAAAATCGATACTATTCCGATATGTATTTATATTCTTTTCTCAGCAGATGTTTTAATTCTATTCGATTAGCGTTTCGTTATGTAGTATCATAAGATCAATTACAGGACTAATAAAGGAATCCTAAGCGGAGACGACGGTACCCAATTTGATTACTTCACCACATCAGATATAGGGCATGATTTTTTCCCCTGTTCCTACTATTGGTTCACACTCTCCCTATACATATTTATAAATATCGTTCAAATTCGCAATCGTTCATAAAATACTTTTTATTCATCCATACAGTTCTTTCAAATATTCATTCATTAAATTTATAATGAATTAATATTGAATTAAATGAGATTAAATAAAGTATTAAAAATGATGCAGGAATTCAAAGTCTTAGCAGTTTATGATGAAAATTGAACAGACAGTAGCTCAATCGGTAAAATACAATGATTTCAGTATTTTTCCCGTGAAAGTGAAGAATGCCAGATCCATTTTTGTGAAAAATCAATCATTTTTTGATAAATTAATTCATTTTAGTTTCATATACATAAGAATTTTTTTTCTCCCATAAGATATTTAGCAGGATATAAATTTTGGAATGAATACCGTCAGTGGCGAAGCTTGTAGATGGCTGGAAAAAAAATTTGCCACTTGTGATTATGTCATATGTATATACAAATTCATATTAATTGTATTTATTTAATAAAAAGTAACTAAAATAAAAATTCTTTGTTGACTTAAAAAAATAGATAACTTGTTTGTGAAAAAGTAATATAAAAGGAACGTACAATAGCGGATATTTGGTGGTAACGCGATCCATTTGTTTTTAAGTTATTCGACATTTAATTTTAATACTAATAAATATATACTCTCCAATCCTACTTTGCTTGCGCTGTCTTCAGTTTCCGAAATAAAAAATGTATAAAAAATATTAGTTGTCAATAACATAATGAGAATTCAATCCTACGGGTTTAAGATTATAAGCATTTATCAAGCTTTTAATTTCCCGAGATTTAATTTGAAGTTTTTAAAAAATTATTTAAAAAAACAGTAATAAAATTGTCTTTTTAGTAAACATCTACAGTGATTAAATCAGATTAATCCAACCTTGCTCCGAAAAACCCCGAGACGATAATTTATCGAAATTCGCATAATTCCGCAAAGACTAGGTCAAAATCCATAATTTACATAACTATCACTCATTTTAATTAGAAAATTTCAGTAATACGCCATTAACAATTTCGAAACAAGATACGGACAAAAGGAGTGAAACATTAAAAGTTGTTTTAAAAACTTTATATTATTTCAATTTAAATTATATTTACCATAAATTTATGGAAAAATCTTTTGTAACTAAGAAAAGCTCACATAAATGAAGTTTTAAAAACATCCTGATTACCAGTTATAAGTATGAACGGATGACGTTTCGCCAAAAACAAATGATTGGCATAATTTAAAAAATTACGCACCCAGTAGCTGACCAAAAAATACGCCAAGTTTCATCATCATTTATTAACATTAAAGAAACAAGTTCTGTACAAGTTGCTTCCCAGCAATGGCTTCAATATTGCAGAAAAGTAATTAACCTAGAAAAGCAGTTCAGTTTTGCAATACAATTAGCTAAACTATTCACAAAGAAACAGGTTAATGTTTTTATTTTATAATGGTCAATTGGAAAGCAGTAGTTTTTAAAAAATGTAGCAAAGCAAAGTGAATTACTTTAACAGATAGAATTTTACAATCAATTAAAATTTGCATAGCTTGAAGATTATAATGCAAGAAACATTCCAATTTGATAATATAAATCATTTTATATAAGCAAATAATTCAAAAAATAGATTATGCATTTACAGTTACCTAACATTTAAGATATTTTCAATTTTTTAGTAATATTTGTAAAATTTTAAAAAATTATTTTGTAAATAATAATAAGTAAAACTATAAACCTGAAATTGAATTTTCTTGTGAATTTTTGGAACTTTATAACCTTAAAAAGAATTTAAAAAATTTATTTGCAGAAAATTAGGATATTAAATTGAGCATTTTAACACAAAGTTTAAATTCCTAATATTAGTCACAACAGCTAATAAAAATAGCAATAAAGTAAGCAAAAAGAAAAATAACAAATGAATAATAGTAACTAAGTAAATTTCGTGGTAAACGGGAAATTTTTTTATAATATAAAAACTTTCCATTTTTGAAAAAAAAAAAAAAAAAAAAAAAAAAGATAGTAAAAACGTAGGAATGAAAAGCCTAAATTACATTCGGGAGGGGAAAAAAAAAAAAAGATTAAGATTGTAAACAGAACATTTCATTTAGTTCTCATTTTAATCTCGTTATCGTTCCCAATACATTTTTGGCATCGTGCCAAATTAGGAAGAACCCAGCCTCATTTTATAAAATCTAGGGAAAAAAAATATTAATACTTTAGAATTTTTTGAAATGAGAGAACAATAGGATGTCTAGCGAGATGCAAAAATACGGAACTGGTAGAAAGACTTATCGCTCGCAGAAAACGAAACAGACGGCAGAGAGATGACGCGTTTTGAATCGCGCCACAAATAAATAAAAAAAAGGCGGGGGGGGGGGGGGAATCTGATACACACAAACCATCTGACGCAAATCCAACAAGTGGCTTCGAAACAGACAGAAGAATGGACGATTATGCAGAAAATTCAACATTTCACGCGTTTTAAGTAGATATGAGAAAACTAGATATACAAGATTGAATGGAGCTGTACAAAAATTACATAAATTAAAAACTGATGCAATTTTACCCCAGAAATATAACAAAGATTTATAAATCAGAATTGCAACATTATATATTCCTTGTACAGAAAGTTAAAGTAGCCAAAGTAGATTCAATTTATTTGGTAGTTTTCTTTATAAATTTTACAAAAATCGTGGTTTACGCGTAAACGGTAAAACATCTGATGTAATCTTATTTAGATAGCTCAAAAACAAAAAATTAAAAATAGAAATGTAGACAACAAAAAAAGTTGCAATCCATTTTTTTTTTGACAAGTGTAAAATTCTGCAAAATATTTTCTTAGATAAGCATTTAAGATCGAGAAAAATGTGTCAAGAACACAAATTTTCAGAAAACATAGGCGGTAAAAAGAGGAAATAAAAAACACACACAAAAAAAAAAATCGCAATTTCCACAAATTTTCGGTAAAATTCAATTTTTTTAAAAATTGAACACTTTAAAATTAAAAATCAAATAGTTTACCTAAGTTAATTATAGTATAGTAACTGTAACAAAGTATTTTTCAAACTAATAATAATTGAGAAATGTTCAAACACTAAAATCATTTTACATTTCTGAACCTTTCTTGTTAACCCTCCACCGGAACATACATGTCTGATATTTTTAAATCATCCCAAGGGATACGGCGCAAGTCATGAATTTATTGATGTGCATTTTTCAACGGTTTTCTGCGACTACATATATTAGTGAGTGTAATTTTTAATTACATCTTAGTAATAAAGAAAAAAAAAACCTATGTGCCATGAGTAAAGTTGCACTCAGCATTAATTGCTTTGCAATGTATCACATAGAAATGTCATGAATAATGTTGGATGTCACTGGTAAGAAATTTCTTACAACAAAAACTATAGACTCAAAATTTCACTGTATTTTATATGGTCACCTCAACCTCTACGGGACACATGAGCCCTATTTAAAAAGACAATATGAAAGACCACTAAAAAGACCACTTGAAAAGGTTAACTCTTGTTTTTATTTTAGCATGATTACTTATACTTTATTTGATCCATTAGAGGGCAAAATTTTCTTAATTTTGGAAAAGAAAAAGCTGGAATGAAACACTTAAAATTTTCGATTTTAATGTTTGGTTAAAACATTAATGAAATAATCGCTCAAAGGAAGCTTTAATTTTCAATATACAAAAATTCATATACAAGGTTTTTTTTAATCATTTTTTAAGCATAAAAGGCTTTTTGAGAAGCTATAAGGTCAAGATAGATTACTTAAATTATAATAGAAGAGATAAGAACGCTTTGATGAGCCTGTCGTTCAGAGCACTTTGACATTCTAGTTTGTGCATTTTAATCAATAAAAACTTTACTTCAAAAAAGAAAAAGAATACTTTGATCAATCAAAAAAGCAGAAATCTGGAAGTGGGGGGGTGAGATTGAAACACTGACACTCTTCCAACAAAGATTATAAAATACACCGAAAATAATAAAGACGCGTAGCTTTTGAATTTTTTTTAAGCTTATTATTTTTACACAATGTTCCAAATAATTCTTCTTACTTTTTATTTAATTAGTTTCCTTCAAGTTAATAAACTTCAGCCCACGAGAATTTAAACCATTTCAAAGTAAAACAAGTAGTATATTTAAAAAAAAAATTAAATTCCTACTCGGGTAAATACATATATTTTAGTATTTTTTGTTAAATAATTATCAAAAAATTATGAAGGATCAAAAAATTTAATTTTCGCAAGAATTGAACTCGTATTCTTCACCTTCATGTGAAAAATACTGAAATCTTTGCCTTTTACCCACTGAGCTATACTGCCCGGTCGATTTCAATTTTCATAACAAATTGCTGAAATTATTGTAAAATATTAAAAGTTAATTACATTTTATTAATGAATTATATTTGAAAAAAATTATATGAACATCAAGTGCCATCCATTACAATTTTTTTTAAAGTATTTTAATTTGAGTCGATGAGAAAAAAAGTGCTTTATTACCGATTGAAAATTGAAACAAAATATATATAGGAAAAGTGTGATCTAATAGTAAGAATTGAAAAATTTAAAAGGATCGGAATTAAAAGATAAAATGTGGTTTTCAATCTTAATTTCCATAATAGCAATCTTAATTCCGACCGTCCAGAAATTAAATAGAAAAATTGTGTTAATCAGACATAATTCGATCGGTTCATTTTTCTACCTCCAATATTCAGGTGGTTAAAATTAAAAGTTATAGAATTGTGAATTTTAACCCACCTTTAAACCAGATGGCACATTTACAAATTCATCCAAGATATTACTCGCATTACATTAAAACTCATTTTATAATCCAATCAAAATTACTCTAATTATTGTGTTACCAAAATAACACTGGCAATGAGAACCGATGCAATACAGTCTAAAAACATCTACCTTTAAATAAAATATCTAAGCCTTTAGTCCGAAATATCCTATCAGTTTTTCAGGTTCAATTCGTGGAATTTTAAATTTCACTCTTAATGTTGTAGCGATAATGTGCACATACACGTTTAGTGTTTATAGTGCAATGCGCATGAAAACAAATTCAATGGCTAAAACGTTGAAAGGCACATTCATGCTGTTTAATTCCGTGGAAGCCTATCTTCGAGGATAATTTCTCGCATATTAAATAATGTTTTCTCATTTAAGGTATCCGACAACATTAAAAACACAGCTTATAGATCACAATGACGAATAATTATTATTGTAATTATTTCTTGTAGTTCACTTTTTTCATTCCAAAACAATTTTTTTTAATAGGAAAAGAAAGGCCTGACCTATCATTCAGGGTATCACATTTTTTCAGCTAAAATTTGTCTTTACTTTGTTTTCTTAAAGCTTTAATTTTCATAAAAATTCTCCACCGTTAACATGAGCTCAAAAACAGAGGTATTTACTTAAAAAGTTCAGTACGTGTTTAAAATAACATGGGCAATGAACTAAATCAAAAGTTATTGTTGGTGAAATATTTTTCATTTATAGATATATTTAGTTGTGAATTCATGGAAAAAATGTATATATTCGCTTATTTTTAGCAATAAATTCTTTGCATCTTAAAACTTTTTTTTATTAGATTTTAGTTCATTTCATTCATTACTAGATTCTATAACTTGTGTGCAAAGAAAAATAGGATTACCTGCATTACAATTTTATGTAAAAAATAAACCCTTTTAGTTAAATTTCATTGAAATTTACTACAAATTTCCCCATTTCTAAAATTACTGTATTTTTAAATAACTTTTTTGTATTTATAATGTTTATAATCGACAATACATCTAAAAAACTGTTTTAAAAAATCCCAATTTTCAAAAAAATTCCTTTAAACGTAGTCGGATACCTTAAATATTTTTGAATCTATGTCGGATATTTTGCAGAAGCTAACTAAATCTGATATTTTGAGATAGCACGCGCAAATCGAGATAGAAATATCAGCTTGTATTGTATTCATTTTTGTTTTTTAAATTAAAGAATCGACAATTATTTACTAAGCGAAATTTTTCAGAAATATGAATTAATTCAGAAACCAGAAAAGAATTTCCATTTTGGAATCATTCTGAAGAAATAGAGATGTCACAAGAAAAAACGTCATACTATTTAGCATTGAAACGGAAAAAAAATGTAAAACAAGGAAGAACGAAAGTTGTCATGACACAATTAGGCTCCACAACAATATTATGCCTCGCATGCGGGTCGAGATGATCAAAAGTTGTTTAAGCGACAGTTTCCAAAAATAAATCCGTTCGTTAAGTCTCCATCATATGCTACAACAACTACTACGCATGTAGTAAGAACTGTTACACAATTCGTTTCTCTGCTATCAAGTTACAAATATTTAAAAAAAATGCTAGGCAATTAAAACTAGGCTAAAAAATGCCAAGGTTTATTTCAGCAAAATGGGTTTCAGGTGTCGGATTTATAAAATAAGTTTCGAGACAAAAAGTGAAATAATTTGGACACGCTAAAAGAAAATGCAAAATTAATATTCAGATGGTTTTAAATGGTGTTTCGATTAAGAAACTGTTCTTTAAAACAATTTTGTAAGGTTCAAAACGTCTTTGTTCACAATTAAATCAATCTTGGTTCACAATTAAATAGTCCAAAATAAAATTTCACATTCTCGAAACCCTATTGACATTTCTACTATTATAAGTATCAAGAAGTTCAGATGTGCTTGAATTCATAAAAACTTATTAGTATTATTAGAAAAATATTTTAATATGCATTTTTTGTCCTCAATTTCTAAATTCTAAGCTTTTAAAAAACTAAATTATTATTTAAAAAATGTTGATATTGCCATGAGCAAATATCGGAATGTCTATGTTCCTAAACAAATAAAACACCATAAAAATGAGCAATTGGAGGGATAATGCCGATCTAGAATCAAAATTTCATCTGAAAAGGTATGCAAATTAAAAATAAGTTGCAGGTAAATTTTCAAAGCCAGAATTTAATCGATGAAAAAGCCAATTACTACAAAAATTAGAGTAGCTGAATTTCAAAATTTTGATCCAGTATCACAATATTTCTGGGGAGGGGATAAACAGTACACAAATAAGTATCCAACCAAATGTGGCGAAGGACTGACCGGATAATAAAAAACCGAATAGGTCGTTCTATGAATTCAATTCTTCATTCACCAATACCAGAAAGAAGTTATACTAAAACTCACTGTTATAACACGTATTTTCTCACTTTTCATTAATGTGCTAAGTCCTCTATCTCCATGTGAACACAGCTGCGGAAAAATGAATCTTAGAAGCAGTTGTCGGTTACGATTCGAGTTAAAATAGACTATAGGTAATTTATATATTGCAATTCACGTTTCAAGAACTTATAAGAGGAAAAGCAAGTTAAAGCATATAAACTGTTCACATTGTAACAAATTCTGTAACGCCCAACTTAAATGCAGCAAAAAAAAAAAAAAAAAAAAAAAAAAAAAAAATTAAGTCGTAGGCCTAATTTTTAAGAATACTGGCTCAAACTGATTTTATTTTTCGCTGATAAATGATCACACGGATATTAAATAACCCTAAGATAACGAGCCAAAACTTAGTTTTCAGATTTTGAAAAAATCTTTAATAGATTACTTAATAGACGCCTTGCCTTCCTCATTTAATAATGATGAAAGAAAACTAAGCCGGATAATACGGAAATTGGATGCTAGGGAGTGTATTGCATATTCCATTGTAAAATTTTATTAAAATCTTCATCTCAAAATATAACAAAAGTAAAATAAAAAAAACAAAGGGACACAGAAAATTACCCACTTCTTCAAAATTCTTACAATATCAATGATTGCATGTTTCGAAGTAGCTAAATGTGTGAATTATTTCTCATCTTGCAAGAAAATCCAAAAAGGAAATTAGTTGCGCTCTTATGAGCATATACTCAGCAATAACAAGTACCATCATCAATATTTTCAAAATTATTGAAGCTTCATTCCACAATCTGATGTTATATTGCATAGATCTCGAATTCGAAGAACAGGATCACCGATCAATACTTGAAATAACACTACGTCATTGTCCGAGGCGCAGTTAACATCGATTTCATCATCTTTCAGTCTAGTTCTTTATTAGCATCCTTATAAAAGATTATTGAAAATGCGAAAAATAAGGAAGCCGGAATAAGACTTAAGTACATCAGGGCTAAAGAATTCAATATACAGAATATATACTGAAGTTTTGATTATGCTGCGCATACATAATTACGTCGTAGCAAATTTAAAAAACACGCTTACATAGTTTCCTCCCAAAATCACAAAGCAGTAATTTAAAAGTATCTAAAGCAAATGCTGGAATGGAAAGATCCCAAAATACATTGAATTCATGAAGGATTTTTAGTTAATAATCGCCATTAATTTTCAATAACAGTTTTAACCCTTTACACTCAGATGTCTCCTCTTGGGCACCATTCAAGACAGTGCATGATTTAGTCGTTTTATTTATTTTCTTAAATTTTGACAGGTAAAAAAACATGCAGATTAACTTTCAAGGAAAACTCAACTTTAAAAAATTCATATATAAAATTTTCGGAGCAATAAATAGGTCCTCTTATTCGACAAATATTTATGCATCGAATTACTTTTCGGGGCGCTAAGGTTTAAAATAATCCAACTATATTTTCATGCTCGCATTAGATTATCAATTTATCCATTTTCTCTTCTACAAGATACTTGGGTCAAAAGTAAAATAATCGCTCGACAAGACAGACACGGCAGAAAATATTTTCAATAAATTCAAATTTTCTTTGAAAGCTAATTTTATAAAAAAAGAAGAAGAAAAAAGCTTTTGGTATTTTACTTTTACATGATAAAAATAAGGCAAACCTATAATCAAACCAACCTAGTGATATTTAATCTTAAATGTAATGACGACCATCCAACTAATCTCTGAACAAGTTTTGGAAATATAAGGGTAGATTAAGAAAATATCTTGCATCGTCTTTTGTATATGAAAGATTATTTGTAATCAACAGTAAAATGCAGAAATACATTTCAAAATCAGAGACCAGTTATAAGTATCGTTAATGTTATACACAAAATTGATATGAAAGCGAGCTGTAACGTCTCGATCTAGTCCGATCAAAATCATTTGAGAGCCATAAACAGAATGTTGGCATCTTTAAGTTTGCGCCAAGACTAGGGCAATTCAACCATTTTTATCTTGGCGCCATTGACCGCTCAGTTCATTTCACTAGAACAAGCAACAATGAACATAAAAACCGACCGTTAATGTGGAAGACCAAACCAGTTTCTCTTTCTCGATTTATACTTTTTCTACCTTCACTAGAGTCGATGATTCGCTATAACCTTCCTTTCACCTGGAGACCTTGAAAAAGAAATATGGAAAGGAGAAAAAGTATGAAGGTATGCACACAAATAAAAAAAGCATGTCGACCTTTCACAGGATGAACTTGCGTTACTAATTTCTCACAGTCCGTGAAATTTAAAAAGACTGCTTGAATGGAGTAAGTTAAAATAAAACTGGTTAAAAAGTAAAAATTAAATCTTTCTACAAATATTTCACATACATTCAAATCTGCAATTCATGTTACAATTTTAAGAGTTTAAAGAGATTTCAAAATCAATGAGTTTAGAAGATCACTTTAAAAAAACCTAAATCAAAGAAATAAGTAGTAAATATAGAATAAATCTCATTAAGTTTAAAATGTTTAAAGTTATTGCAGAAATATAATACAAGAACTACTTAACATAAGACAATAGCTGATAAACATACACTGCAGGAAACTGATAATTTTCTATAGCACTTTTTTTTCTATCTAATGAATGATTTTCACTAAAAAAAATATCAAGCTTTTATAAAAAGTAATATATGCACACACAAGTTGGAGCCGATTGATGCAATTAAATAATACAGAAAATTTAACAATTCCCATTAACATAGATTATTTTACTTTTCCTTTTGGGAGGGGAAAGGTATTACAATCCGATTCTCTACAAACTAGGTTTCTTAAGCATTTTCTCCAAGAGGCTCTAAATTTCATAGCAATTCAACTCAAAAAAGCAACCTATAAAATTAATCATTCTGTTCAGATTCTTGCTTTCAATTAAAATAAAAAATCTATGAAGGTGAAGTAAGCTCCTTAAAATATTTAGTTTTCCCCATCAGAATTTTTTTTTTTTAAATTAATGCAAGCTATAACTCATGATTAGAAGCTTTTCAAAAGGTAACATACATTTACATGTCCTGCATATAGCTTAGGAAGGAATATTGTTTTATAAGATTTTCAACTTAGATGTTCTAAAATATAATATCAAGAATTATTTGTCAAAATCAAATGACTGAAATATTTGATACAAGACAAAACATTTGAAATTTACTGAATAAATAGTGAAGACCGAGGTCAAATTATGTACCATAGATATTCTTGCACATTACAATGTTTTATTAGCTTGCAGCTAGAACAAGTGGATAAAAATTTAGTTTGCTTAGCAACTTGGAATGCCTTGGAGAGTGAATAAAAACTTATCTACAAGACGTGTTACAAAATGCAAGAGAAATAGCAACTATTTTTTAACTTTAAGGAATTTTTCTAACTACATTTTTAAACAGTTCAATAAATGAAAACTTTCTCTAAGCACTGAAATTCCATAAAAGTTTAGAGAGCTAAAGTTTTCAAAATAAGGGAGAAATTAACCAAGAATGTTTCATCTAAGCAACATTACGTCATATTTTTGACAACAAAAATCCAAACTTTGATAAAATGAGATCATAAATAAAAAATAACTTTACAAGAAAAGAAAAGAATTGATAAAGTTATAAATTTAACGTTTTTGAAGATCAGTTTGAATTTGAAAATGAGTCAGTTAAAATAATTAAAATGTAGCCATATAACTTTAGAAAAGTGGGCAATTTTGTAATAAGTAGCATTTTCTATCTACTACATCATCTATCAGAATATGGTCTTAATGTAATTTATGTTATACTAAGACATATATTGCTATGTTAAATATTTTCAAACTTATATGAATTATATCCTTTTTAGCAGAACAAGAAAATATATGACTAACTGGTCAGAACAAGTTTCATTTAGTTCAATTATATATAGCACATGTTCCTAGCTTCTGGAAGCAAGCTTTCAAAGGAAAAAACAAATTAGTGTTTTGCTATGAGCAAATGTCAAATGTTTGCCCTCATGGTATCAAATTATATATTAAAACTTCACATTTAAATACTTATACAGCTTATTTTCTAGATGTCACTCACTTTTCTATGATAAGCCTGCTTAAAGACGAAATAATTTTAAAGTGCAGTAATGAAGATATAGAAAGTAATAGAGGTTTGAGATTTGCAAGTCTTTTTGTGAAGGGTGGGACAACATAGCATACAAAATAGACATACAACGAAAACTAAAAGATTCTGTACACCTGTAATAATTTGGGAGTTTTTTGAAGATAACTATCATTGGTTGTTTCTAAGCCTTCATGATATATTGTAAATATTACACTTTCTTTAATTCTAATAGCACCAAATGAGTAAAAATAAAATAACATTAAAAAAATTATTTAGTTTATTGCAAAAAAGCGCAGAATAACAAACAAATTACTCTAAATTTGAAATGAGCATGAAAAAATATTTTTAAAACCATTAATAATAAATTATATTTAATTTTTAAAGTTTTTTATGAATTTTCCTGGAAATAGTCAAGTATTACTGTTTATTCATGTCATTACTGTTCCAAACAAATCGAGTAATAAGAATTTGGAAAGGATATGTTTTATAGTTAAAGCATAATTACTGTTGTTACAAATAGATAAATCAGAATACAAAAGTTATTTATTATAATATCAGAATATAAAAATTATTTATTATATAATTATCTGTTTGAAGCCTTGTTATAATTACATCTTGCTTTCTGAATAATAATAAGCTTTTGAAAGTCAAGTTCAGCTTTTGGTTAAATCAGGAATAATTTACAAATAGTTGTTCTTACAATGATTTCAGTATATTCAATTAACTGAATATATGTTCAATATATTCAATTAAATCTTAAAACTGAGCTTCATTAGATTGTTGGCTTTATCAATTCTTTGAATTCAAACAAATTTTAACAAAATCATTTGAGAATTGTAAATTTGAAAAGTACTCAGAAATAAAGAAATATTTTTGAAGGCTGCAATATATTCAGAATCAATATTTATAAATTAAATACTTTTAAAAATTCATATATTGCACAAGTTTAAAAGTCAAAAAACAGAAAGAATGAAATGTCAGGTACGAGACATTATCTGCTGTCTCAAGATGATTATTAAATTTAAACCATCGATTTACAAAAGCGTAAGACTTGGCATGCATGTTTTTTTTTGTTTTTTTTTTTTTCTTAATTTACTATTCATTTTTGAAAAATTATATTGGATGTAAATTGTTTCAATGTAAAAATCAAATTAGACTTTTTGCAATAGATGGGAAAATGTATGAATTTTCAATAAGAAAATCTTCAATTTTAAATTCTCATTTCTGTAAAAACAGAATTTAAAAATTGAAATAAAAGATAATTTAACTAACAGAAAATCTCTTTAAAACTATATATCTTTTTTTAATCCAAAAAGATCAATAGGAAAGACAAAAGATAATTGTGAGTGGGCAGATGGTAATATTTAATTTCTTTATCTTGTGCAAGAGGAAAAGGAGTAGAAAGGAATTTTGTATCATGTTTGTAATATTTCTCCGATTCAAACCCTTGTTGACTATAATGGGACCCCAAGTAAAATTTATGGCACTATTTTTCACTATTAGATTTTCTGGAAGTTTTCATTTTAAAAAAATTATAATGACATACAAAAGATAAATTTGATATATAATGAATACACAGGCTAATAATTGCTTTAAAACCAATACATGCAAAATTTAATCACTCATAAACTCAATATATCATACAACTTGAAAAAGAAACTTATTTTCAAAACTATTAATTAAATTTAGTTATTAGTATCTTGAAAAGAATAAAATTCCAAAATTAGAAATTTTAGACATATATAAGAAATTTTCAGAATGTATTATCAAAATTAAAATGGTAGAACATTAGAAAGGACAATAGGACAATATTTACAAAAAAGAAAGTATTCTCTTGCCAAAGATTTATTATTTATAAATATTTTAAGTATACTGTGGGAGGTGAAATGGGCTTGGAATAGAACCCGGGACCTTTGGGTTTGAAAGCCAGTAACATACCACTGGACAAAAGCATGCTCTGGTCCCGTAGATGTTATCTGTCTTATTAAGATATCACCACAGACTCACCCTCCAGTGAGTTAGATGAATGATATGCGTTGTTGAGTTAGTGGTTGGTGTATGTAGCTGCTGTATCTAATGTGCCGTACCTTTCTTTATTTGGTGAGCGGAGAGTTTTTTAGTTATGCCGAGCGAGCATGAATTGTTGCATCAAGTGAGTCTAACGACTATGGATGCGGATAGAAGGCGCCCCATCAGTTGCATAAAGGTTCATTGTTCGCGGTCACCATTGTAGGAGGTGATGTTGGGTCTCGGAACATAACCTGTGTCCTTTGGGTTTGAAAGTCAGTAACATACCACTGGAAAAAAGCATGCTCTGGTTCCGTAGATGTTATCTGTCTTATTAAGATATCACCACAATACTAATAAACCTGAATCGATACTTTGCCTTCCTTAATCAACAAGAACTTTAATCTATCATTCTTCACATGAGGGGTAAAAGTGTTTTTTTTATCAAGGAACTTAAAATATATTTATAAATAAAAATTAATACATTTTTATATATTTTCTAATATGCCATATTAAAGATTTCTAAAAGTACAGGAATGCACAACTTGGGAATAATTAAAATGTAAAATTCACCATCTTCATAGCTTAGAACTAATTCGTCAATACTAAATACTTTATTTTTTAAAGTACTTACTGGAGACAATTAGGAATGATAAAGGCATGGAAAACCACCATTGTTTAAAAAATAAGACTACTAGTCCGTACGTATGAAACCTTGGAAAATATGGATAAAATAACTATTCTAGCAGCTCAATAATCTACCAACAGTTTCAGTTTGTTAAATGGATATTTTACAGTATGGTAGAGTCAATCAAAAAAAAAAAAAAAAAAAGACCCATTCACAAATAATTACAACAAATAGCTTTTTTACACATTAGATGCCAGACTTTCATAAAAGTAGAAGAAAATGATAGACAAATACTATTACTACCAAAAACATGTAAAATAATAAATGCCAGGATTTTATAAACTCCTGAAACTATATAAATGGTTATAAATTCATTTTAAAACTTTCAAAGGAAATGTAATCAATATTTTCATTTGAAAACCTTCCGAAGCTATTAAGCATGAACATCTTAAAACTTCACGTATAATTTCTAACAAAGTATGAATATAATTGAAATATGAAAATTTAGAATAAAAACAGAAATTCGTCTGTTCGACTTAAATTATTTTTGAATTACATTTACAGAAAAAAAAAAAAACAATTCTACAATTATGTTTTAAAAAGTATAAGGAAATGACAATTGAAAAATATTTGAGATCAAATTTTTTTAAAGGATTACAATACTTTAAACGTATCTAATATAGGAAAAAAACACTGAATTAAAACTAAAATTATCTTATAAAAACATTTTAATAGATATTTTATTTGTTTAAAACAATGAAAAAATATTTAATCTGGTATTCGAGTCTATTCCAACAAAACTTTGATTTCTACCCTCAGAAGCTACTGCACCCCCTTTCCGTGAAAACACGGACACGACAACAACAATAGCACAGAAATAAAGATACAATTTTATGAATCCCTTTCAAATTAAAAAAAATAATGAAAATGCAGAAAAAGATACTTCCAGTTAAAGATTAAATTTAGAGAACACATAAGTTTGGAACAAAAATATAAACTTCATAAAAATATTGAATTATACATATAAGCAAAATAAGTAAGATTGACTACACAATAAAATTATTAAAACTTTATGTAAAATACTTGAGTTTAAATAAACAGAACATTTATCTCAAAAATGGGAAGATTCTAAAGATGTTCTGTGCCTGAAATCTCATTAAGAAACTAAATAAAATTTGTATTAAAAAAAGCATTCAAATTTGTATTTACAAAATTTATTAAATAACATCAACCAGATATGAACCTATATATTAATTATATAGTATATAATATTAAAAAGAGAAAAACAATTTAGAAATAAAATTTCTAAAAATATTGAAAATAATTTCGAATTTAGTTCAAGTAATTTTTTTTATAATAAACTACGAATTCACAGCAATAAAAAAAATGTGGCATTTCTTAAGAGTTGATTATTTAACTATTATATTAAGCAGAAAAGTAACCAACGAAAAGTCTTGCAGTTAAAGCTTAGTACCACAACAGTGAAAAATGTTGAGACATATCCAGCCAAATGAAAACTACACTTTCAAAAACAGCTGTCACTTTCAAGTAGGTAATAAGTTTTTTTTCAAGGGGGGGAGGGAGGGGAGGGAGTCTTTAAATAGGAAAAAAAAAATTACCTTTAAGAAATTGATGATTATACATATTAATCATAAAATTTTAAATTTTTTATGAGGAAAAATTCAGCTAAAATTTTCATTCAAAGGTCACATTTTTTTTGAACAGACAAATAATAGATTAGTTTTCCTCCTTGCAAGTAATATAGGTCGTATATTAATATAATTTATTCTCCAAGTGAAACTAATCTACTCTATACTACTTAGAAATACAGAATGCAATCAATAGAATGACTGTTATAGAAGATCACATTAAGATGTAAATAATGATAAAGTAACTGATTGAAAACATGACTTAATATACAAATACATTATACAATTACTAGAAAAATAAAAGTACTTGGTTTCTTTATCAAAAATTTGATAATACAATCATTTTACTTCTAACTTCCAATTTAAATAGGTTAAAATGAGGTTTTATTGACAGCATGCCTAGAATTCTATTACTAATAAATTCTTATTTATAATTCAAAAAGACCCATTTATCAACATTCACTTAATTTGGCATAAGACAACATCCTATCCAAATATTAGATTGTAAAATTTAAACTGAAAATTAACCATCAGCAGGAATATAGGTAAAAATAACTTTCAAATTTAAGAAAATAAATAATAATACTCATTGTATGAATTAAAATCCAAAACCTTCAATTAGCATCACAAAACATTTAAACTTTAAGTAATTTATTAAACAATACACTGAAGAAATGTATATATATTTTGAAAACATTTTTTTACAGATATTATAACCAGAAATTATGATGTAAAAAATAAATAAAATATTACATGTTCAAATTCATAATGTGCATTAAAAAAAAACATGTTCATGTACATTATACATGTTCAATACTTAATGTATACATATAAGTACATATATAAAACATGAAGAACTGGAAAATATTTTGGCAAATTCAATTATAACTTTGAAAATGAGCATTTATTCCAATATTAAATGGAGTTGTTCTCAAGTAATACATTAGTATTATTTTTCTTAACGTTAAAAACAGGGGAAAACTTAATATCATCAAGAACAATCTGGAATATAAAACCTAAAAATTAAATTATATTTCAAATTCTCAAATATGAAGGCTCCAATATTTTTCCTTAAATATAGAGATGGCCCAGTGTGAGAATATTTTACATAAATATTCTATTTAAATTATCAATATGGGTATAATATTTCATATTGCTTTCATAAGAATTTTATTTTAAAAATTTTATTCCATATTTATTTTTAATTTTTCTTCAAATTCGTAATGAAATATTCAGTTAATAGCAAAAAATTTTGTTTCTTTTTAAAAAAAATTACGTTCCCAAATATTGCGATGCATTTAATAATTTATACAATATCTAAGGGGGGGAAATGATAAATTGACGGAAGCAAACATATTGCAACATTATTTTTAAACAAAATGTTCCCGATATTTTTTTAATTAAATCAATATGAAAAGGAAAGCGACGTAGAGGGCATGTCTTCAGCTGTGGTCATTGAAAAAGGGGGCGGTGCAAGCAAACACATTTTCTGCATCAAATGTATTTACGTTGTTTGCAATTGGAACACGATACGTTATGGCTTGTCATTTAACACAAAATTCACTGATAAAAACAGATTATCTTGCTTCTGACCACAAGGTCAAGTCAACGGCATTTAATAGCAAGGATTTTGACATGTATCTGTCATTGAACTATATACCAATTAGTTAGTATTTCTTATATGCCAACATATATATTTTTAGCACATAAATATAACACGTTTAACTAGAGTACTAACAGAATGAATGCGCTTTTTACTTACAATCTAAATGCTTCTTCTTTGGTCCTATTACTTCTTCTGTTGTTGCTTTGCACACAATCCTGGCTAGCCCTTGGCCCGCAAGAGCATGCCTTGCAGCAGTTAATCTGTCGTTTAAAGTTTGTCCAGACATTTCGGATAAATTTTTATGTACAAGAGATGATCTAAAGGGGCTCACAAAACCCCGCTTCACAAACAAGACACACCAGCGGCAACCTCAAGTTCAACCGGTCTCGCTCGTCATCAGGTACTTCATGTAGTTAAAACAGTGGCGATTTACAAGATGGCGGAAACTGTCTGATTTAGGGTTACTATTTAGGCTTGTTACCGCCAAGAAATCGCCAAATATACGTCAATGGTCGAATTCAAAAACCTCTAAATATAGAAAAAATTTAGTTTTAAAAATACTTATCAAGATAAAAACATGAAAATTTAGTGTTGATGTAAAAATCAACATATTCCACTAAAAATAATTTTAGAATGATGGGAAAAGGCTTTACCTAAAGGTCATTTACGGTTTAACGGAATTTTTTCCCTGAATATTTTACTTGAAGGCGCTCATAAGCCAGATATTGTAACATCATATGAAATTTGATTTGATGATGTCATCGTAATTCGGGTTTTACGTGAATTTTATGATTTGAATGTAAATCAAAATAAAAATTGAAGATAACAGCTTCGGATGCTATATATGCCGTGCATTTACTTTCAAAATGAAAATTGATATTTCAAAAAAACTACACACAGGCGCCTGATGGACGATTTTAAGTCGCATCAAATTGTTTTTTAAATACAAATATAAAAAGAAACTAGAATTATATTATAAAATTTCACATTTAAAAAAAAATTAGATACTTTTTATTTATTTATGACTATTCCTTGTTCTTTTTCAAACATATATCTATCAATTTTTGTAGATCGGTCTTCTTAATATATAGAAATTATTTCAATTTTGCGAAATATGTATATTAATAGATTAGCTGTAATAATAAAATAAGTGAGAGACCAGTGGATTATAATTATTTCAAGTAGGCATAATGCTTATGGGACATTAGCATGGTATATGAATATTCCAGAATTTCCCATCATAACATTTATTTCCTATAAATAAAATTTTTGGCGATAAAATTTAATGTATTGAAGATATACAGTTCGAAAGGAATCCAAACAACGTTCCCTTTTAAGATTAGATAAGCAAAATAAAGAGAACCGAAATGAAAAGGTGTGTATACAAATATAATCGTGTGTACAAATATCTGATTTTAAATTTATCAAAATAAATTTATTTCATTAGTTTTATTACTTCAAATGCCTCTTAGATGTCCGCAATTGAATATGCTGCAAGAAAAAATTCACAAATTTGTGAAACAGTTTTAACTGCTTGTTACTATTGTAACTAAGATTCGTTCCAGAATTCAGATTTTATGGAGAATTCCAGAGATAATATTGTAATTGTTTCAAAATTTCATTTTGAAGCTCTGTATAAATGGGTGAGAAACTATTTCTTTTGTGTATAATATTTCATTCGATGCTTTTAACAAACATGGTATAGCTCCATTTATCCGAATCAGAAAAAAATAAATGAACAAAACACCCAACAATGATTTTTAAATGCAATATGTAATACAGACAAAATTCAACAATACTGTTTTTGTAGTTATTTGGTGAATACGTTCGTGGTCATTTGATAAATTTTATTCTCTTTTTTCCCAGAAATTACTTAGTTTATTCAGCAATTATCTAATTAATAGCATATTCGAGTATTCGGATATGATCTGGATTCCAATAAAACGACAAACTGGTGTTCTAACATTGGTTGGAAACAAAATAATAAAGAGGAAATATAAAGCGAAGGCTTTGACCTACAGACGAAGTTGTAACATTTTCCTGTCGTAGTCTATAAAAGAGTAATAAAATATGTCACTTTCAAAATCTATAAAATATGTTAAATATATAAAGAATAAAAAAATATATAAGAATAAAATATATAAAGAATAGTTCTTTTCATATTTCACAGAGAACACTCAGTTTTACTCTTTCATATACATAGTACAGAAACAATACAGCCAACATCCAAAAATTCGTACTCGAGTTTTTGACGAATAGATCTCCCTGAGATGAAAACTATATTTTTGGCATAATGTAAGTCTGTTCGTCTAGGACAAAGATAAATTTAAAATGTTTCAATCCAGACGGATGAAATTCGGTACACGATCTTTACACCAAATTTGTGGATTTCGATCAAATTTTGAGCAAAATCTGCTCAGAGGAAACCAGTCTGTCCGGTCATTCCAATGTAATTTAACAAAATAATTACAAAACGAAGAGAGGTTAGCTAGATATGATTCTGTTCACAGATTTAACATTTATAGCATAGACACCTATCAAATCTTGACTTAAATTCAAGAAGGGTGTTGCCCGTCTATCGGTCTGTATTTACAGATATATTTAAATGCGGGAATTCAGAAACGCAATTAGTTAAATACATTTGGAAAATTTAACATATTTAACTACAAGTGTCATTTTTTGCCAAATTTTTACTTTAAATCTAGTGGGAAAAGCGCATTTAAATCAGAAATTCGGTTTTCGGATTTTAGTACCGCCTACCAGGACTAATACGCCAAATAACTCGCCAAGTTGACGTGATAGAATCAATAAAAATGTTTGATTTACGCCAAAGGTTAATATTTCATAAAGGTTTGCACTCAGCAAGCTACAATATATTCAGCACAACCATGTATGCACAGAAATGCACATTAACAAGTATTTGTCCTGTTGAAACAAGAAATTGCTATTTTCCGCTCTCTCAGCACATGCGCAATCTTCTTTATGCGCATGTGCTGAGACTTGTCCCGATTTTATGCGCATCCATGATTTACTCGAATCTTATAACTGACTGAGTGTGTGTAAACCTTTCTTTATATAGTATGCCTGTGCCATGCAAAGCTGTCTCTGGTTTAACACCTTTATCAGAGAGTATGCAAGAAAGTGTTGGGAAGACCACTCCACTGATTTCTCTGGCCATCAAAGACGGATTTTAGTGCTTTGAGACTTTGGAAAGTGATGATATGTTTATTTTCTTAATTTTATTAAGTGATAGTTTCTTTATTTTAGTAACTTAATAAATAAATAATATGTTAATCAACTTTTTTTCCTATTATGTACATTGTACATATAAATAAAATATTCAATATAAATTTCAAAATATTCAATACAGTAAAAAATCTTTTTAAAAATTTATCCTAATTATGAATAAAAAATATTCTTACTTATAAATAAAACTATTTGGATATTATAATAGGATATAAAGAAGCAATTAATTTCAAACGGATATGACATGAAAAATCCTTATTTTATCATATCTGTCAATGGAATATGAGATTAACCAGTAAATAAATAATTAATATCCCAATTATTAAGATCAGATTACCTACCTTAAGATCCCAATTATATCCCAATTATTAAGACCTACCTTAAGATCAGATTTCTCAGATAATAACCTAGTTGACAATCTGTGGCTGATATATATATATATGTGTGTGTGTGTGTGTGTGTGTGTGTGTGTGTGTGTGTGTGTGTGTAATGATTTAAATTTTTTGGAAATAGATTGCAGTGCGAAGACATTGAAGAAGACAATTCATTTTAAAATTCGCTTTATTCCATCTTCGAAGACATCCATACATTTTTAAAAGCAGACGTGACAAAAAAGGGCGGAACTTAATTTTCCCTCGTTTTTTATACCCTATTTTGATAGGAAAAATATTGTTTACAGTGTTAACATATGATTAGCATTCTCATAGGGATTTCCGTACATGTGACTTTCAAAACAAGGGAAACACAGAAATAACTTTATAAAATTATTTGTTTAGGTCAGCAACTTTTATCAATCCTTCTCATCGTGGGAATCACTCACTAAAGAACTTTACAAAGCATTTCGTGAAGGAATTAAGTAGATAACGTGGAATCGGATCAGGAAATAAGAGAATATTTTTAGAATGACTTTGATAAGGGCTAATTAAGATAAAACTTTAGAAATTAATTTGAATTTAAATTAAATGTTCAAATATCATTACACACACACACATATATATTCTACATACATATCATAGAGAAAGTACAGTAATCGTCAAACAATTCGAACTCGAGATTTCGACAAATCCGGGCATTCCACAGCTGCTCGAGTTCGAAAAACACATTTTTGGAAAATGTCAGTCTGTCTGTGACAAAAGTAACTCAAAAATGCTTTAAGCTAGATTGTTGAAATTTGATATACCCTCTTTAATTCTATGCTCCCGGTAAGTGCAAAAAGTCGCGTGCCTAAAAATTAGTTTTTTTTTTTTTACTCTTTAAAACTTTATATAAAGCATAAGAAAATTATCTTGAAGTGGAATTTATTTTCGATGAATGTTGAACTATTTCAACAACAAAAATCTTAGAAAATGCAGGCTTATTTTGAATTATTAAAGGGAAACTGTTCATGTTTTTATTTTCTTTTTGGCATACCAATAATATTTTACAAACCTTGCAGGCGTAGTGCAATATTTATTAAAGTGTTGGTGGCTCAAAAAACTGAAAGGAGCCCAATGAAAAAGATTTAAAAAATATACCATTTAAATTTATTATTTTGCCAATATAAAATTTGAAACACCTCTGATTTCCAATTATTAGAAATAATATAGAATGCAGTTTATAAAAAATCTGTTCCTTTCTGCATTGTATATATTAATTTCCTGGAAAACTAATGAAGTAAAGAGGATCGTGAAGAGTAAACACAATTTTATCTTCTTTTACTTCTCGAAAACCACACACAAAAAAGTCCATTTTTATATTAGCAGTTAACGTACATAATTAGAGGGTGGGAGGCTCTGGTGACATTTAAGGGGGAAAAATATTTTTTAATCCTCAAATGATTACTTTATTCATTCTCATAAAATTACATAATCTTGCAGAATTCTTACAGCAATTCAAACTAGTCTGTTGTAGCAGTTACATAACTCTTATCGTCTCTTTTGAATACTAAATGGCGATGCTTGATCTATCCCTGGCTATCCTATATGCCATCCCATAATGCATTGCGAGTGTAATGAGAATGAGATGTGATACTGTACTATTAAGCTGCGTGCATGATTGTCTTGTCTTTGTATTTCTTCCATGTGTGAATGTGGTTATTTAAGAAATGCTCCTTAAAACATCAGGGGCCGCGGTGGCCTGGTGATAAGGTCTCGGCTTCGGAACCGGAGGGTTTCAGGTTCGAGACTCGATTCCATCGAAGAACCGTCGTGTGAAGGGGTCTCTTGCACGTTGAATCTGTCAGGACCAAACGTCCTCCCGCTGATGTGGTGTGGTGTGGAGAGGGGTGTACCAGTTAAGGTGTCGTCCTCGTCATCTGATCATGGTTCAAAATGACGAGGTACGTTCCAAAATAGCCCTCGTGTTGTTTTAAAATGGGGCGTTAATATAACTAAACTAAACTGAAAACATAAGTCCTATTGCTTCCTGCACAGATCATAATAATCTACATTCCACCACCTCGTCTATTAAAATTGAAATTTTCTATTTAATTTCATAATTAAAACGTAATGCATTTTATATCAAACAGCAGTATTTTTGCATTTGTGTAAAATTGCGAAGTTTTTAACTAGTACAAAATATCGATAAATAATTAAGAATATTTATGCTTTTCACACTTATGTATTTCTCAATCAGTTTATAATTTTCCGATTATATTCAGAGAAGTTTCCGCAAAATTGAAACTGAATGCATTGAATTTCACTTTACTTCTAAATTTTATTGCAGCAATTCATTTTAATTAATATTCATCATATTTTTAAAAAAATGTACTAATTGCTAAAAGATGAGACAAATAAACAGTAATGGTCAAAAAAATTTTTTTAATAATTAGAATTTTTTTGATAAAGCAATCAAAAATTTATAATTAAATAAGTATTAGAAAAGAAAACGGAGAAAAGTATTTTTTTAAAAATATTTAAATAATAAGCATCAATAAAAATAAATAAGTAAAGAGGAAGAAACTATATGTTTTAATTTAAAAACATCTTTAAACTTTTAATATCCTATGCATGATAAAATAGGAGAAACTTATTGCAATCGTAATAAAGTTTTTTTCAAAAAAATTCTGTTGTTGTATATAGATCTTCTTACCTAATAAATAAAGTTTCATACCCTTAGTTATTGTCTGATATGTCTTTTTTCTTAGCACTCATAGCATGACTTGAGAAGCCCTCATCAGTCACTGTTAAGGTTAGTATATCCACTAGACAAAAAGTGATCACCAAAACCAGTGAGTGTTACTGGATGATTAAGATATCACCACAATACCCCCCACCAGTGAGTTGATGAAGAAACGAATGATTTTTATAGAGTCAAGCGTTATGGCAAGCGAGGAACATGTTTGTCAAGCCAAGCATTATGGCGAAGGTTTTGGCAGCGACATTGTGGAAATTGAATTCCCTCAAGGATCGAACTCGCGACTTCACTTTTTGCAGCCGCATAACATATTCACTGAACAAAAAATGATCACTCAAGTCCAGTGGCTGTTACTGGCTTATTAACACATTACACAAGTTTAACAGAACGGAATAGCAATACGTAGCTTCCCCTATTGGCACAAAACTCCCAACAACATTGGCACGAAATCTTCACGATATTGGTTGACATTCAGAAATTCCAACTACATTTTGGTGATTTCGTATAATATCTTGTGATCATAGGATTATTTCTATTAATATCATTTATGATTCTAGAAGATTTCAATATTCTTGATGTAATAAGTAGACCCTTAGAAAATCAATGTGATCTACCCTTAGAATTGTATTTTTTCTAAGTTTTTTTATAAGTTTAACAATGTGTTTAAGCTTTAAATGTGTGAAACCATTAAAAAATATTCTATGCCTCCTCAGTGAAGAATAGATCCCATTAATTTTCCTAAGATTAAAAATAAAAACAATTGTTATTCCCACTGGTGTAACATGGTGTAATAGACCGGGGCATATACCAAATCTGCAGCACCCTTATTTAGGTATTTAAATCCAAAAGAATCCAAAATTTATAGAAATACTATGAAGCCTTTCGGTAAGAATAGAATGTTAATGTGTATTGTACAAGTTACAAATAAAGACATCATATATTTCATCACAGTCAACGTTTACATAGAGCAAAGTCTTTTATTGCACTGTCAGTTTTTATCGCATCAAATACTTTTTGCTCAATAGACAAGATTGGTTGGTCTTAAAATAATTATTGTTGATCTTAAAATAATTTTTTGATCAATTTTAGTTTTGAAAGTTTTCCTTACTGCTTTCATTGCTCATGACAATTGAGAGGATATTTGGGCATTATTCTATTATTGGGTAGAATATCTTTCATCATGGATATCACCGTACATTGGAATAAGCCAAAAAATTCCACATTAATCAATATATTTTCGTTGATTCTGGCAGTTAGGGAAAGCGCGAAATCGAATTCATTCGAGTTTGAAATCCATTCAGCCAGCTTTGGCAAATATCGGATGATTATAAAAATTACTATCCGGATGCTTAGTTTAGTTTTTTCAGTGGCGGATTTCCGCACAGGCGGTGGAGGTGGTCGCTGTTTATGTGATTTAATTATTGTTTTTAGTTAATTATTTTATTTGTATTTTTTTATTCTTTGTATATTTGTTTATAAACGAATACTGAACATAGTATGCTCCAACCCATAAGTATGCCTGGAATGTGAGGGAATAGCTCTTAAGATTTTTTTTTTTCTTTTGAAAACTGATATATCCGGCGTTGATGTGTAACTGGTGCTGGCAGGCACTCGCTCGCTCTCCGTTAGCGGCAAAAAGTATTATTTGTTTGCTCGTTGTTAGCGGCAATTTCTATATTTCAAATATATATTATCAATTATATTATGTGCTTCCTTGCACACACACACACACACACACACACACACACACACACACACACACAC
>JAPMOQ010031823.1:100617-285336 GCA_026543055.1 Argiope trifasciata
ACACACACACACACACACACACACACACACACACACACACACACACATATATATATATAAATTGATAGATAGATAGATATGAGTGTGTATGTATGGGAAAATAAACAAGAAAATGTAAAGAATTTTTCTTTGGATTAAATACATACACCCTGCTACAGTCACCTCATGTCTCGAGGTACATAGGGGTCCTCAAAATCTTCTTGGACGTGTATCACAATGCTAAGCAGAAGGTTAATTTAATTTCTCAGTCTCCAATCTGATTCGCAGAATTTTCACCCATTACTCTTTCTTTTAAAATAAAATGATAATTCATTGATAAAAGTGTTAGTGAAAAAATGAAGTAAGTAAAATACTTGCGGAATCAAAACGCTGCGGCCGCAAATTCTTTACTTAAACTTTATATAAATTCAGAATGCCCTCTCATCGCCTCTCTTTCCTATTCACACACAATACTACAGTGATGGAAAAAAAAAATCCCAACTCTAGGAAGGAGCTGTGCTAGAGCTGTATCGTAAGCTGTATTTACTATTTAAAAAATATGTTGACCGTAAATATGGCTTTAACATATGCATAAAAATAATTAAACTAGATATCCTTGCATTTCTATTAGAATAAAATTTTTGCAGTAATAATATTTTTTTTTCTCTAAGGTTTACAAACAGATGTGAATTGGTGCATTTTTCTCTTTTTTTAAAGATATGGAAGAGCTCCCAAACATGTAGAAATTGCATTTAAAAAGTAAGTTAAATTAGTTGCTGTTGTTTTATGTTGTCTTTTTATTGTCTACGTACACTGATGGAAAAAAAAAATCCCAACACTAGGAAGGAGCTGTGCTAGATAAACGAAATTTGCTAGGCGTGTTTATACATCTGAAAGATGACGTCGATTCAAATTTCGAGCTACGCGCGTAAGTGTGACGCTAGTAGCGACACTATCAACATGCAAATGAGGTTTGCTTTAAATAAGCGCTGTAAGGTTCGTGATCGTTATTTACAGTTGAGATTTGACGTAGTGGGTTAATGTTAGTCAAGGATGCCTCTGAGAAGACGAAGAAGCCATTATCAACAGCTAACTGAGTTAGAACGAGGTCGTGTTGTAGGGCTACGAGAAGGTGGGTTTTCTTTCTGCGATATTGCTGAAAGACTTGGCAGGAATGTATCCACTGTGCATGAGTATTGGCGGCAGTGGTCAAGGGAAGGTACTACCTCAAGAAGACCAGGTTCCGGGCAGCCACGTGGTACTACTGAGAGGAAAGACCATCGTATTCGGCGTATGGCTGTGGCTAATCGTACTGCGTCTGCAGCTGAAATTCGAGCTGCAGTTGGCACCACAGTGACACAACGAACTGTTACAAATCGGTTACTTCAAGGACAGCTCCGAGCCAGACGCCCTGTACAGTGCATTTCACTGACTCCAAACCACTGCCGTTTGCGACGTGAGTGGTGTCAAGCTAGAGCTCATTGGAGGACGGAGTGGAGATCTGTTGTGTTTTCTGATGAAAGCCGGTTCTGCCTTGGTCGCATTGATAGCCGTTTGTTGATTAGAAGGAGGCCAGGTGAACGCCTGCTAGTGACCTATCTGCGGCCTAGACACACAGGGCCTACTCCTGGAGTTATGGTTTGGGGAGCAATTTCATATGACAGCAGGAGCACTCTCGTGGTTATCCCACGCACCCTGACTGCAAATTTGTACTTCAGTCTAGTGATACAACCTGTTGTGCTGCCATTCATGAACAGCATTCAAGGGGCTGTTTTCCAACAGGATAACGCCCTCATACCGCTGTTGTAACCCAACATGCTCTACAGAGTGTCGACATGTTGCCTTGGCCTGCTAGATCACCAGATCTTTCTCCAATCGAGCACGTATGGGACATCATTGGACGACAACTCCAGCGTCATCCACATCCAGCATTGACTACCCAAGTGCAAGAGGCATCGAACTCCATCCCACAAACTGATATCCGACACCTGTACGACACAATGCATGCACGTTTGCATGCTTGCATTCAAAATTCTGGCGGTTACACCGGTTACTAATGTACCAACATTTCACATTTGAAATGGCTCTTGTCGCCAATGGCTCTACCTGTGATCTTGAAACTTTAATCAATTAAATATGTTACCTAGACAAATGTATTCCTAAAATTTCATTACTGTACGATAATTTTTTCTTGGTGTTGGGATTTTTTTGTCCATCAGTGTATGGTAAGGTATCCGACTACGTTTGAAGCAAAATTTTTGAAAAAAATGGATTTTTTAAATACTAATTAAAACTATGGTTTTTGATGTATTGTTAATTATAATATAAAATACTATAAAAACATATTTGAAAATATAATATATTTTGAGAAATAGAAAATTTTAATGAAATTTAACCAAAATGGTTAACACACTATAATAAATTGTAAGGCAGCAATCGTATTTTTCTTTGTACGAAAGTTGTAGAATATAATGAACCAAAACGTAAAATATAAAAATCCAACAAACTTATTTGAAAATATAATGTATTTTGAGAAATAGAAGAATTTGTAATAAATTTTGATGAATTTTAACCAAAACTGTGAACAATCTACACAAAATGTTAATGCAGCCATCCTATTTTTTCTTTGTACACAAGTTACGGAATATAATGATGAATAAAATGAACCAAAAGCTAAGAAATATTTTAAGATGCAAAGAAGTTATGGGCAAAAATATACGTATACATGCATTTTTTCCATACATTCACAACTTAAATTTTCTAAAAACAGCTATAAATGAAAAAGTATTTGACCAACAATAAAATTTTCGGTTCATTTCATTGCGAATATTATTTAAAACATACATTGAAATTTGTAAATAAATACCTCTATTCGTTTTTGAGATATCATGTAAACGGTGGAAAAATTTTATGAAAATGAAAGTTTTGCTTAAAATTCTCCTGAATGATAAGTCAGGCTTTCCTTTTCCTAGAAAAGATTAATTATTTTGAAAAGAGTCTGAATTACAAAAAATAACTATTTTAAATATTCAACGATAATCAGTGTTTTTTAACGCAGTTGGATACTTTATTCAGGGTTTGGATAAATAATCTTGATATAGAGAACTATTTCCTCGAAATCCTGAAGAATAGAAGTCGCTGAAGAACTCAATGGTAGCTGCTTTCAAATGCATGTTTATAATAAAACACGATTCATTGGTCTAGAAACAATACAAAAAATGACTTAATATACAAAACTGGTCGATAAAAGGCTTAATATCTGTACAAATAAAAAATTAAAAGCTACAAAGGCATTAAGAATTGCCTTTCAATACATAACGATATCACAGAATAATTATTAAGATAAATTTAAAATTTAAATAAGTTTATCTTACTGCTCTTTTGTCAAAGTTTACCTTGGAGGGATTTCAAAATATTTCAGCGTCTGGGGTCTCGTATTACCAAAAACTGCCACAGGTTATGTTAATGTCTGTAGCAGTTACATAACTCTAATTCTCTCTTTTGGATACTAGATGGTGATGCCTGATAGGCTATCCCTTATGCCATCCCATAATGCATTGCGAGTTTAAATCGAATGAGATGTGATACTGTACTGTTAAGCTGCGCGCGTTAATGTCTTGCCTTTGTGTTTGTTCCGTGTGTGAATGTGGTTATTAAAGAAATGTTCCGGAAAACATAAGTCCTGTTGCTTCCTGCACAGATCATAATAATCTGCATTCCACCACACGTCCCATTTTAATGCAACACTTGGACTATTTGCAGACGGAGTTTTCAATTTCGAGCCACTATCAGATGATGAAGATAATACCCGAGTTGGAGCTCCCTCTCCTAACTTCCACACCACACCATCGAGAGAACGTTTGGTCCCGATGGATTTAACGTACACCAGACCCCTGCACACGACGATTCTTGGGTGGAATCCCGTCTGGAACCTGAAACCTTCCGGTTCCGAAGCCGAGACATTACCACCAGGCCACCGCTATCCATCCCGAGGATTGAGATCATAACTTTTGCGCCATTCACAGAAACAGAATAAAAATTTTGGTTTCAAGGAATTTTGAAAAATGTTCTCAAGAATCAATTTGAGAACTAAAGTTTAACTCTTAAAAGTTGTTGATTATAATGACAAAATTTCCAACTTTTCAAATGGGACCACCCGTTTTTTTCATTAGAATATGTTTATCATAGCAACAATAATAATAATAATAGCAATAATAAAAAACAGCGTTTGCAGCACGGAAATCACCAGCGGTAGATGGATATTGTTGAGGGAAATTGCAATATTTTCAAAATTTCAAAATAAACTTTTCATTGCAGTCTTGAACGTTGTTTAATGCCGAAAATTAGATAATTTTTAAAAATAAATTGCGAAGATGAGATAAATTTTAAATGGTTCCATTCTACGACGAATTTCAAAATATTACACACAAAAACACGCGTGTCATTTGCAAACATGAAATCGTTTTAAGAGCATGTAAAAATAAGACGTTATTTATGTAACTAACCTTATATAACATCAGCACATTTGTATCATTTTTTTTAACGAAGGGGTGAAAAAAATATTGGCATGCCTTGGCGTCATCTCTTTTCACTAAATTACTGATAACGACTGAGAGAAAAGCTTATATTATGTCCCATGTTTGTTACCCCCACTACTCAACGGATAACGAAAATTCAGTAAAGTTAGATTCAATGAACTGACATCCATAAAAAACTCTATAAATAGCTACAATTATTACACGTTTAAGAATTGGCCATAGGCATTTGTTGTTGGGGGAGCCCGCCCCTCGATATGCCAGTGCCTTTTGACAGTTCGGCACATTCTCATGGAGTGCTCACGTTTTGACACTCAACGAATTCAAAGTTTTCACTCCCCTCATTTTGTTTTAAAAGGCATCCTCCTTAAAGTTCCCCATTCTCAACTTTTTAATTTTTAAAAAATGATTGGTTTCTTTTATCTTATTTAAGTATTTTATCATTTTTTGTGATACTTTAAGTCTATATGACAGTTTATTTATTGATATTTTTTAAAAATCTTGAATAGTTTTGAAGCAGAGATTTTGATTAACTTTTAGAACGTGACCATTTTATGAACCATATGTTTGCATACACCTTGTCGTTGGCGCTGCGTAATCAGAAGTGGTTTTAGCGCCAGTAAACTCAACTATCAACTCCAACTGTAAATAGCTTTTTTCAGGGATGAGACTAACGTGTCAGAGAAACGATATTACAAATTCGAATCAATACTTCAAGCCAAATGGGGGAAAATGTGTTAAATGCTCTTAAGTGTTGACACAACATTTAGTCAAATTGAAAGTCAATTTTAACACTTATAAAAAGGAAAGTATTTATTCTATTATCGCGAAGGCGTATGAAAAGATGTTTATGTTATAATATCATCTGAAGTGGTCTCCCTAAATTTTTTTTGCATATTCTATAATAAAGCTGTTATCTCAGAGAGGATATTAGAGAATGTCTTGTATATGGCACTGCCGTACAACAATTACGAAATATTAACTTTTCGGATGAATTTAGCATTGTTGTTTCTGATGGAACTTGTCATAGACAAGCTCGCTTGACTAAGTCAGTGAATTTAAGCCGAAGTTTTTACGTCTCTTGCTTTTCAGTAGCGCCATCTAGGGTTAAGAGTACGATTTAGCTACTCACGCTTCACATTCGTTTGCACAAACCTTTTTTGCAGAGAAGGGCTCATTCACATGTTTCATAGATAGGAAGAACAATAATGCCCGAACCTGGATGTGAACCCGGGAAGACGCGCTACCCCAATGACAGGAGTCGAGTGGATGAATTTAGTGTTTTTATGAATTTGTCGTGTGATCTTTAGCTAGTTTTTTTGGTAGTTAATCCTTTGTATGCAGTTAATAGTATCCGAAAATCGAATTAGTATTTTAGACACGTTCGTCACCAACCGATTAAGGCCAAAATTTGACACAGTACTTTTATTGTAGTCACAAAGTCACGAACTAAATTTGATGCCTTTTATTGCGATTTGGAGTAATTGTGTTTTCATACTTCTGGAAATAGAGATCGAGAGACGGTCACCTGCTCGTTGAATTTAGTTCAAAATTTGATAGATTCCACTTAGTATTTTTAGTATTAATATAATTAATTATAATAGTACTTTTGCTTTTAAATATGCGTTTTATTTTATATTCAAACAGCCGAACAGTCACACTTTATTTGAACGAACTTTGCTCGGAATTTAATAGAAATTTATAAAATTGTATATCAAATTTTATCTATCTTGTTTAAAATATTTTCGAGTTATGTATGTCAGTTTAGTTATATTAACGTCCCGTTTTAAAGCAACACGAGGGCTATTTTGGGACGGACCAGGTCATTTTGAACCATTTGAAGATGACGAGGACGACACCTGATCTGGCACCCCCCTCTCCACACCACGCCACACCAGCGGGAGGACGTTATGTATGTCAGAGCAGACAGAGAGTGTTTTCCGATCTCTAGGAGATCTGAAGAGTGGAGATTCATCTTAATATCGAATTTAAATTTTTTGATGATTACAATACGTTTTCTATAATTAATGTTCATGAAAGTAATAAAAGCAAAAGGGAAGATGCCCAAGAAAGTTCATTTAAACTAAAGAAATGTGAATCATACAATTGATTTAGCAATGCAATGGGTTTAATTTTTTAATACGAAAAAGAATTACTGCAAATAGTTCTTAAATTAAGTTAAAAATATAAATAGAAAATTAGGCAAATACTATATATATATATAGTAGTATATACAAAGTAGCATTTTTTGAAAGTGTTATATATATATATACAACTTTTTGATTAAGTATTAAATTCTTCAAAGTAATTAAAAATATATAACACAAGTTTAAAATGTGTGATAAGCATTAAACATGCTTAAATGAGGAAATCTAGGAGAACAATTTGAATAAAATATAAATTTCATCTTAATAAGCAAAAGAGAGAGAGTGATAGAAAAGAAAAAAAAATCTAAATATGAAATGCAAGGATATAAATTCAATAGCTTTGACCGTTTTCATTAGTAAGCAGCTGGAATCAATGATTCAAAAAAATTAAGGTTTTGTATCATTCGAAACTTTTTATGTGCTTTTACTTACAATTTTTATGTAGTTTGAAAAAATACTATTTTTAAAAGAATTTAAAAATAATAGTTAAAAATTATACACAAATCATACACTATGCATTAAAAAACATTTACAAACTAATTCTTAAGCTTAATATTATTTTGCCAATTTCTTTTCACACAAAGCAGCTCCACATTATCTAACTTATTTTCTGTAATAGTATTTCTAGACAGTAACTCAGGTTGCTTGACCTTAAATAAAAAGATGAAATACTAAGAATTGACAATTATAGAAACATAATTCCAGAGCATATTTTAAAAGCATTAAATATTTTGAAGAATAGTGTCATTACAATACAATGAATTTTTGACTATGTAAAATTTTTTAACTGATTACTGATTTCTTAGTTTTTTTTTCAAAAATTATATTGAAACTACTAACAAGGGTATGCTTCGACAAAAACGCGTTGGATAAATTGTTATAATAACAAGTGATATATATACAATTTTTTAAATTCAATTGCTACTTAGATCATTAGAGAGAAATTTTATTTTAGTTAATTTTTATTAAATAATTATCCAAAAAATTATTAATTATCAAAAAAGGATTCATTTTCGTAAAAATTGAACTCGTATTCTTCACCTTCACACGTAAAATAATGAAATCCTCGCATTTTTCAGATGGAGCTCCTGCTTTTTGGCTTCAACTTTCATTACAAACTGCTAAAACTCTATTTAAAGTAGTAAAAATGAATTAAATTTAATGAATAAATTGATATTCGAAGGAAAAAAACTGCATTAACATCGAGTGTCATCCACTGTAAAGATAAAAAATGTATTTGAACTCGAGTGGATGAATAAAAAGTATTTTATGAACGGTTGAAAATTTGAACAAGATATATAAATATGTATGTGGAGAGTGTGAACTTATAGCAATATTGAAAAATGCACTTCATGGGCCCATTTCTTATTTTTATTCAATTAATTTAATGACCGAAAATTACGTATACATAATGCGGTTACGTAAATAATAAACGAGGACAAAATCCTAATTAAAAACTTCATTATTTCCGCTAAATTTGAATTTGTTTAGATGGTAATAAAATTAGTAGTAAAATTGATTTTGAATTTATCCCCTCCCCCCCAAGATTTAATTGAAACAGAAATATATCATTTTAGAATAAAAGATGCGTGTAGCTGTTTTTAGGTTGATTTACTTCACCCAGAGCAATTATTTGGAACCCTAATAACGCAAATATTTCAAAGAATTCTATGATTTGCAACGATTCTCGTGTATTCGTATAGGCATTAGGTAATATTAACTCCACAAATCGAATAATTGTTAAAACTCAAGCTAATACACATTTTCTTGGAAGCAGATTTATATGAATATATATATATTTCTTTGTTTGATAACATTTTGATATCTAAAATAATGAATGGGGTGACTGGCTTTTAAAAAAAGGAATAAAATTGGTTTCATTCCCTACGAACATTCCGAAATCACACTACAAAAATTCTTTAAAAGAGAAAGCTGTGTCTGAATATAAATTTTATCAAATATCATGTAATGCGCAATTTGTGAAATATTTTATTGTTTTCATTCAAAGGCGTTTATAAGTTAACAACTTTGAGTTTGATTTTAAACTAATCCAGCTTCTACCCAGCAAAAAAAAAAAAAAAAAAAAAAAAAAAAAAAAAAACGCTTTAATTTATTACCTTTTGACTTAACATATTAATTATAGTTATATTATACTATTATTAGTAGTAGTTATATTATACTACTTTAGTTATATTAACATCCCATTGTAAAGCAACTCTAGGCTATTTTGGGACTTCCTAATTTTGAACCGCGATCAGATGACGATATCTGAACTGGGACTCCCCTCTCCACACCACACCAGCGGGAGGACGTTTGACCCTGACGGATTCATTGTGCAACCGCCCCCTTACACGACGGTTCATTGGTGGAATCGGGTTTTGAGCATGAAACCCTACGGCTCACGAGCCGAGACCTTGCTACCAGAAAACCGCGGCTCTTTTCAGGACCTGATAGCTGCATGTATAATAAATTCCCTTCTGAAAGACTTTCAGCTATGAATTATTTGCGGAAAAACTATATTACTTTTTTTTGCCTTTGTTAAGAGTAAATTAACCTTTGAGATGTTTTTTACACAGATTAACAAAGTTTATTATTGTATTAATTAGACTGTAATTTCAGTGCATTTGGTAATATATACATATTGTTCAGAATCTGTAATATAACTTCTCAGCACGAATAGGTCCTTCTTAAGAAAGACCGATTTACGATCAGCTCTTTTGGATGCCGGATCCGACCATATCAAATTTGGTGACCATTTGGCGATACATTAATTAGTAGAATCTTCAAGAATTTTGTTGATAGAAGCCGAGATATGTCTCATTGTTTTAGAACCTTCTCTATCATGCTCCGGAAACTATATAAGCCGAATACAGTCTCGTATAGAGTCGTCGAGAGGTTAAGAGTCGCATAGCGAATCAACGGCTGAATAGTTGGATCAGTCCTGCGAAGCGCAAGCTTGGAGTGGAGTTTAAGTAATTATTGAATTGTCCTGCATTCCTTGAGTTTATTATAGAAGAAGCATCGAATAACTAGTCTTGTAGTAATGAGTCGACAATTGGATACAGATAAAGGAACGGTTACACGATCTGAGAAGCTTCAGACGAGCCATGCGTTCCCCCTTTAGACCGATTCTACCGATGATTTGTCGGTCAGGTAGGTCTAATGCCACTTGGTCATACCAAGCCCGAATGAGCGGAGTTCTTTCGAATTAAGGCGGAAGTGTGCGCCTTTCGTTGTGAACGAGCACCGTGAAGGTGAAAGAACGACTTTGCTCAAATACACATGACACAACCCTTTTTAGAGGGCGATCGAACTCATTCATCCATCCGCAAGTCAGAATTTAGATCCATATCAGAGACCGACTCATCCCTGATTCAGTACCCCCAGAAGTTATGGGAAACTTGGAGGACTTTGCAGTCACGACTTATTCAACGTGCCCCAACTGCCATTAGCAACACGGCCGAAACGAGGACAAAACTCGCTACCTTTTCGTTACGAGATTGACGCTCTACCAACCGACAAGTTGTCGGTAAAAAGGGCAGGCATCACAGAAGTCCAGAAAACCGCAAGAGGGGTCGAAGGTGGAACGCGTGGCTCGCCTGTAGGATAGGCAGGTCGTTGGAACTCGGCTTAAGTCAGTGGGGAGTGCAGGCATTTGAAGAGACCGCAGAGCGAAGCTACGAAAATTGCCTCCTCCTTTGATGTCTGTCGATTTGTAATTCCCTCCTCCTCCTGTCTTGCCACTTTGTGTGTTGTTGATTGTGGTTAGCTAATGATTGCTATTTGTGGACTGCTGTTTGTGACTTATGTACGTCTTGGCTGTGCATTTGTTGCCGGTGTATTCGTGCTTAATAAATGTCGTTGTTTGTTACTGAGGCCTGTTGATTGCGTTACACTATACACCCATTACAAGCGAAGCCATGGACTTTACGGATTTAGTAGCGGAAGCTCCGTATATATCCTTCCTCATAATATAATTCTACTTCTAAATGTCACCATTTTCAAGTAATCAATTTTATATTTTGTTCTATATTGATCTATGCATATTCTTTCGTTTCGATTCACATATGCACTTATAACTTTCCACCTTTATCTAAATACCAACTTACATTTGCAAATACTATACTAGTGTGGCATACAAGAACTGTATTTCCCAAAGTCTTACGCGCATGCACAAGCAGACAATTTAGTTTAGTTTACTTATATTAACGCTATTTTGGGATGGACCTCGTCATTTTGAACCAGGGTCAGAAGAAGAGGACGACACCTGAACTGGCACCCCCCTCTCCACACCACAGGGAGGACATTTGGCCGGACAAATTTAACGTGCAAGAGACCCTCTCGGACCCTCCGGTTCCGAAGCCGTAACCTTACCATCAGGCCACCGCGACCTTCCTTACACGCAGACAAAAATCAGGTATCGCTCTCTTCATCTGACAGTGATTCAAAATAACGAAGTATGTCCCCAAATAGCCCAAGTGTTGCTTTAAAACGGGACGTCAATATAACTAAACTAAACTAATTTGCGTGTATCAAATTAAGCATTGAATTTATTCTTCCAATTCAGGAGTCACTCTTTCTTAATTATTATATCTTGTCCTAGGGTTCGGAATGTTCCTGATTTGAAGTCCGATTTTACCAAAGATCTGCTGAGCAAGCAGATTTTATGCATGCTAAATTTATCGGAGCTGATCGTATTTCTCTTGGAAGCAGGAGATGTGCCATTTCAGGCGCTCTCTTTATTTTCTGCTCTCTATCAAAATTATCTCATTTGCCTCCAAAGGGAAATAGTTTCCATAATTTATCATCAGAGCTATTCTTCACATCTCCGTAAGATGGTGGGAAATTATTCTTCTTTTTCAAAATATCTATAGAAATTAAAATTTTTTTTCAACCTTTTTTCAATTGCTTTTTATTTTGAGTTTTTTTTTTCTTTAACCATTTTCCTTATAAATAAAAAAATATTATTTATATTATTATTATTAAATTAAAAAATATTATTATTATAAAAAATTTATCCGAGTTGATCGTATTCCTCTTGGAAGCAGGAGATATGCCAATTCAAGAGCTCTCTTTATTATCTGATCTCTTTCAAAATTATCTAATCTGCCTCCAAAGTGGAATAGTTCCTATAATTTGTCGTCAGAGCTATTGTTCACAGCTTCGTAAGTTGGAGGAAAATTATTATTATTATTATTGCAAATGTAATCCAAACTAAAACCAAGAACCACGATGTGTTTCTCTGGGGCATTTTCTATGCAATCCCAGTTCGCTTCGCTTGCTCGTTGTACATTAATACATTTTTACTAGTACTACGAAATTACTAAAAACATTCACTACTAAAAGGAAACAAAAGCTACTTAAATTGTACGAAGTGCTAGCATTAATTTTACATCAATTATTAAAAATAAATTCCTTATTAGCACACGATATAGTGCGATAGTTTTATAACGTTATCCAACATACTGAATATTGACCAACAACGCAAACATGCCATTGGACATTTTGTGCAAATAGGCTCATCAATTACTAAAACTACAATTTTCAAAACTAAGATCATAATTTGAATCAATGAATCTAGCAGAGAGAGATCTATGTAAATATTATAAAGCAAAAATATATAATTCTGAGATGCTTAAAAGTTAAAATTGAATTTATTTCTTATCTTCTGTTTGGAAAAGACAAATTTCGTAAAAATTGGTCATCCAAATACTAATAACAATGAAATAGTAGCAGAGTTTAGTTTAGTTATATTAATGTCCCGATTTTTTAAAGCAACACGAGGGCTATTTTCCGACGGACCTCGTAATTTTGAACCATGGTCAGATGATGAGGACAACACCTGACCTGGCACTCCCCTCTCCACACCACACCACACCAACGGGAGGACATTTGGCCTGACAGATTTAACGTGCAAGAGATTCCCTCACACGACGGTTCTTCGGTGGAATTTAGTCTCGAACCTGAAACCCTCCGGTTTCGAAGCCGAGACCTTACCACCAGGCCACTGCGGCCCTGTAATAGTAGCAGAAGATAGCGAGTAAATAAGATTAATTTATTTTGGATGAACTATATATTATCTCAAAAATATATCATACTTTTTTAACATTTTAGATTATATTCAAGCAATAATGAGAGAGCGTTCTGAGAAGTTAATTTGCAATGTTTCTGTAGCTAAGAAATTTCTCTCCAAACTTAAAAACGCTTCTCACTATTTCGTTCATTCGCACTATATCTTTTTATGATTGATTTTTTAATTCTATTTTTTGGCTCTTTCTCGTTTCCGATTTTAACAAAATTTCTTGACTTAAATTTATGTTTCCAAATTATCCAAATCCAAAAAATAGAGATTTTCTACCAAAACAAACGATCCGTGTTGTCGTGCTGTTGCCAAACGTAGATTTACAAATTCGACCTGATTTTGCGACCACATATTTTTACATATAGAGATTACACTATCTGACCTTTTCTTATTTAAAGAGTTCATGAAATAAAGATGCTGTTTAAAAAAAATTTATGATGAAATATAAAGTAACATTAAGATGCCATTTTAAATAAAATTTGCCTTACTGATTATAGAGCTTTCTCAAAAAGATCTAATTAGTTAGTATTATATCTTTTCGAAAGGAAATCCATGCTTGTAGATTGTTGGGTTTTGCTGTTCATATGCCTACATACAAATTTGCAGACAAATAATCATTCATGAATTTACTAAAATTTTGATAGACATCTATAAATCTGGTATAAAATCATAATTTATTTATACTAGTTATGTATGGCTTTCACAGCAAATGGTCAATCATACAGAGGTTTCACATAAAAGGATCTTGTTCAAAATTTGATAAGAGATTTATTTTTTTAATGCTAATACCATAAAAAAATTTACAATAATACTTAGCAGGCATATTTAAATAAGACTGAATTTCAAGGTATTATTTTTATATCTGGGGAAGCTTAGCACATGGAGTATACCAACTTCAAGATCTAATTCTAAACATTTTTTTTTTAAAAATTTTTAGTGTCTCTAAAATGGAGATTTATGAGCATCACAAGTTCTAATATTTGATAATAATGAAAAAAAAAAAAAAATCGTTGTATATTTCATATGTAAAAAATAAAAATGTAAAGAGTGCAAATAAAAATGAATGCAATACATTTTTTAAATCCTAATGCAACAAATAATAGCAATGTTTGGCAGCCAATAAATGGAAATAAAACAAAAGAAAAATCTGTATAACAATTCATTGACATATTGAAACTAATCATAATTATTGTTACGAATTTGTAATATTACTTTCCTTCTCAAAAAGTCTTCTGAGCCTTTAGAATTTTACTGTTATTGTCACAGTTGCTGAATGGTTGTCAAGTCAATGCCCACCAATAGTAGTGATCATTTAGAGGCAAAAGTGAAGATTCTCGAATATTCAAAATCTTGATGATATTCCCATTACAATTGGAGTTTGGGTCTTTGTTCTTCTTTGTTCAATGCCTTATCATAAGAATGCGGAGGCATACAGATAAGGTAGAAAGTACAAACCAATTGGGGCCGCAATAGCCTGGTTGGTAGAGCATCAGACTCGTAACCGAAAAGTAGCGAATTCTGTCCTCGTCTAGGCTAAAGACCGCCGTGTTGTTAATAGCAGTTGGGGCACGTTAAATAAGTCGTGACTGCAAAGTCCTCCAAGTTCCCATAACCTCTGGGGGTACGGAATCAGGGATGAGTCAGACTCTGATTTGGATCTAAATTCTGATTTGCAAATGGATGAATGAGTGTATGAATGAGTTCAACTGCCCCCTAAAAAGGGTTTTGTCGTGTGTGTTCGTGAAAAGTCGTCCTTTCACCTGAACGGTGCTCTTTAACAATGAAAGGCGCACACTTCTACCTTCATTCGAAAAAGCTACTCTCATTCGGACTTGGTATGACCAAGTGGCCTTAGACCCACCACCACAAAGCAATTGAGAGATTTCTCTCTTTAGAATGTTGGTTATCTCTTTGAGTGCCTAGCACTGTTGTTTCATAACAATTTGCCGCTTATGTGTTATTGATTTCTGCAAGTGCTGTTTTGCCTCTTTTATTACCTGTAGGGTAAAGTGTCATTAACCATTTCTGAGTCTGTAGGACAGTTCATTTTGTACCAATTGAATGGAAGTCTGTAACACTATAATTATTGAATTAACATTGATGTATTGCAAAATTATTTTAAGCCATGCCAATGGAGTCAATTCATACTGACATGATGCATTTCAAACAAAATTATAATAAACATCAAACTTTTACTTTTAAGTTTCATTGAGCATCTTGTAAAAAGTTAAATATTTATTAACATGTTAAATAGCATGTGACTGAGTGCGTTGCATAAAAGAAAATCCCGACAATCACAACAAAACCTTTCAGTCATATATTAATATAATATAAAGTATTGGTTCTGCCAGCTCAGAAATGAACAGTTTGCAAAAACTACTTTTCAAGATAACGAAGTAGTCAAAATCTTACGGCATCAAAGAATATAATTTTTCTGTTGTTCGGCATATAAGAATTAATCTATTAGTTTCTCTGCAATATTTTAAGTGTGCAATTTTGCATTGTAAGATTTCCTTCCTCCAAGTTCTTTTAAATTAGAAATTGTCATTCAGTAGTAAATACCTCACAGAAAAACACATTACCTTAAGACATGAGAAAATGAATATTAATTTAAATATTATAATTTCTCCTATATTTATAGTCTAAATGATGACTGTTGTAAAACTTGTTTAATACACTATAATTACTTTGTGCATTATTTCTGGAGAGAGAAAAAGAAGCATAGCATACCAATTAAAGTAAATAAAGCGTGAATAAAGGAATAAAATAGACCGAGAGAGATTGTTGTTGTTTTGTATAAAAGAAAATTTTTATTTTACATATTTTACAAGTTTATACATTAATATTCAAAAACATTTTGCATGATTATGAAGTATATCTACATTTTATTAAAATATGTTTTATACTAAAATCAATAAAAATCCTTAATATATTTCACTATTTGTTCGTAAGATATTAAAAGAACTTATTATAGCATTATACAAACTAACTAATCCATTTGTAATAAATTTTTAAGGTAATTTGTTTGTATAAATTTTCTTTAAAGCATGATAAGAACATTTCTAGCTTTAAAAGTTTTAAATATAAATTATTAAATAAGAATGAGAAGTGCAATATGAATCTCATTTACCAATTCAATCTTATATCTTAATACATTTCCTCTTAATTTCTTTTTAATATATCCTATTTTAAACCTTTTTAACATAAGTTTGATCGTCAGGCTTTTTAGAGGCTGGTTATTCTATTAATATGTTCAAAAAATTCTGGAATATAATTTTTTTTCTCCCCAAATGGAAATGAATGTGTACTTCAAACTTAGCATCACAAAGAAAATACATTAGATTTTATTAGATTGCTCGAGGGATAATACATGAAGAATTCCTCCAATATAGCCAAAAATTCAATTAAAAAGAATATATCATAATCCTTAATCGTGTGTATAAATCGATGAGATGAGAACAAGTCTTTGGTAGACTATTTCAGGTTGGTTGGTTGTATTAAATTTTTTTGGCACAAAAGCCATGTTTGACCATGCTGTGTCAAGCTAACAGTAAGGAAATAAGCCAGACCATAAAATCACCTCAAATAAAAACATGAATAAGGAAGGTATGAATGTAAAAATTCAGGAAATTAATGTACAATTAAGTTAAAAATTAAATTAACCCCTTCCTTCTCGCTCCCATGAAAATGACGGGGTGAATATTTCCGGGCTGGCGTATTCAAAAGTAACGCGCCAAAAATATTTAAACAATCTATTTCTTATGCTCAGAATTATGTTTATTACTCAATATGTACACCAGATGGCTGCCCTAAACTATTCGCATAGTTTTTAGAGATAGCTAGTTTATTTTAAACTATATACTTAGTTTTACATAATTTTTTTAATAAAAAAATAGGAACTTTTATGACCATTTTCTTCAAAATTATGCGATCGTTAAGGGATTAAGCCCTGTTGTGATAAAAACATCAAAATGAAGTCATGTAAAAGGTGAAACATGAACAAAAGTAAAAGATTACTAAATACAAGAATAAAAAGATTATTTCAGGAGTGTAAAAGAATGGGGGAGGGGAAGGTTCATAGTACTTAGTTGGTATCAATTTCAATGTTAAAACCTCATGTTCTAATATTTATATCAGAGGTATAGTGATTGGGAAAAGAATGGGATCAGAGAGGCAAAACATCATAGGCCTATTTTTTACCTTTTAAAGAAAACTACGTGTGAAAAAATGTTACAATGCTCCTGATGCAATTTACACTTGCAAAACAAGTGGTAGTGACATTGTAAAACCATGACTAGGGGAATTATGCTCAGGTACCATTAACTTCTGCTATGACACTGACTTTCAAAACTAGTTCAGTAATTAGATCTATGCAATTTTTTCTTTAAATAAAGAATTTGTTGAAGAGGTAACAATTCTTCTGAAGAAATGCAAATACACTGGAGAGCGTAGAAAAAACAATTGCAATTCTTATCAAGATTATTGCATTAATATATAAAAATTTATATAGTTTAAAAGGAAGTTAAATAGTTTATTTTGCACTCATTCCTTTAAATAAGATAAGTTCTAGAATTTTTTGAACATAGTAATACAAATCTTACTTCTAACAAAATATATATTGAAGCAAACACTTCACTTAAGTAATAATTAAACTCATAGCAAGGATTATACAATGTTTAAAATAAAATTAACAAAATAAACAGGAACTATCTTTTAACAGAAATAAAATACATTCACCATTTAAAGCAATGATTTTCAATCTGTGATATACATATGTTTTTAAATTCGCAATGGATCAATAAAAATAATGCTGGTGACAATAAATGGAAAAAGAAGTAATAAAACTTTAGTTTCTCATGCTCACATAAAAGCACACTTGTTCAAAAGCATACTGGATAGCAGTAAAAGAAGAGTACTAAGATTGGTGAAATGAAATATTTAATAACTTTTATGACCACATAAATAGTAGAAGCAGCATTTGCACTTTATGCATATAATTATGAACAAATAATGAACTAAATTTGATGTAGCTACAAATATAAGATTACATTTTTCCATTATTTGAATCTTAATATTTGCAAAACTAGATTCAATTAATATACTGAAATAATCTACAACTTGGTTAATTGATTATCAAAGTGTGTCAATGCTAAGCTTTCATTATAAGTTAATGTAAAAATTTTTTTTTCAAATGGTTAGGATTCAAAATTTATATTATTATTTTAAAAAATGGAGAAAAAAAAATAGAAAAACAAAAAATAAATCTCATAAATATTATTAGCTTATTTGATTTTTAAACTAATTTAGATCTTTAACATAATAATAATAAATTGCACAAATGGTTCTTTCAATGGTAGAATCTTATGGAGTTCAAAAGAAAAAGACTAATCACATGGAATAGAAGGGAAGCATAAAGATTGCAAATCACTGCTTTAGAAAACATTAGCATTCAATGTTTGGAATATAATTTCCCTAGTGCTTGAATGTTCTCTATGCTTAATGCCTGATAAAACAATGATACATCATGATGATTAAAAAATATATGATTATGAATGCATTATTACATGATCTTTCAGTATTCCAGCCATTCTTTCATGTAGGGGCAAGTTGTTGGTGAAATAATGCCACCATCACGACATTCATTATGGACCTAAAATGAACAAATATATATCATGTTTGGAAGTTCCAAATATCAAAATGAAATAGGATTTCTTGAAGAGTGGAAGGTATAAAATATTATAACTGTAAAGATTTATAAGAATTTTTTAATGATACATTCAACATTTAAAAATTAGAATAGTTAATAAAATCATTTGGTTTTAAGATATGTTATTAAATTTTCTAAAAGAATATATTTTTAAAGTTTTCTTTAGAATAACCACAAATTGATACTGCATTCTGCAAATAATTTTAATTAATTTTTAAACATTTTACATGAATTAAATTATTTGCCATCAAGATGCCACATGTGATATTTAATAAAATTATTATTTACTTAAGAGAAAAAAAAAAAAAAAAAATGAAATTTCAGTCATTTTTAAATTTGTTTCATACAGTCAGTAATTTATCAAGAAATGACAAGATTAATCTGTGTTTTTATCAAAAAACATAGATGAAGATGATAAGAGGATTCTGTGTATTATAAAATTTAATGCAAAAGCTTTTTTTTTTACATAAACTTTTACTATTAAGTGGTCTAATCCAGCAGCAAAATTCAATAGAAATAGGCCATTTTCAGTTTCAAATGAAGGGTGCAACATGCAAGAAAATTATCCCCAAGGATTCCCTTGCTTTTCATTCTGTAATCCTTGTTTGAAAGATAAATTGACTTAGAATGGTCCATTAGTATAGAAATTGCATGCTTCAGATGGGTTGGAAATCATAAGAGGTTTAAATATATTACATATATTCTCTTAAACTGCATGCTACATCTCTGTATGATCATCAAGACTTATTTTGAAACAACTTGAATTTATTTTTCTGGGCAAAGGCATAATTTACACATGGGTGATGACTGTAGAAACATATTTGATTACATCAGGACATAAAAGAAAATTGGTAAAATTTTTTCCTCAGTGCTTTTTACTGAGAGACATTTTTAGAAATTTCTTTGATACATACATTAGAAAACTGAATCTTAAGGTACTTTCAAAGGAATGAAATGGATGTTGGGAATATTTTTAAATAATTGCTCTAGAACCTTAAAAAATGCATTAGTCATTCATTTTTGTTATTTGTTTGTTTTGTTTCATTATTTTGTTCATTTTTGAAAATAATTAAATAAAAAAAAATGGAATTTGGATCAGGAAATAAGGGAAAATTTAAGAATGAAATAACATGGGCTAATTTAAGATAAAATAAAACAGAACATTATTAGGATTTAAAATTGATAAAAAGATATTACATACATAATGTACAGATACAGAAATATTACATCATTATCTGAACTAAGAAGTGTATATTAAAATGAAGGATAGGAGAGGAAAAATTTTCAAGACAATATTCTCTCAAAATATCATACCTCATAATTAGTTTCCCACACTTTCAAAAATTTTATTCAACAATTTATAAAATGTGAATTTTTTTTTTTTTGGAATTTTAAAAATACGACAAATTATTACTTAACAACAGATAAATTTAAAATGCTTACCGGACAAACACCACAAGGAACTCTCATCAATCCACAATTAGAAAGAAGAGGTTTGATAACTCCATATACTTTTTGTGAGTTCTCTTCATCTGAACTCGAGTTATTGCAGATAACAGATTTCTCTACTTTCCCATCAAACACCAATGTATCTAGGATTGTCTCAATGTCCTGCATACTCAACTGCACCTACAATTTTAATGTGCACATACACAATAAATAAAAAGAATGTATGGCATTATTTGAAAAATAGAGAGTAAGAAATAAATTGACAAAAATACAGGAATAATAATTTATTCGTTTTTTTCTCTATAGATATTGATAAATATTTCAAATTTTAAAGTAATATGAGATAGTACAATCCAGTGAAATATCAGATTGTCCACTCAAGAGAATATTTAGAACTATTAACAAAATTCTTCCATTAACATTAATATACTGTTTATGAAAAGGGGGAGGAAACAACCCTATTTAGTGTATAAATAAGTTATAAATATTATGGAAGTATAATTTAAATAGAAGCAGTTTAAGGTAAATGCTTTAAAAAAATCACAGAGTCCTTAATGAGAAAAACTACACATTCTGTGGAATTATTACTAAATTCCAAATAATTTAATTCTATTAATTTCAAGGAATTCATCAGAGTTTATTAGATTTAATGTTGTTGTTTCAATGGCCCGATTTCAATGCTGCACAAAGATTATTTTGGATGGAATGTTAGAAATTTGAACCATGAATGGATAACATGGTCAATGCCTGAGATGTTATTTTTTTCTCTATATACATTCACAATACATTATAAGTAGAAAGTCAACATACTCTGATGGATTTTATATGCTCCAGTGTATCAAGTCCTACATAACATACATAGTACTACACAACATGTGTAAATAATAAAATATTCTATTTGAAAATATATACGTGATTTATAAAGTATCCAAAATCAAATGAATTCTAATTTACACCACATAAATAAAGATACATCATAATAAAACGAAATTAAAACTACAGGAAATTTTCTTTGTAGAAAAAAGTTTAATCAATCAAAAAAATGTCAATTTAATTAATTTTTGCAAATTTTTTTTATCTCTTTGTTTCAGAGAATTTTATGACTGGTTTGCTATCTTTTTCAATTTATTTTTTTACAGAGTAGGAATTTTATGTTATCTAATTCAAATATTTACTAACAAAAATAATTAAATTAATTTTTTTAAAACAGTAAAAAATTTTACGTTTTAAACAGTACAGTTTTAACAGCATTAAAAGAAGTTAAGTAATATTAATTTATCTACAGAGTAAATAATATAAATATTTTCTTACTTTGCTAACTTTGAGACCATTAATGTAATCACAGATGTCTTTGGATGATTTGAAAGATGCTCTTCGGCGAGATACAGGATCAGATAGTTTATCTGCAACTGCTTTCTGAAAAAAGCATAATTTTAAGAAGCCGAGTTTCTGCCCACAACTCAATATCCTTTTTATATAAAATACTTTACAATTCTAGGATAAATAATAACTAAGAATCATTAATACAAAATTGCAAAAAAATTCAGCTCTAGGCATTTATGCATGTATTTATTGTAAAATCAAATATGGATCTAGTTAAAAAAACAATATAGAAAGTTTTAAAGTTTTTAATATTTTCAGTTTAAAATAAGTAGATAAAAATTGGAAACAAATAAATTGATAGATAATTATAAACATAAATAAAGATTGTTTCCATGTCAAAAGTGATAAAAAATTTGATCAAGCATAAAATGTAGACAGTTTTTCACATCTGACTCATCTGAAACCTGATTGAATGTAAATTAACTCATGTCGTACAAAAAATACAGATGTTCTAACAGTAAACTTTTATACTTTATGTCTAGATCAATGTACTTATTGTACTATTAAACAAAAATGAAACTAATTTTCTTCTAATTATGATGCATAGTTTTACTCCAATGTCTTATTTAGTGATCCTATGTTATAGAAATATGAATTGCCAACAGAATAATGGCTTCACTGAGTGGCCAAGAGGAATCTCAAATCCAAATTATTCAAACTATGAAGACTGGTCTTCTTAGAACTTTCTCACAAACTCTCTAATATAGGCTATAATAGAATGCTTTGCATGGCATTTTAATAAGTGTCAATACTATCAATGTTATCTCTCTCTTCTTTCTTTTATCTAATAATCAAAAGTAGCATTTCTTAAGTTAATTAAGTAGAGAAATGAAACTGGACCAGAAAATAAGAGAATAAGAATGACTTTGATAGGGCTTAAATTAAGATAAAACTTTAGAAATAAATTTGGATTTCAATAGATAGAATATCATTATATATATACCACAGATTGTTAAAAAAAGATATTACAATCTTGCTTACTTCCTGTTGCAAATAACGATAGCATTGCTGATTGAGAACATCTACAAATTCAGATTCAAACTCTTGATCACTATACCAAGTACCACCTGTTACTGAACGATCAGGTTCAATATTATACAGCATATACACTTTCTTCTTTGAGGCCTAGATAATAATTGGATTTGATTATATTTATATCATAATCAATATAAAGGATAAGAAAATTTTACTTCTTGAATAAATAAATAAAAAATTTTAAAAAAATTATATGTCACAGATTAATTTAAACCCATTTTGAAAACAGATAAGCAAAATTCTTAAATAAGTTTGAACATCCAAGATAATATTATTGTGGATTGGATCAATTTTCGAACAACTAATCCATAGTTCTTCAAATTTAAGGGACCTATAAAAGTAATCTCTTAGCTTGAGAATTAAAGTCTACAATTTCAAAATCGCATTCATTAAAGATATTTCTTATATCTGGATCAAACACAAGCATACTGGTATTAAAAATCAAACATCCTATTGTTGGTTGTTATTTAATCATAATTCAAAATTACAAACTTATCTAAAAATAACCTTTTCATTGTTTTAAAAGTGAATGTTGCTATGCCAAACTAAACTGATTCTTTCTGATTTCAGGGTTAGAATTTGTAAAATGCAAGAAAAAATTATTTTTCAGTAACTGATTATGATTTCATTATTAATAAACAGGCAAGTAAGTAATTAAAAAAATTGGTATAGAATGATCACTGCTTTTTATAATTTGGAAAAAACCTAAAACAAGACTAAGAACATATTTTATTAAATTTTTAATATATTATATTAGATAAGTTTATTGTGCTTCTCAACAATTATCCATTTTTCTCACTACTAATCTCGCTCCGGAGGATATTTAAATGTTACTTCATGCTAATAATAAATTTATTTCCATTTTCTTTTATATTATTAAAAACAATAACAAAAATATAATTAATATGAATGCCTTGCTTTGGTACAGATTTAAATATGAAACTTCGATTTCATTTTTATAATTATTTTGATCAAGATAAGAAATCAAGTTTCATAAATTTGCAAAACATATTCTACGAAAAAAAAAAAGGACAAGAAAAAATAATCCAGCTATAATTTGGCATTTTCACATCAAATGAATCAATCATGAAAGCAAAAAACTTTTTCAAATCTTTTTTTTTATGTTATAAAAATGAAGTAGAAACTGTCAAGGCAACTTTAAATTTTGCAGGTATTTCCTAATCCTGTACTGTTATTCAACTATGTTTTATTATTACAGACATTAATGAGAAATCAAATAATTAAAAAAATAATTAATCAGGAATTAACAATCTCATCATTATTGTATTTGTATAAATGAAGAAGCAAAAATAAATAAATAAATATATAAAAAAAGAATTTATCAGAAGTGTAAATTATTTATTTCAGTTTAAAAATAATGCAATATAAATTCATATTTAAATCTTCATGCAATTATAATAATGACTTTTGAAAAGTTATGTAACCATCCTATACAACATGCAAGGCCATAAATATTAAGCATAAACTGCATGAATTAATGAAATTCAATTTATTCACTTACATTTAATAAACTTACCACAGCTAACTAATTTAACAAACAATTTAATATGTTCTTCATTTGAATTGTGCTAAAATTATAATATGCGTAATGATAAAAAAGGATAAAATATTATCAAAGAGATTATATTTAGAAATAACAATACAAACTTACTGCAACAGATGCAACTGATTTTATCGACTTTTTACTTTCTAAGCTCTTTAGAATTTTATTAACTTGAGTTTGAGGAATATTACTGGCATAACGAAGATCCCTTATCCATATCCCTGAAAATTGGACACTGCTTTTTAGTTATAACATTTGTAAAAGTACATGAATAAATTTAAAATACACCAATAACTATGACTAAAATTAATAAATCTGTACTTACATGCACAGAATACATACACATAAATACAAACATTTTTTAGATGAGCTCTTTTTGCCCTAAAAATCAATTTAAACTTTCTTCAGTTTCAGTAAGATTAATATTTGCTAATCTTACCTTAAGTAATTCACAGAAATAAAATAAAATTTTAAAAACTACATAACAATTGAAAAAAAAAATATGATGAATGCAGATGCAAAGAAAATAACACGAAAAATAATAAAAGCTATTTAGAATGTAGCTAAAAGTGATTATCAGCAATAATTTCAAAAGAAGAAAACAAATCAGGTAAGATTTCCAACTATACATTTTTTTGTTGTAAAGAAAAATCATAGATGGAAGAGGGAAAAATAAATATAAAAGTTAATACATAAAAATATATCAAAAAGTTTACAGTGAAACTATTAGTGGATGATGAAGTCGATGGTCATTCCTCCATCCTCAATATTAATAATTTAATTCAAGCATTGTCCCTCTGAAGTACTTTTACTTTGAATAAAACTTTCATACTATATGAGCAGATTTCAAACACTGGATTTGACAAAATGAATTTTTTTAAAAATTGTTATTGGCAGTCTAGACTGTAATGGTCATGATTTTTGTTTTAATAATAGAAATATTGTATAAACATACACTGAACTAATGGAAATAAGACACAAAGCTCCTATCTTATATGAAAAACCTATTGAATTTCGAATGAAAGGAAGTTTAGTTGAGTTTTATTAACGTACTGTTTTGATGCAACTCAAGGGCTATTTTGGGATGGACCTCAGAATTTTGAGCTGTGGGCAGATGATGAAGACGACATCTGATCTGGCCCCCCCTCTCCAAACTTCCATACCACACCAGCAGAAGGATGCTGTCCCCGATGGATTTAATGTGCACCAGATCCACTTACATGGTTTGAATGAAAGGAAACTTGGCTAATGTTATTATCAGGTAGAAATAGAAAAATTTGGCATTTCATTTCTGAAAGATGATATTAATTTTATCAAATTTTTAAGGCAAGATTTAGGAACATTAATCTTAATATCAACAATATAACCATGACAATTTTTTAAAGTGATCATTAATTCCATTCAATAGAACACGTTTCCTTTAATCTTTAACGTGAGAAGTTCAGCAGTACAAAGCTTTTAGATGTTTAAGATTCACTGAGTATTGGGAATTCACTGAGATTGGCAGAACAGCTATGGTTAATAGAAATGATTGACAGTTTTCCAAAGATTTTCCATGAAACTTGGAAAAAGATTAAAATAAAAGCTGACAAAACCATTCATATTCATTTTTCTTCTTGAATGTTTTTAATTTGTTTATTACAATGCTATTTTTTTGCTCTTTTAAATTTTATTTTGTGTTGACACAACACTTCGGGTGCAATGCATACAATTAAAGGTAATGTAATGCAATTTTGTAAGTTGAAGATATTACAATTAACATAGAAATGGGAGCTCAAATATTTTAAGAATGTTGCTATTGTTCACTGTTCAGGAGGTGTTTTTGTGACAGACAGAAAATATTCATGTCACTCTTTATTTTAATTATGTATTATTATTTGTTTTAATATCTATTTCTAAATTCTTATATTTCTCTTGAGCTGCTTTTATAATCTTTAAAATGAAGTAGTTTCTTCAATATAAACAATAAGAAAGTACATTTGCCAGATTTTTTTTATCATTTTATGTAATGATGATCCTTAGAATATATATTTATAATCTAATTTTAATTAAAATGAATGAAAGCTGACTATGTTTCAAAAAATATTTATATGTTATTTTAGCCTCTTATAACCAAAAATTGTTACATCTGACAGCTCTAATCAATTGCAACTTAAGCAAATCTATAGAAAATTGTTACTTTCCTCATCGTAAACTAATGATGCAATGGGTGTTTCTATCTATATCAGAGACAGAAATAATTCTATGAAGTACAATAATTTTCAATCTTAAATATTGATTTTGTGTGTGTTTGAATCAAAATTTAACTAAATATGTTATTATATTTAACTTTATATCATCCTCATGCTTTTTGGAAATTATACATCATACAGATATTTTAAGGTGAATTTGTGTTTTCATTTATATTACTATAACATTTGGAAAAACCCATAATTCTTTAAATAATATGTCATTTCCTACACAACCATCAAAAAATGTCACAAGAATGTCTATTAGAACCAATTTTAATGAGTAGAAACAAGTACCAAAAAGATATACATAAAACCTCTTACCACAGAGATACCAAAACAAGTCGTACTTTGGCATCTCTGTGATACAAGATGCCAAAACAGGTACATAAAAACTCTTGGAGAAAATGATGAAGTCTTTTTCCCCTGAAATATGGCTGTATACAAGAAATCTTTCAATGTTCATACTAAAGAAGAATACATTTCAGAAGAAATCCTTAAGTTCCATCATTTTTGTGAGTTACGAGTGACCAAATTTTAAGAAAAATTATGAAACGAGTGCAATAGCTCTCAGGCTTCTCTTCATGATGTTAAATTACTAGTAAAAACTTTACACTCCAATATTTCCACAATCTGCTTATTTATCTGATACCACCTCAAGTGAATTTCCCTTGAATGAAGAATTTCTAAGGAGAAATGTTAGTTACAAAGATGCACAATGAGAAGAGATAATGACATTTCAAGATGTCCAAATGAAAGATGATAAAAATACAATTTTGAAAGAATGACGACAAAAATGCATAATTACTTTGAAGGAAATACCAAATAAAGATATTCTGATGAATTCATTTTTCCATAATAAAATAAGTTTTTTTTGAGTTTTATAACTTTTTACCTTTGTTTCCAGCTTTCTCAATTAGTTGATAAATAAGTTTTTCTTCAGCATCTGCTCCTTTACAGTGTCTGCAATCAAAATAGGTAAAAGGAATGTAAGACATGGAATATCATGAGGTAAGTAGAAACATTTATTATTTAAATACTAAAATCAATACTGAATTAGATACAATTAACTTATAATTATCAATTAAAATATGTTTTCCCAGACATAGAAAATCAGAAAAAAATCAATTAAAACTTATTAATAAAAGTAAACTTGATAAAATGGGCATAAATGATTAATGATAACATGAGCATAAATGATTAATGATAAAATGAGCAAAAATTGGCATGGGAATGATTTTATTTAGCAAATATTTTGCAAAAAGTCATGTTGCAAAGAAATTAATCAGAAATACTTAGAAAATATTCACAGTAAATTCATTTAAAAAAATCTCATTCCTTACAATAGCTTTTTTTTTTTTTTTTTTTTTTTACATTGGCTAAAAATTAATTAAGGTTGCATTACTGTAGCATCCTTGTTAGTATTCCATTTACTTTTTGCTAATGATGTTTATCGATTAGCATACTATCTGCAAAGTTCAAAACATTATAGAGAAGAGATCTTTAGATAAAAAGTTTTAAAAGTGGGTCTAAATAGCATATATTTAACAAAGTTACCATACTCTGGGATAATTTTAAAATAGTGAGAAATAAAATGAGGAAAAACAAGCAATAAAAATTAATGATATCTTCAGGTCTCACATAGATATGAAATGTCATAAGACAAAAAATTGGTTGCTTTGCCTTTATTTCGGAGCTCCAAATGTTCTCTAAACTGTTTTTAAAAATTTGTGATGCACTCAACTTTATGGAAGAAAGATTTTTTTTAAAAAACAAAATTGGTTAATAATTTTTAATTGCAAACCTGTTAAAAAATTAATACCAATAATAGAACCTTAAAATTACACAAACTTGTATTTTTAATTCCTAATCATTAATAAAGTCCCAAGCATTGCTTTGACAAAGAACAGAAGTAAATTAATGTATATACAAATTAAATGCAACAAAAAGACGTATTTTTTAAGAAATTTGTAAAGAGATGTATTTTTTTAATAATTATAATCTCTTTAATATTTGTATCTCTTTAATAATTGTAAAGAGATGTATTTTTTAGCATAATACAAACTAAATTTGAAACTTACATCACTATTTGTTAGTTAAAAACAAGCATTACAGATTTAGGTTCTTAGGTCATTTATGTTTCTTATGCAACATCTCATTCTTTATCCCATTTAGATGGAATTCACAAATTTGACTTAAAAGAAAACATGAAAATTAAGAATCCCAATAATACTATTATTTTGATGAAAATGTTAATGGATCCAACTCTGCAACTTTTGTACAATATTTCGGATTAGAATTGTCCTTTAAATTTTGTAGTCTCTCTTAAAATAATAAAAATAAGCCAAACTTATTCCAAATTATACAGATCCACTCTCTTATTATATAAGTATTATATATATATATAATGACAGCTTAAAATTTAACTTAATCCTAATTAATTTCCAAAGTTTCATCTTAATTCAGCCTATGTTAACTTCATTTTAAAACATTCTTTTATTTCTTGATCTCATTCCACTTTTTCTATTTAATTGATGCAAAGAAAGCTTGGTAAAAATGCTTAGGTTGTCGTTCTACACACTCCAAGTAAAGGGATAAAAAATTGTCAAAAAAGCTAATTTTTTAAAAAATATCTCTATGATTCCCTTGCTTACTTTTGATACAGATAAAAAAAAAACCCCAACAAAATCTCATAGCATATAAGCACTAGGAAAAATATCTCTCCCCCCACCTTTTTAAGCTTTTCCTCATTTCACTTTTGTGCCATTCTGTGTTGATGTGTTAGTTGCTTATGCTTGTGCATAAATCATACTTCCTGGATGGAATAATGCAAAGTTAAAAATCATAAAATTGTCTGCTATCTGTCTTTGGTCATGATTCCGCTTTTTATACTTGCATAACTATGTCTTAATAGTTTCCTCAACAAAATATTTTAAACTTCAGAGGAGTAAATACTTTAAACTTCACTTGGAGTTTCCTTAGTGTTATTAAAGAAACACCAGTCTGCAAGGTCACCTTAGCTCGGAACATACAGCAAAATTAGTAACTGTGATCTCAACAAAGGCTTATTCAATAATGAATAATAAATACACTGATGGAAAAAAAAACCAACACCAAGAAAAAATTATTGTACAGGAATGAAATTTTATGAATACATTTGTCTAGGTAACATAGTTAATTGATTAAAGTTTCAAGATCACAGGTAGAGCCATTTCAACTGTGAAATGTTAGTACATTAGTAACTGTTGTAACCGCCAGAATTTTGAATGCAAGCATGCAAACGTGCATGCATTGTGTTGTACTGGTGTCGGATATAAGTTTGTGGGATGGAGTTCCATGTCTGTTGCACTTGGGTGGTCAATGCAGGGACGGTTAATGCTGGTTGTGGATGACGCTGGAGTTGTCGTCCAATGATGTCCCATATGTGCTCGATTATAGAAAGATCTGGTAATCTAGCAGGCCAAGGCAACATGTCGACACTCTGTAGAGCATGTTAGGTTACAACAGCGGTATGAGGGCGAGGGTTATCCTGTTGGAAAACACCCCCTTGAATGCTGTTCATGAATGGCAGCACAACAGGTTATATCACTAGACTGAAGTACAAATTTGCAGTCAGGGTGTGTGGGATAACCACGAGAGTGCTCCTGCTGTCATACGAAATTGCTCCCCAAACCATAACTACAGGAGTAGGCCCTGTGTGTCTAGGCCGCAGACAGGTCACTAGCAGGCGTTCCCCTGGCCTCCTTCTAACCAAGAAATGGCAATCACTGCGAAAAGGTAGAACCGGCTTTCATCAGAAAACACAACAGATCTCCACTCCGTCCTCCAATGAGCTCTAGCTTGACACCACTCACGTCGCAAATGGCAGTGGTTTGGAGTCAGTGGAATGCACTGTAAAGGGCGTCTGGATCGGGGCTGTCCTTGAAGTAACCGATTTGTAACAGTTCGTTGTGTCACCGTGGTGCCAACTGTAGCTCGAATTTCAGCTGCAGACGCAGTATGATTAGCCACAGCCATACGCCGAATATGACGGTCTTCCCTCTCAGTAGTACCACGTGGCCGCCCGGAACCTGGTCTTCTTGAGGCAGTACCTTCCCTTGACCACTGCCGCCAATACTCATGCACAGTGGATACATTCCTGCCAAGTGTTTCAGCAATATGGCGAAAAGAAAACCCACCTTCTCGTAGCCCTACAACACGACCTCGTTCTAACTCAGTGAGCTGTTGATAATGGCTTCTTCGTCTTCTCAGAGGCATCCTTGACTAACATCAACCCACTACGTCGAATCTCAACTGTAAATGACGATCATGAACCTTACAGCGCTTATTTAAAGCAAACCTCATTTGTATGTTCATAGTGTCGCTACTGGCACCACACTTACGCGCGTAGCTCGAAATTTGAATCGACGTCATCTTTCAGATGTATAAACACGCCTACCAAATTTCGTTTATCCAGCACAACTCCTTCCTAGTGCTGGGATTTTTTTTCCCATCAGTGTATATAGAATAAGAAATTGAATTAGATGCATTTTAAACCTAACAATTTATTGTAACCTAATGTTGCTATAATAGCTACTTTGGAATGCTAAGAGATTAAAGTTTAGACAGAAATTATTGAAGTTTCAAATTTTATTGAAATAAGTGTAAAAATACTTCAATACTAACTTTACAGATTCTGGATCCTTCAGCATGTAAACTAGTTGCTTCCCTTTATGAAATATCTGTATTTTATCCTGAGAGAAATAAAGATTGAATGTAATAATGAAAAATTTTAACACCTCAACGAACTCCCATCAATAATTATTTTAAAAATTCAAACTGTTTAATTCTACAACAAGTGTAAATAAATTAATGTTGGACTTCTTAAACTATAAGTATCAGTACATAAAGATGTATACATACATTTAAGTCATGAAAATAATGTAACAAGATATTCTGCGATTTTTTCTTCTTCTAAAAACAACTCTTTTAAAATCATGTATTTCAATAAAAAGAACTAATATATTAAAATTTTTCAGGCCATTTTCATTCAATTGGATGAATACATATTAGGTTGGGGAATAAGTTCATAGTGTTTTTATATTTTCCTTGTTTTACAATGATTTTTTTGCTGTTAGACAAAGTGTAGAGTATTCATTTGATAGAGCACTTTCTGCTCTATAAGTTTGAGCTAATTGTCTTTTTGAGTAATTTAATTTTTAATTACTTTTAAGGCTTAGAAATGGAATAACCAAATGGTAAAAATCAACATTTTCGTCACGTGCTGTTCTTCATTTTTCATCGAGGCCAGAAAGCTGCTGAAGCAGTACAGGGCATTTGCAACGTATACGGAGGTGTCATAGGTGAGTTTACCACACTTAAATGGTTTGCCTAGCTCAAAAATGGTGATTTTAATGTTGATGACTTGCCGCTCAGAATGGGAGGGCATGGTGTACCAGGAAATGCTCGAAAGGAATGTTACCATCATCAACGAGATATACATAGCCCGGCTACACAATGTGAAAGAGGCTAGGCAACTGAAAAGAGCTCTTTGACATGGCCAAACCATACTCCTTCACAACAACGCCAGGCTTCATGTAGCACAAGTTGTCAAAGCCTCGCTACAAGAGCTCAAATGGGAGATCCTTCAGCATTTCTGTATTCTCCGGACCTTCCACCATCTGATTACATCTTTTCCGCTCCATGTCAGACCATATGAGGGACGTTGTCTTTGACAATGAAGAGGACCGTAAAAATTGGTGCAACAACTTCTTCGATACCAGACCAGGAGATTTTGGATGGAACAGCATTGACAAATTGGTCGAGAGGCAGTCATAAATGGCAACAGTGAATACATAATTGATTGTTATTGCTAAGGATTTTCTTCAAATAAAAGTCTTGAATAAAAATGCTACGAACTTATTCCCCAACCTAATATATCTTTCATAGCATCATAATGAGTTTTTCTATGAAATTATTAATTTATCATGTACACAATTTAATTGGTTAACAGCATTTTCCCCAATTCAGAAAAATGAAATAAAATGTTCAATTAAGTGCACTTTACATCCCTACAAAAAATATGCTATAATCCAACTTTTAACAAAATTTTTATGAAATTTGATGACAAAAAAATGTAAAGACTAAAATAATAATAATTATATGCATAAATAATTGAAAGACAACTATATTAAATAGCAGAATTTATAAAAGTTATTCTTACAGCAGCTGTTAGTTTATTGATTACTTCCACAAGTTCAGCAACTCCAGTAGTAGGATTAGCAGTTTGTAGCATTTTATTAGTTACACCATTTGGGTTTTTGATGATGAGCTCCAAAACACTACAAAACAAACAGACGAATTATAATCTTTATAGGATAACTATTCTAGTTTCATTCGGAATAATCCATATTAGAAAGTTAATTCAAACATATTTTTTTACCAATTTTCTAAATCCATTTTCGAAGAATTATTCAAATAAAAATGATCCGCTGTTTGCGTCAAAAAATAAATGCACTTTTTACAATAGAATATCGTAGACTGTAATTATATTTTTGCGAAATGAAATTTTTTTTCTCAAACTTAACTTTACTAATGTTTAGACTATTAGTAAAATGAATTTTCTCATTCAAAAATTTAAGTTGGATTTAAATTGTCAAACTTTGTTTGTTTATGTTACAAACGTGAAGAGTTGAGGTAAGAGTATGTTGCTGCTAGAATTATCCTTCAAGTATTTTTTGCAAACCTGGAAAATAACTATCCACAGCTCTAGTAAAAATGATCTAAAAAATATGTTACCAAATAAAGGGAAAAAAAGATCCCAAAGTACTAGCAAAAACAATAATACATAATGAATTACAAAATTGAGAATGAAAATATTATTAAATTTTCACTAAATGATAGCAAAATACGAATGGCAGATGTGCAAAGTTAGAGGCGCATGCGCATTAATTTGTTGAGTACTTGCTGAATACAGTTGTTAAAATATACCGTCGGTTTACGCCATTTTGCGTCTCTGAGTTGAAATTGATATAATAGATTTTAAATATGGCCGAAAATAATATAAAGGTTGAACCGTATCACAATGAAGAAAGTAATCAAGAAAATAGAATGGATCGCCGTAGAGATATTAGACCGGACCGAAGACCACAACCGGGTCGAAATCAAATGAATGACAACCAGTGGTCTCGTAAAGACCCTGTTAAAGAAAAACTGGAAATGTTGAGTGGGCCAACAACCAATTTAGTTAGCAAAGATGGTGTTTCTGCTAAAAAATTCACTGGTCGTTGTCGATTATTTGTTGGGAATTTACCATCAGCAATTACAGATGAAGAATTTCGTAAGATGTTTGAGCAGTTTGGTGAAATCGCGGAGGTATTTCTTCACAAGCAGAAAGGGTTTGGCTTCGTAAAATTGGTAAGTGAGCGTTTTATCATTGTTTCGTTAACTATTTTCATATTCAAAGAAAACTTATCTTTGAAATTCTGAATTATAATCTTAAATGTCAAAGTGCCATTTAAGTTGTTTCTGTTTATTTATTTTTTGGTATTCAGATTAAAATTTCATTGAGTGATGGCTGCAATTTTGTGATACTTTATTGAACTGATCTTATGCCAATGATTTATTTCTTATTCTTCAAATTTTGTGTATGTAGTAAATTTAATCCAATTTTAATGTAATTAAAGGACAGAAATATCACATTTAATATTTCTTCATTATCATTTATAATAATAATAATCGATCAATTAATGTAATTATACAATAGCTTGACTAGATTAATAGCAGTTATTACCTAATAAAGAATTGAGCACTGTAGCCAGTTACTATTTTAAAGTTAATTATACAACCCAAGAATAACAACTTCTCATATTATCTGAGGACTCACTTTCTTTCATCACAATTAATAAGTTCATGTATTAATGAATAAAACTAATATTATATGATTATTAAAAAATATTATTTTTGATGTGTTTCGAATAAGGTAGTTTATTTATATAAATTATCCCTTCATTATCAAAGAATCAGATAATTCTAAAATATATCCGATTCATGTAAATTGTGAATTTAAACAGTCCTGATTAATAAAAGGCAAATAATTGAAAGTTTTCTGATTTTGTTTTGAATCTATATAAATTTGGATCATTTATGGAGCTTTTATGGATCCTGTTAATTGAGCTCTCTTTTAAATGTACTTCTGCAAAGTAGTTGTCCTACTTTGCATCTTCTTTTGTGATGGATTTAACCCTGCTGTGTTCTGTTAAAATTTTCTTCATGTATTTAGCATTCGGATTTATATGACCTGACTCGGTAAAAACTAACCTCTCTTATTGTAATTGTCGGGTGATATTTAAGAAATTATTTAAACAATAGTATTAAATATATCTAATAATATAAACCCGCTTTAGAAAAAAAAGTATTTGGAATTAATACTTTTAATTAAAATTGAAATAAAATATTACATGAGATAACTTGATACTTACAATTACAACATTATATAATAGTTTTGCTGTCATTGCTTGATGTACAGAAAATGTGTATTTGGTATTTTTAGCAAATCCTGATGGTACATTTTCCAGTGTAAATTTGTATTTTTAGTGCATACAAAGTTTTACTGGCACATAAAGTCCATATTTAGATTAATTGCTTGGTATATGCTGTTTGGAAGGACATTATAGAATTTTGGTAGAATTTCTATCCATTTTACCCAGAAATCTCTCCCAGTGCTAATTTATCGAAATTTCTTTTTTTCTTGATGAGTGCTTCGAGAGTAATATCAAAATGAATAGCTCTCGATATGGTGCAAAATGTTTCGAAGAACATTTCATGGGCATAAAACATATTTCTACCAGTCATAAACACCAGCTTACAGTAACAATCTCATACACACTTGAAGAGTTTTACTTTCAATTTGTTTCCACTTTCTTCCATAAACTTTTTCTCTATTAATATTAGCCATTTTTATGATTTTGTTTTCAGTTGTTGATTTGAATACTCTCAAATGCACTTTTTATATCTATTATCTGTGTTATTATTTATCTTGTAATCCCTGGATTAGTTTTTTTAATATTAGCAGCTGTTGATTGAGAAGAATGGCAGCGTATCCAACTTCCACTTCACATTTGTCAGATTGAATACTATCCTTATAGTTAATTTGTTATCAAAATCGTTGTCAGAACTCTCAATTTCGATTTCATCACTTGTATGATTTTCATACCTGGATATTTCTTTGCTGTCAGAAGCTTCTATTAGTTTAGCTATATTAATGTGACTCAAATTTATGGGTTACTAATTTTTTTTTTCGTATTCATGAGAAAAACTTGTTTATTGGGTATCTGAAACAGAGTAGAGTAAAAGAAATGTTAATAATTTGACCTCTTGTCAGTTGTACTATTGGACCGTGCATGTACTTTTGTGACCAAATACAAAAATCAGTAAACGAGGTTTCAAAAATGGATAAATTACAAAAGCTATTGTTATTCTTTTATTTTGAATTATTCAAAATAAAAGTGAACGTGAATGATTATAAAAAAATGATTCTTTTGCATTGGGCCATATTGATCGGAGCAATACATTTGGTATTAATTGGAAAATATTCTTTCGAAATAAGAAAAAACTTAAATCCCACTAGGAATGCATATTTATATTATCTTCCAAAGATGACTAAAAGTTTCGTGAAAATATCCCTGTTCCTTATGCTTTTACGAATTTTATTTCGGGTCATAAAAATTCGAACAAAACAACCAGGTTAATAGTGCAACTTGTTCAACAGTGTTACCTGCTACATCTGAAATGTTCTTCAATTTAAAAGAGATTTTATTAGGCTTTTCTGGTCATTGAAGTGGGAGCATAATACTATGTTTAGTATCCAAAAAAGTTTATCTTATCCAGTTAAAGTATTCTTTGTAGGATCCTCTACAAGGATGCTTAACTTGGAAGTGCACAGCATCTATTTGAAATATAGATACACTCGTTTTGTTAGAAATTATTACTTCTAAAACAAATTGTACGTTAGTGCAAATACAATTACAAAATAAATTTTATATTATTTTTCAAGTGCGTCAGTCCTTAGTTAAAGTTATTTTTATTTCAATTAATATAAATTAATGTTAATTGAAAGATCATTTTTGGAATTATATATATGTACACCAGTGCTTGAAATGCTATTATAGTATTGAATTGTCAATTTAGGATTATATATTGAGTATGCCAGTACCATTTGAAAATGAAAACAATTTTAAAACAAAAGTAGATGTACTCCAGTGCTTCGTGAAACCAAAGTATTTTGTAATGATTAAAAGTTTATCAAGGAATTGAAACTTGCCATTTTTCTTAGGATTTATTTTCTTTTACGCATTCATAATTATATTCTATGTGAATGAATAATTAAAAAGATGCAGTAATCTTTTATCACTGAAAAAATGTTTATTGAAATACTGTTTATCTGTTATTGTTTTGTTTCGGTATCAAAATTTTTTCAAATCCCCATTTATCTGTTATTGTTTTGTTTCGGTATCAAAATTTTTTCAAATCCCCATTGCTGAGGTTTTTTATTGCTGAAGTTAAACATTATATTGAAAGCTAAGTTTTAATTACATACTCTTGGTTTGTCAATACTGTGTGTATCAGTAACAATCTTGTTAATTTAATTAAAACAAATATAAAACCAGGTAACATCTGGAGGCATTGAGTCTTGTGTTGGCGCCGATGCATTTAAAAAAAAATTTGTTTTGCTGACTAAATGCTGAATATACTTTTTTTTTTCTGTTGATCATTTTATTGCAAATTGAATGCATCATAGTAATTCTGTTTCATTTCTGGTGTTATGTTTAAAGGATTAATTCTTGCTACTTGTTCTTTATGGAGTTAAGATAGCCATATTTTATTTTTGGTATATTATGTAAACGTCACACTGCAGATCTTGTGTTCATCGCATTATTCAGAAGAAATTAAAGTTGCTGGAAATCCAACTGAATTGTAATTTTGAACTGCAAATTTAGAATTTTAGACATTCCAGATTATCAAAATGTTCCTGCTCCATATTCCTTCTTTTACTTACAGGCTAACTGAAGCAAACATATTACTGATAGTGTTATTCTTTGAAGAGAAGATAAAAAAATTTAGTCTGCCAATATTAAAAATTTCTGACTCTGTGGGCAATTATGTCGAAAAAAGCCACTTTTTGTAACTAAATTTTGGAAGTACATTCATTTTATTCTTTACTCTAGACTTTTTAAAAAAAATGATCTCTTGGTATAATGAAAGGGATGAGAATTTTTTTTAAATGATGACCAGTGATTTCAAACTAAACAGACATTTTTTAAACAATTGGAGCGTTTCTTGTGGCTTACTGATTTTGACCATACTGCCATTTTCAATTTGATCCCTTGGTTTTTATTGCAGTGAAAATAAAATTTTTGCATAAGTTGGAACAAATTTGGTTCCCAAATAATAAAAAAGACTGAAAACAAAGAGAAAATAAATGTTTGTATATTTTCTTTCATTGTGATATTTTTTTAAGCTCATTCAAGATTTTTTTAATAACTATAAACTATTAAAAATAATTAATTTCACTAGGAATGACAAATAAAACTAATTGAAAATCATTTTAAGAAGCTTGAAAAAAAGTTACCTTATTTTCAAGAAACTTCTATTTTTCCTTCAGACAATTATTTCACAAATTTTTCAGATTAAATTTTACTTTCATTAAAAAAACATTGGCAATTATCTGTTGAGCTGATAATTTTGTTATTTATAAATAGTTGATGATGAACTGTATATAGTTCTAATTTTTGGTTCTATTATAAATACATTGTTTTTTGCATATTGTTTTCATATATATAAATATGTGTATTGCTTTTTTCCATAGGATACTCGTCAGAATGCAGAAAGTGCCAAAGCTGCATTGGATTTTACCATGAAAGATGGTAAGCAACTTAGAGTAAGATTTGCTACTCATGGAGCTGCTTTAAAAGTGAAAAATCTTTCACCATGGGTGTCTAATGAATTGTTAGAAGCAGCTTTCTCTGTTTTTGGTGAGGTTGAAAGAGCTGTGGTAATTGTCGATGATCGTGGAAGACCTGTTGGAGAGGCGATTGTTGAATATTCTCGAAAACAGTCTGCACAATTAGCTATCAAGCGGTGTACTGAGGGATGCTATTTACTTACAAGGTAAATAATTTTTGTAAACATTTATTTACTTATAAGCTTAAATAGTATGATACATAGTAATTAATTTTAATCTGGATGTTATGTATTCTACTATATTTAAAATTTTAACTATTGCCTTCTAGAAACAGAAATTAAAAGGACTTAATATTCATAACTTGTACTAAAAACTGTATATTTTGGTGGGAAAAAGTTATGAAATCTTTCATTTCTAGTACATAGTTTTATGATTGAATTGCTAAAATTAATATTCTGTTTGTTTTCGTAAAAATATATATATAAGACAGTCTAAACATCTTATTGCTTCACTACAGTCAAGTCCTAATTTATATTCAAATTCATTAACTTATTACCTATATATTGAATTTTTTTTTCTGGAAACTTGGATATTTATTGAAATAATAATTTTGCCACACCTGGTGTTTTTGAATTTTAAAAATGTCACATAAGATATTGTTTATACCTGTTGTATTAAAAAGAAACTATAGATTTCATTCATGAATTAATTCTTTAAGGTATATGTAGGACCAGCTCCCCCCCCCCCCCCCCCCAATAAACTTGCTATTTTCCTGCTAAAAGTTATTTTTACTGAGATTTCAGTGTTTTAAATGTTTTAAAATTTTCAGTGGCATTTCAAATTTAATGGAAATTTTTAAAAATACCCTTAAATTTGAATTACTTCAAATTATGAAATTCTTTTTTGTGTGTGTGTGTGTGTGTGTGTGTAATGAATGAAAGTAGTGTTTTAAAAAAAATAATGCCATAATAATAATAAAGAGTTAATGAAAAAAAAAGATAAATTTATTAAATGGAAATGCAATATCCATACTAATTGTGAAAAACAAGGGATAAATTAGTTCAACTGTTCCTCAAAGATCTGTTAGACAATATATAAATAGATCGGGTACATTTAATTTTCATTGAATGCTTTTCATTGTTAATTGAGATAAATTTATTCATATAAGTCCATATTATTGCATTTCTTTGTAGATTTTGAAGGATATGAAGTTTCAATAATACTTTTCCCGGATGCATATTGTCATGAAAAGTCCTTAAAAAGTGCCTAAATTTGAAAAACAATCTTAAAAACTTTAAAAGTGCTTATTTATTATTATTTTTTGAAAAAAGGGTGGGGGGTCTTTAAAAGTGCTTGATTTTCTTGAAGTGCAAAGGCAAAAAAATATCTTTTTGTTTCCATAGATGATGAATACTATAAATTGTAAATAGCCATAAATTTTGGTTTACTGGATGCATCTTAAGAGAAAACTGATGAAAGGAAAGCAACTTTTTTTGTTTATTTCTTCTTTTTATTCAAGATCTTTGGCATATATAGGGAAATTTTAGAATGATTATTCTGGAAGATCTTAAAACAAAATTGCAAACTGGTTGCATTTCGAAAAACGATTCAACTTTTTTCATATTTAGTGTTCTAAATAGCAAATAATTTATAACCTGCTAAATTTATGTTGAACTCTGATCTCAAAACCTACTCAGATTAACTCCAATCGACGACAAATGCATAAATAAAATAGATGCATGAGAGAAGTTGTTTTCAAAGATATTTGATATTTAACTGCTTTTATTCTGGTTACTATGAATTCTCATTACACATTCAATTATAGTTCTCGTTAATATGTTGTTTCAAGCGATTTTTTGTATGTCTATGAAAGGGATTTTATGATTGTTATTGCGGGCTGTAACTGTATGATTGTTATCGTGTACTTTAGTGACTGCGTAAAATCCAGTCAGATGAAACTTTAATTTGGAGATGTAAGTTTTCAATAGTTTCTATTGCAAAGAACTTTATTAAATGTCATCATTTTTTGGAAAATTATCCTTTGTTGAACCAATTTTGTCAAATGATGGTTTTTATTAAAAATCAGTTACTTTTTATGTGTTTTAAATTCTAATCATAAAAAATTTTAAGTTATTTAATTCTATTTTATCCAATTAAATTTTTTAAAATTGAAATTTAAAATTATTCTAGTAAACATATATTAGTATTATTAGTATTAATCAAGCTTTTTGAACTGTAATGTATTTGATTATAGTTTTTTAAAAAATAATTAATAATTTTTTTTAACCAATCAATGCCTTGTGAAAATAATTTTGTTAACCCACTTTTGTCAAATTTACCAAATACTTGAAACTTTAATATTTTTCATATTCATTGATTCCGTTCAATTGGTTCTTAATTGAAATTTTCAGAGTTTCTTTGTGGTAATTATTGCTTAACCCTTTAACGCACACAAATTTAAATTTTCTGAATTTTTAAAAAGGGTGTAATTAATTTGCATGCATAGGGTCTAAGGAAAATAAAAATTCCTTTAAAAAAATTTATAGTGGATTACACCCCCCTGTGGGTGGGGGTTTCGCAGTGAAACCACCGTGCACCTACGACATTTTTTTCTGATAAATAATGAAACTTTTGAATTTACTTTGAAACACAATTGTTCATTATTCATTCATAGAAACACAAAAACGTACAATATTATCAATGAAAATTATCTACACAACCTTAAAGCATGAAAAAAAAATTATAAATGAAAAAATTATAAAATTCGATAACCAAGGTAAAGAGGCAAAAACAATTTTTTGCAACACGAAAAAAAAAATTATAAGATTCAAAAATCAAGAAAAGGATGCATCTACAGACAATTATTAAAGATAAGAGATTATTTTTCAATCTTCGGTTTCGTTGTGGAACCACTGCGCGTTTAGAAATAAATTTTTGAAAATGGAGCGAAACCACCGCCCGTTAAAGGGTTAAGATAATATTTCTAATTAAAGAAAAAAGATGATGATGAAGCTAGATTCAGTGTATAAATATTGTTAAAATTTGAAAAATTGTTTTTCTTAATCTAAGAATAAAATTTAAAGTAAAAAAAAAATTCCTTAACAATTTTAATATTATGAGAAAAAATTTTCTGAGTTGAAAATTCTTCAGTTTAAGTATTTGTGTATACATAAAAGTGCTTAATTTTTTAATCAATTTTACACTATGCATCTTGTTTTCATTGAATTTTTTATCCATTAATGGGCTTTTGAATATGACTTCTTAGCCTGAACTCAATAAATATAAATACTTGTACTGGCATCAAAAATCCCTGAAGGACGGTGAAATTTTATTGATAAAATGTGGATAGCTTTCAAAGATAATTTCTATTTATCTAAATACTATAACAGAGTGCCAGATTTCAGAGTTAATCGTAGAAATTTCTTTCCACATTATTATCATTATTATATTTTTTCTCTAAGCTTTGAAAAAAATATGCTGGTATAGAAGTTTTATCTTCTTGGTGTAAAGGAATATTACTCATATACCTTGAAGGACTGTAGAAAATATTTGTGCCATTTTTTTGTGAAAAAATTTAAGGCATGAGAAAATTTTTGGAATTAAAAAATATTTTGTCAGGATATGTGACTTCTTCTACTTGGTTTTTAGTAAGATTTTTTATTTTTAAATATATTGTTTCCTCCAAAGAATTAAAGTAAAATGACGGGAGGGGGCATGTTCCTCAGGTTTTTACTGTGATAGTAATTCTTTGACTGAAGAATCGAAATGCTTGCTAAAAAACAATTAACATTTGTGGGTGAATGGATCTTATTCATACTTTCAGTTCTATAAATACCCGTCTTTGCATTAAGCTACTTTTTACCTTACCTTAATTTTACCTTAAATTCATATTAGTTTTAAATATCTGAAAGAGAAGTGAAGCTTTATATAGGAAAAGAAAAATAAAAGCTTTTTTTTTCCCTTGAAGTACAACAAAAAATATTTTGCAAAATAGTGATTTGATTATTAAAATATTAGAGGTTGGAATAAGAATTGATAAATCTTCAACTTTTATGCATAAAAAAAAAATCAATTTGTTTGATGGTTTAATTCTTAAATGCTGCTCATAACTGTATTTAGTAAGATAATGTTTAAAAATTCTCTATAAAATTTTATGTATATGTGTGTGTGCTTGAAATTTGATTGGTTGAATCTATTTCATTTATATTGACAGTGTACACACCTTATACACTCACTGCCTTTTTATGCATAAAACTGTGTGAATTGCCATTCAAAATAAGATTTCAGTGAATGCAAAAAATAATGTCTTCTATTTAATTCCTTTCTAGTTCGCCTCGTCCAGTAGTTGTTGAACCACTGGAACAAAGGGATGAAGAGGATGGCTTGCCAGAGAAGAATTTTCAGAAAACCAACAAACAGTATTTGAAAGAAAGAGAAATTGGACCTCGTTTAACTGAACCTGGTACTTTTGAGCACGAATTCTCCAATCGTTGGAAAAAATTATATGAACTAGAACAACAGAAAAGAGACCATCTTGAGAAAGAAATTGAAGAGGGTCGCCGACAGTTAGATGAACAGATGGAGTATGCGATTTATGAGCACGAAGCAAATCTTTTGAGAGAAAGTAAGTTATGTTTGTCTTTTTCCCTTGGTCTATATTTTTGAGTTAAAGAACTATTATTATTTAATGGAACTTAATTTATTTTAGTATGTATCCTTATGCGTATTTATATGTAATAACTTTAAGGAGAAACTGTAAACATATAAATTCTTCAATCCTGTATTAAAAACATCTTTTGACTGGCTTATGTTCTAAGACAGATAATTTAAGTATACTAGACATTATTCATTTAGGTCTGAAATGTATGTATTGTACTATTAGTAATAGTTGTAGGCATTCCTGTAAATGACTTTCATCTGCTATTTCATGGGTATATTACATAATTACTAGTATTATGAACAATTTGCTTCTTGATGATGGAATTGTTTTATTGATGTATTTTTTAATCTTTTCTTTTTGTTGCTAAGTCATTTTAAAAGTTAGAAATATTTATTCTTTAAAATAGATGGAATATGTTCATATTAATCAATTTTTTTATATTCATGAATCATGCAATTTGAATTCATTGAATGGAAATATTCTAGACGGAACTATTGTTGAATGAATATGATTTGATAGATTCAAATCAAACATAGAAGTAATCTGATAGTTTACTGTTTTTATTTATATTGTTAATTTTTGTTAGTATTGTTGAATTCAAATATGTTGATGCTGTGAATTGCAGCAGCATTTTCTGGTGTAAAATAGTGGACGTTATTCATTAAGGATAATATTAGAATTTTAAAGAATATTATAGGCCAGGATTCCTAAGAATAATGAGATTGTATTTCCATTGTTAGCCTTCTCACTTCTAACCCAATCGTTTAGTTTTTATACTAATTGGCTGTTTTAGGGCCCTTATTCTTCGTATGAAGGATTCACAATGTGATATGAGTGCATCTTGAGCGATAATTTGCCTTACATCCTGTGCCCCGTATTTGAAAACAGGCCATTAGTAAAGAATTTTTATGGCCAAGGTTTTAATGTAAGGATTAAAGGTCCATTTACAATGAAGCAAAATGCAGTAAATAGCCTATGTATATAAATTTGATTGTGTCTGTTATATTCCAGCAGTTTGAAAAGAATTATTGAATTTGATTATAAATGAGTTATTATAAAGTCAACATGACTTGATAAGTTTTATAATAAAAAAAAAATCTTAGTTGAGTATTTTGCAATATTCCAATAAAATCGTCAATTAAACAAGATTTTAAAATTTTATTGTAATGAAATGTTTATTTTCTTTCAGGATTGCGCCATATGGAAGAACAAAGCAGTCTTATCCAACGTGAAAGAGAATTAAGGTAAATATTTTAAAAGTAATTTTTTTTTTCATTTAAAATAACAATTGCACAAATTTTTTCTATATTTTTGTTATAACTGTGTTTATTATGTTTGTATTTTTTAGACGTGAAGAAGAAATGAGAAGGGAAGAAGCCCGTCGTGCCAGAGAAATGTTATTGCGTCAACAGCAAGAAGAAATACTCAGAAATGACTTGAGACGCAGGCAGGAAGAAAACATGATGATGGTATAAAGAGTATTCTGATTTACTTGCTTCAAAAATTAGTACTTTAAATATTCTTTTTCATTTTATTGATGGCAGCTCAGCAATAAATATAGATTTATTCCAGATTGATAGTTATTATATTCAGAAAGAAAAGAAAAAAAAAATTTCTAGTTAGGTAAAGCTATATATATATATATATAATTTATTTTTTGCCTCTTGTGGTATTCTGTTTTGTAACTTCATCATGGATAAACTAAAATAAATTGTATGGAGCATAAAACTAAATTTTCAGCCTTATTTTAAATTTGTGTTTAAAAGAAAAATTCCCAGTGTTTCTTTAAAAATCCTTTGTAATAAAAGTAAAAACTGAAACTACGTAGTTTTATCCATGCCTATTTTCCTTTTTCACATTCTATAGCATAGTAATTAAAAGATTTAGAAATGATATTTTAGATTTTTCTTTGCTTAAAATTGTTCTTATTTTTTTAGGGTCCTGGATATGGGGAAATGATGGAAAGGGTGAGTCCTTAATATAGTTTTTTATAATTTTAGATAATTTTTAATAATATATTTTTTGTTGATCAATAAATATATTATGCCTTACAATATTTCTTGTTTTAGCCTCCTGATTTATATTTGGTTTTGGTTTTAATAATGTTTTTAAAAAACTTGTTTCAACTTGTGCTAAAGCTATCTCATTCTAACTGAACACTTATGTATTCTATATAAAAATAACTTTATTTGGAATTCTTAGTATGGTTCAGATAGTGCATTAATGGAGACAATATAAATTTAGAGAAATATTGTGTCATTTCCAACTGAAATATAAATGAATTATAAAAACTCATCATTTTCTTGGGATTATTTGGTTCTCTTTATGTGATAATGTAGTATGAATGTACTTGTCAGATCTCTAACTTGTTGCCTTAAAGATTTTATGGAAGGGATTTATTTATCACTCAATGAATTCTACTGTAATTTCCATTATAAATTTGTAAGTAATAATTTATCTTTCTTATTAAATTAGCATCTGAATACTTTGCATCCTGAATTATACATGATTTTTCCATTCTAATAAAGTAGTGATAGAACATTAAGTGATTTATATAAATTAAAGGAATTTATGTGTATATATATACATATATATTTCAGATGTTCATCTTTTGGCATTTTTACCTTAAATTTCCTTTTTGATTAAGGATAAGGAAATAATTACAAAAATGCACAAATCATTAACATTTTTCTTCATAGCATTCATTTTTTTTATATATAAATAATTAGTGTTAATATTAGATAATTATAGAATTATTTTCTCATTATAAGAAAAAATCATTGACATTTTTTTTACCAAAGTAGAAAAATAATATTCAAAATAGTTATCAGCTTTTTAGATTGAAATTTATCTGTTCTTAAAATTAGAGTAAAACAAGGAATAATTATATCTGTAGAAAAGTAAATATGGATAGTCAATCCATGTCTATTAATAACTTGTTGCATTCTTGAAAATGTGTGTCCATTAGCCAATGTCAATGTGCTTTCATAATTTTTATGCATACACCCTTCCATTAAAAACTTGTTAATTGCAGTATTGATGTACTGTTTTCCTACTTAAATAAATAATTTCCCTAATTTGCTAATTATGTATTTTCTTATATATTAACTAAATTATTTTTAAAACATTCCGTCTTTAATAGAAGTTCTTTTCTTATGAACCTATCTCAAAATTTTCCTTGTTTCTCCTATCCCAAATGTACCTTTACAGTTTATTGCAGAATTTTTAATAAGTTTTTCTATGCATTGATTTTTCTTTAGATTCAATACTTAGATTGTTTTCATTTCTGTGAAATCTGCCATGACATTAAGATGGTTGGAAATAGAGTAATTTATTCTCCTGAAGTTGTTAACAGTTTATAAAATGATTCTTCACAATTGTCCCAAAAGTGCATTTTAATTTTATGTAAAAAAAAATTCAGGTTAACATAATTTTATGAGACAATAATTTATTGATTTTTGTTTCAATTTATGGAGAGAAGTAAAATATAGAAATTACTGATTTGAATTCTATATTTGAGTGTTCACAAAATATATGTAGCATGTAAAAATATATGTTGAGGAACACTAAAAGGTGCACAGTTGCATTTTCCCTTTGTCATGATTTATTGCTTTCCAAACCTCACCATTATTTATATATTTGTTTTTCTCATCCTAGAGCATTTAAATGCCATATTTAAGCTACATTTGTTTATACTTTTGATTTTTTTTTAAATAAAACTTATTTGAAAGATTGATGAGAAATCCTTGAAATCTAAATATTTATTTGAAAGGAAAAAACTTTTTGTGAAAATTTGACTGATTTGAATTCAGAGGAATTAAGAGTGAGTTTTTTTTTTTTTTTAAATGTTATTAATTCTTAGAAATGCTTTATTAATTCTTTTTAATATAGTTACCATGCTAATTATAAAAATGAGGATTAGGTATTCATTGTTTTCTCGGGAGACATTGGTAGAACATTTTTGAATTCATTATGATGCATGATATATTCATGTGATAATATGTTATAGATTAGGTATGTACAAAATATTGGATGGGGTGTGTAAAAGTCTTAATGAATTCCGATGTGTTTTTACAGGGAAATAATTACCAAGAAAGAATGTGAAGAGAATTAAATGATTGAACATAGTGTAATTTAGTTTAGAGTGGAGTTATTATTTAAATTAAAGTTTGTTAAACTTTATAAAATTTCATAATTAAATTTCATCACTATGAAATTTTTTATTCTAAATTTAAAATCTGTCCCCCTGTCCCACCACCCCAGTATTTTAAGAATATGGAATGTTTTGAAATGTTCATAGTAATATCAGCATTAAAGTTCTTTTTGTCATAAGATACATATATATGTTTAATGCTGAATATTAAAGTAGTATCCTTATAATATCTTTTTTTAATATGCTTAGATTTCCCTATGCTGTAATAATTTCATTTCTGATTTTTATATGTTCATGAAAACACATTTTATTTCTTTACATTGTTTCTTGTTTAAGAGATGAGAATAACAAAAGATTTGCTAAAATGTAATAAAGATTAGAGAGAGGAAAAAAAAAAGAGAGATTATCAAAATGAATGAAACTTTGCTGAAAGAGATAATCGTTTTTACCATTTGAATTTTCCCCTGATGGTGTGGTATGAATCATAATCTTATGAATGTGTTACCAATTGAATTTTTATTATTTCAAAAAGCTTGCTTATTGGAACTTAGTATTTCTTTATATAATCATCATATTAAATGTATGCATCACTGATATTTAATGACTCCTTAACAGATTTGTTATTAATTTCTTCATTCATGTTTATTAAAATAAAAGTTTAATAAATAAAAAAAATCAAAACTTTTTTTAAAGAGGAATGTGAATATGTATTGCAGTTTGGTTTACTAGTCTTTTTCTGTTCACCTTGAAACAATTTCAGAAAAAGAAGAAAAAAAATGTAGTTCTTTTGATTCTCATTATGAGGATATTCTCTGAGAATTCTAGACACTTATGTGTCCATCGAATCTTAAAGCCATTCCTCTTTCTACCAGGATTCACATGGAATGCCAAATCCTGGTCCAATCTCCCCATCTGGTGATCCTATGGCTTCATCTGCCTCTGGCTATGGCCCTAATGGTATGATGCAAGGACCTGGTATGGGCATACCTCCACCGGTAAGGTCATTTTCTAATGTCTGATATACTTTGAGTGTCAGGGAGATATTTAGGAATCATATGGATGTTGCTGCCTTTTCCTCCCTTCTCTTTTTTTCCCCCTCACATCTTTTAGTTTGTCAAGGTTATTATTTCTGCTTCAAAAATAAATTATTCAATACACGAATTTTATATAATTTCAGTAAAATTAATAAAAATTGACCAATAATAGAGCATATTTAATAAGCATTTTAAAATTGGTTTAAAGACATACTAAAATTTTAAATTATCAGAAAACTGTATTAACAAAATCTTTCATTTTTCTCTCCAATTCCTAAATTTTTTTGTAAATGCTTAAGTATACTGTTTTTGTTTAAATGGAATCTTGCCAATTTATAAATTACATATCTTTATATATATTTATATAAAATGAAAAAAAAGTTTCAAGCTATTTTGAAATTTTAATTTTTGTAAATTTTATTTTTGCTGCCATTAGTATGAAAATAACTAAGTAGTATCAGTATGAAAGTAAAACAATTCATTATAATTTGAAAACAAACAAATTTATATGTTCATGCTATAAATGATCAAACATTTACATATCACTATTTTTATTTGATTGGAAAAGTTCTTGTATTTATTCTTTGTGCAAAGTTTTATGACTGTGATTTTCTTGCTAATTTTATACCCATGTGAATAATTAAAACGGTTGTAATTGATAGATATCATCAGTTCTAGTTAATCTTATTGAACTTCTGTTTCATTAAGAAAAACTTTAAAATAAAAATGATAGTGATGAGACTTACCTGAATCAGGTTTTTAAGACACATATATTCATTTTTTTGATGAATTAAAAAATTTTCATAATTTATATAAATGATTTTTAATATATTTGCTAAATTTTAATCGATTTGTTATCTCCAGTTTACCTGTTAATGTAAACTAATGCATAATTTTTGAATTTTTGTTTACTTACACTGGCGAATTATTACAGGACATATATATTACATTGGTAATTCTCTATAAGTTGCACTTTTTAAAATTTCGATTTTTAAAGTGTATTTTTCTCCTTTATTTTAAATATCGGCTTCTAAAGCAAAATTTCCTACATTCTGTTAGAATCTGTAATTTTATGTCATTTGTCATCATATTTTTGATGGTTATATAATTAAAGCTATTATTTATAGAACTGTATTAAATGCTTAATGCAGAACATTAATATATAAATTATTTATTTCTTAAGAAGACTAAAAAGAGAAAATTCAGAATTAATTTTGGGCTGCTATGTCTCCAGGAAAACTTAAAAAATGCGCATGGGGCTTGAAAATTTAGAGCAGAAAATTTTCTTAAAAACCAGAAAAATAGAGAATTTTTAGTTTCTTGGTCTTTTTTTTTTTTTTCTCCGCCCATTTAAAAAATGCCAATCTTGGAAGTTTGTAAGAATTTAAAATTATAATCATAACTTTCAAAAATGAAGTAATACCATGTTTTGCATTTTATTTTTCCTGAATCCTTTATTTTATGACTTTAATGAGCATGATAAGTTATATATCCCTCACTCTTAATATGTAAATTTTGTCTTATTAAATACTAGATAATAAATACAGAGATTTTTTTTTGTATATAAATATGAACCTTTTAATATGGTTTAGTTTTGAATTATGTTGAAGTTGTTGCTTCCTTTCTTTGCTTTTTTCCACTTCTTACAATCTTACTATAAAAACTAGCACATAAATGCTGTTTGCAGCTTTAATTATATCTTGAATATATATACTGGAAAAATGCAGTGAATTTTTTTTTTTTTATAAATATAGATTTATGTGGCAACCCTGTAAAATTTTTCTTGCAGAATATATATATATATTTTAATTGGGGAAATACATTTCCTGGAAATTACTGTAATTGCCATATGATTTCTTTTATAGTTATCAGCTATATTACTTGTGTTAAATTCTATCCAGTGTGATTTAACAAAGTGCAAGTGTTAAAATTGCAAATTTCAATGTTTTTTGTTCAAATATGTTAAGATGGATATATAATATTTAAAGGCAATTAATAAAAATATTTTAGATTTTATATAGAAACCGTCATATCAAGGATGGATTTTCACAGTTTATTTAATTTTTGAGAAGGGGAAAATAATTTGGTTTAGCTTCTCTGTAGTTGTAAATTTTTTGTCAGGTGCTAAGTATGCGGAAATGTTCTTGGTTTATTTTATCAGCATTGGTTGATGCCAGTTGTATTAAGCAAATCAGACAATTTCTCATTAATATATTGATAAAAGAAAATTGACTATGTTCAAAATTATCTAAAAAGCTGTGATTTTTTTCCCCTTGTTTGTTTTTCTTGGTTTAGCTTGAGTCAGAACATTAATGAACCACTTGTTAAATTTTGCCAAGTTTTTATAGTAGTGAAAATTGGCATATTTGCCACTTTTCCAAATACAATTATGTTTAAAGATAATTACTGTGATTGTAGTGTGGTGATATTTATCATTTCATTATTTTAGGCTTTGTTTTTAATTAATCAAAACATAAGATTTTTAATTCTAATATTTATTCATTTCTCTTAACAAATTTGAAACATTAATATTTGTTGCTTAAATGTTTTTACTATGGAAATTTTGAAAATGATTTTACTTAAAAATTGAAATTACATTTCTTATTTTTTAAATTGAACAATTCAATTGTCCACCACTCTTTAAATCTCATTACTTGTAGAATTATTCTGCAAGGCAGTTCATAGTATAATTAACCTTTGAATACTAGTAGTAATTTCATGTTACAATTTTTGGTTTTGTATGTAATATAGCTGAAATGCAATGAATTGTAGTCATGGAAACAGCCCTTTGAACCATGAACTTCTAACACAGTGACATAAATTTCTTTGCATTTAGAAGTGAAAATATTAATTTTGTTTTAACAAAAATGTTTTATAGAACTTTTCTAACAGTTAAATGAGGATAGAATACCTTGAGTTGTAAAATCAGAATAACTGCTGTGATAAGCTATGTAACACTTAAAAAGAATATATAAACAATCTTTAAAAATAACTACATTAAGAAAATGATTTTTTTATATAAATTATTAAATATTTTGTTCATTTAATAAATTTTAGAGACAATTTATCAAGATTAAAATTGGCTTTTATATCCTTCAATTTTTATTTGATTTTTTTTTTTTTTTTTTTTTTGCATGTCTATTAATATACAATATTATTTGGTGAATAAAAATGTATTGCCGATAACTTCATTTTTTTTTTCCCCCTAAATTTTAAGATTTTCTTAAAATTCAGGCTAATTAACTTTCAATTTCAAAAGAATAAAAGGAAATAAAAAAGGAGTTTTTATTTTGTGATAAGCTGTACTAAAATTGTTCTTTATTTCAAACTTATGGCAGTTTCAATCTGCCCAGATTTAATGTCATGCATTTATGGAATTATAAAATTTAAAGATGAAACTTTCATCCTGAATTTCATCACATTGTCTTTCTATGATTATCTTCAATTTAAATGTTAGACTTGATAAATATACCATATATATATATTATATATTACTATATATTTATGCAAATGTACTTACGAAAATCTATAAGAATCCATTATTCATTATCATTATCAATATAATAATCATTAGTTCAATATAATAATCTTCAAGTCATTTTTATCATTTTACAAAATACCAATTATAAAACTACTCTCCTAGCTGGATCATCTTTACTGAATTATGTAATAATGTCTATATTTAATTTTTTCTCTAAAATCTTAAGAATTTTAACTCCATATTTAAAATTATTACGTCATCAGTTAAGAAAATAAATAGCAGTCTGTATGTGTTGTACTTCCTATGTTATTCTTTTTATGCATGTTAATTAATTTTATCTTTCAAAGTGCTGTCTTTGAGAATTCTATTTTCTTTCTGCTTGAAACTTATCTCTACTTCATCTTAAGGTGAAGTTTTTATTTGGATAAATGCTATATTCCCTCTTAAACCGTTTTTACATGTTTACGATCTTCTGTCAACTCTATGAGAAAAAATTACTTTTATGAAAATTCAATTGTGCTATTATTTTGCAACTATTAAGTTTGAACAAAATAAGGTTCAATATGTTGCCGTATAATAAGATATGATTATATCTTTTGTGGTATTCTTGTGTATGTTGCAATTAGCAAAGTTAAAAAGTGGGGTAGGGGAAAATCTAAAAATTTTTAGTATTAAATTTATTTGTAACTTGCTTTTTATACAAAATTTTTGACAATTATGTGATTGTATTCACAATTGTTTCATTAATTTGTCACTTTTAAAAAATGAAATAACATTTAGTTAGGTTTATTAACTTTGTAGAGATTTGTTTTCAAATTTTTAAAATTAATTAGATGCTATAATTAATCTTATTAATTCCTTCAAAAATTAGTTTTATTTTGGTACACATCATATATATCTTAATTCATTAAATTGATCCGGAATTAAAATTGGTGTCTTCTTGAGATACTAAGAATTGCCAACACTTTGATTTTTCATAGATACTTTATATTTTAGACAAAATTCATTTTGTCGCTTACTCTCGCCGTTATAGTAGGGTAGGGTGTGTTTAGAATCTTGGCAGCAATGCCAAGTAAGTGGTTAACTGTGCCAAAATGCTTTTGAAGTTCAAGGAAATGGCAGGCCTTGTGCTTTTTTTCATGAAGAAAGAGACATCCATAAAAATTTTGATTATTATGTTTCCCTTGATTTTCTTTAAAGAAAATGGAAGATAATAAAATTTTACTATTTTAATTAATAGTCCACAAATCACTTTGATAATTTTTTTCTAAATCTGCAAATGCTATATTCATTTTCCAAATAGATACCTAAAAAAAAAGAAAGCATTATTTTTTTTTTTGAGCTTGTTTCTTTTGATTACAAAAAAGACCTCCAACTTTTTGGACTAAATAATTCCAAAATACAAATAAATAATTGTTTTTTTAGTATTTAGTATTTCCTCTTTAGAGATATTTTTTATCAATTGTTTAAATGTAACTCTTCAAATAAAATAAAAGTGTTTTCAAGATAATATTAATTTCAGTTTCGTTATTTATCTAATTTTTAAATTATTTTATATAATTCTTCATTTCAGAAAGTAGCGTAATAAGCTGAAAAATGTATTTTTTACTGACTTAATTTTTTGTTCCAATCTTAATCTCAAGTGAGTGGATTAAGGCTGAGTGATAACTGCTGAGTTAATATATGATACTCAATGTTAAATTATTTTTTTCCCCTGTACCTTTTAATTTTGCACCTGAAATTGGATATCTCCTTTTGTGTTTGTGTATGTTTTCTAAAATCTGTGTATTTGAGCGTTTAAAATTAAATTTATATGTCTTTAAAGACATGAAAAGCGGGTTAACAGTGTACTAACTTGTACTCCTTGCTTCTTTTTCTCCCTCGGTGATCCTGTTTGCTGCTGATGTTCGCGTTCTGTGGTGTCTTCAATCTTCATTAATACTAAATATTAATGTGTTGCTTTGCAATACGAATGTGAATCGACTGTTGACTATAATCTACAATGCCTCCCTATTCGCTCTATGATGATGTATCACTTTTTGAACTTTGAATAGCGCCAGTCTCGATTTGATCAGCCACCTATGGGTGCAACTTATTCACCAGGTGGAGACCCCATGAATGAAATGGGGGGTCCACCAGCTGGACCTGGCGCACAACGTGGAATGCATCCACCAATGCCACCCCGTGAAATGATGGAAAACATGGAAGAGTATGGTATGGAAGCTAAGCGCCGACGATACTAGTCAAACAAGCATGACATTTCTTCAATCATTTTTTTTTTCTTACAATCTGACTAGAACTCATATTTATTTCAGTGTTGTGGTACAAGGAATACATTTATTTTTTAGTGTTAGTGCCCGATACACATCAATGTTGGATCCGAATCATTTTTGAATCTGTTACTCAGTCTGTAATTGGTATATGACAATAAATTCATTTTTATCGGAATATTCTTTGTTACTTTTAATTAAGTAGTATGTATTTTGATCTTTTAAACTTCTGGCAAAAATGTAAATTGAGAGTTTGTGGTTTCATATTCCATTTAATCAGCTATCATTTTTTGTTGATTCGTTGAATGGTTAATGGTTAAGTCTTTTGAATAATGAACTTGTTTGCGATTTATCTTTTGTTGGGAAACTTAACATTAAATGCTGTGGAAATCTTGTATCCATTAAAATCCAACTGTATTCATAGTCATTTAAGTTTTTTCTATATTTTTTTTAATTATGTTTCAGTTTACGTCGTACTATCCTGATGAAATGAAAGATATTGCCAACAAAATATGCTTTCTACTTATCATTAAATATAGCTAATATTGCGTCATCTGATTTACTCGTGCCATTCTAAATTTCACTCTTTATTTTTCATTTTTATAAATAATTGTTAATTTTTTGCTCTAACAAATGAGCTTGCACTATTTCGATAGTCTAGTATGATTTTATTTTATTAAGTCCTTTAGTTTCAAACCTTTGTTCTAAAACTGTATTTGTGAAAGGTAGAAATTTGTTTTAATAAGACTTTAAAAAAATATATTAATAGCTGTGTATACAACTGCTATAAAAGCATTTAAATTGTATTTCATTCCTTGCTTTTGATTCATTTAAGGTGCATAGGGTAATGAAAAGTGCTTAAATTTGGAAACCATTTGTATCCATCTTAAAAGTTTTATTTTATTTATTTTTTGTAAAAAGATCCTAAAAAAGTGCTTAATTCTCAAGAAGTGTGAAGAAAAAAAATTTGAAGAGTGCCTATATGCAATTATGTAATAATTAATGACCCCTCATAGGGTTTCTTCCTCTTCAACAGTTTGCTTTGTACTTTTTGAAGTTTGGGTATTTTACTCTGAAAGGACAGTACAAAATACATACTATATCATACTTATTATTTATAAAAAATATTTGAACTTCAGTGGAATTCAAAGATGGTTAAGAATTTGTTTCAACTTCTTAATAAATGTATTTTTAACCTTTTTTATGTTTAAAAGTCCATTTAATCCATTATGCATTTGATCATTGTTCTCTCCAATAACTTGTTTCAAAGCAATCTCTTGAACAACGTATTTAGAAGGTGCTATAGTGTTTGATTATTGCGATTTCTCTGACTTTTTAAAAAATATTCGCAGGCATTTGAAAATTTATATGTGCTAAACCAGTCTTGCAAATTTTGTGACTTTTATAAAATAAATTTGGATTTTGCTTTGTCTTTTAACTCTTACATTTTTTTTTTCTTTCTTTTTTTGTTTCCCAATGAAATCTTTGTATAGATATAGAGGATTGATCGCACATTATTGAAGTTAGAAACATGAAATTTATCAGAAAGTGACTTCTTAGGTATTAAGAGGTCTACTAAGAACATATTTTTAAAAATTTGAATTGGAAGTTCAATCAAAAAGTAAAAAAGCAAAATTTTTGCATGTTTCTACCATAACATTAAGACATATTATCACACAAAAATTATCTTTGCCTTGTTTTATAGGTTTAAAAAGGTGGATTTCAACTATATCAATTTTGTTTAGAATGAGTGCATTTATTTTAATGTACTAATTTTTAAAAAATTAGTTTGAAGTGCAATTAGTAACAGTGGTTTTTATTGTAAAGAAATTTAAAATAATATCATTGGTTCATCAAATATTTGTTAAAAGTATTAATGTTACAATAAAAAAAGATAACGTGATTAACAATCTTTGTTGTAATTTGAAATTTAAATCTTTAATGAAGTCCTCTGAATGAAACTCTCTATTTGTGGAGAGTTGTTAAATTTTAAAAGACAATGCAATATATTATCACATGCTAACTTCAAAAAGTGATTTTTTTAAATTTTCATTTTGCTTTTTACTACAAAGCTGGGGTCTTTTTAAGTCAACTCTGTACATTTAAATTTTGTTTGCTATAATTAATGATCAGGTGTGTTTAGTTAATAATTTTTTCTTATACAATGGAAAGTGAACGTTGGTTTTCTGATGGTAATTGTGGGCCTTGTTACGATTACTCTGTGTAATACCTGATGATTGTTTTGAACTATTGAAGGATTTATAAATTAAGAGACAAATATCACATTTGATAATTTTGTCAATATCAGAAAAATAAATAAATTAAAAATGTTGCAAATGGCATACCTTTTATTAATCTTTTATTGTGAGATTTTGTTCTTGGAGACAGTGCTCTAAGAATATTGTCTTTTTATACAAAATATTTTCTTTATAGACAATATTTTATGTGATCATAAATGAATAAAACAAATTGCATTTAATGTTTTTTGAACTGTGTATATATAAGTTTTTACCAAACTTAAGCAAAGTAGACATTTTTTTTTGTTAATAATTTTTCTCAGTAGGATTTTTAGTGTTTCTGTTGTCAGTTTAATCAACAAACATCAATTTCTCATATACTTAAGCTTACACCCATAAAATTCTGTTATATTTTTTTAATGGCTCGTCATAGATAGATTTGTATTCCTTAAATGTTTTATGCAGTAGGGAAAACCACAATAACAAAACTGCTATTTTGTTATGAAAATTACACTAACTTAATTCTTCAATCCTTTCGTCACATTCTGGTTGTAGAAATTATTATATTTTGATTCAAACATTATTTATTGTAAGGTATTTTTTACCTTGGACTTAAAAAAAATTAATGTTACATTTTATAATAATTTGTTGATAATTCTTATTTGTTGCATTAATTTCATTTTAAAATTTTTTTACTTCTCATGAAACTTTATTTTCTTCTTGAATATCTTTTTAAGCTGCTATTTTAAGTACATATTCACGGTCTATATGTGTATATCTTGTAAGTAAATATGTTGTATACATACCTTGTATGTATAATTGCTAAATGTTAGCTGATTAATTGGGATATGTGAAATATTTTAAAGTCATTACTGGATATTAAAATATGAATTTCAGAAATATTTCTGAATTAAAAAAAATAAGGAGGCTTCTTTGTTTTAGAAGAAAAATATTTTATATTGTCTTTTTGGCTGTTTATATATATATATATAATTCTCTGTCATTATAAGAAAAGACTTATGAAGTTCATGTTTTATCTTTCAACATTTTGTGCCAGAAGTTTATTTTTAAGTTTTATTTGGAAGCCATCTTTACTAGTTAAATAAATATATTAGCTTGCTCTTTAAAAAAAATTTCATGCTTTTACATTGTTGACTTAATCATGATCTCTCCTCGTCCGATAATTTTACTATGCGAGTTACATTTAATAATATAAATGCTGGCATAGAAGAATTTTAGTTTTTCTTATTGTTTGCACCTGATCTTGATGTAATAAAGTTATTTTAAAATTTCAGTTTGCCAAAAATTAAAATTTTCAAGTTTGGTAATGGAAATAACCTGTATTTTAAACTATAATGTGCATTTAAAATACCAGAACTAAAATTAATATATCGTTATTTCTATAATTTAATTATGTAAAGGATATAAATAAAAGTGGAAATTTTGACTGTTTTATGGCGATTAATGAAATGTTCTTTAAGGAAGAAAGAAACTATGTGGATTTAATATCTTGATTATTTTAACTGATTTAACTTGAAGATTAGGCAGATTCCTAGTCTATTTATTTTTCTAAATTCAGTTGTGACAGAGAGCTTTAGTTTGTCTGTCCATTAATTATGTTAAAGCCATAGAATATCTCGTAGTTATTTTCAGCTCCCCAAAAGCTAAGTAGTCTCTTAAAAAATATTACATTTGACTAATATTAATATTACAAACTTATTATTGTATTTAGAGAAGGTGCTTTCATTCATTCGGAAGTCGTATAATGTTTGAAATTTAATGTTTGTTAAATTTGATTGATCTTTTGTAAGAAATTATATCCTTTTGAAGGTCACAAATAGCTTTAAAAATAAAATAATCAGAAGATTATTGCTTGTCTAAAAAACGTTTCTTAAGTTGCATTTTTTTAAAATACCAGCTTTTCTTGCTCTCGTCGGTCACCATGGGGGGGGGGGAGGCCTGAAATATCTCTGGGAAATGAAGAATGCAAAATTAGAAATTGTCATATTATCTTAAAACTTCAAATATTGAAACCTTTTTTTTTTATTTCTTAGACATTTTCAGGGTTATACTTTACATTCCAATTTAAAGTAAAGTCTACTATTTTAAAAGAAATAGTTGATGAGTATAGATTAATTTAAAAGCTCAGAATCTCCAAAGTAATTTTTTCCACAGAACAGATAAATTTCTGTTTTGGCATCTCTTTCCTAGTACATTATATTTTGAATCCATTAATGTTATACATTTCTAAGTACATCAAAGAATATTAATCCATGTTGAATCATTTAAAATTTTAATCTGAATCAAAATAAAAGAAAATGTTACTCTATGTAATTTAAACAATGTAAAAATAATTTTTAAGTAATTCAGTCATTACCAAATTTGTTTATTAGTTGAACTGAAATTTTGATTATTTGCAAAGTATTTAACTTAAACTATTATTTATTTTATCTATTTGTTAATGCAAGAACTGAAAATTTTAATGACTGCAGAATATTTTTTACTCTCAACAGAAGTTAATGCAACACCCTTATGCAAAATATTAAAAAGAAGAGTGACTTGTTTTCTGAGAAAGTGATCTTGACTACTTTAAATTGCCTTGAACTCGAACTATCATAACCTTCACCACTAACAAAGTTGAGAGAGATAATAGGAGAGAAAAATTTTGAATGTTATATCGTGCATTTTTGTTTATTTAGATATTATAATAATAAACAAAAGATTTATTAGATATACAAAACTCTGCACAGATTTGGCACATAACTTAGAATCCTTGTATTCAAAAAATACATTTTTGGAAAATGTGTATATGCGACTTAACTCAAATGCTTAGAGTTAATTAGATGAAACTTGGTATACAAACTTTTCATCCAATTTATAGATTTCTCTTAATTTTCTGTGAAATCTATTGAACAAGTTGTCTGCCTTGCTGCTCATGAGTTAACCTGATAACTACAAAATGAAGATAACTAGATTTATAAATTTTTGTGTAGATTTTAGCAACTATAATGTAACAATTACCAAATTTTGGACCAAATCCAATAAAGGATTGACTAACCATCATATATTCTCCCGAGCATGATAGTTGAGAAATGCAGTGAAATACCTCAAAATTGGCACATGATTCTAGTTTTGACACGTCTAGTTTTTATTTCAATTATTTGGAAAAAATATGTCTTAAATGCAAGTTAAATTTTCAAATATCATGAATCCCCAAATATTACATGATTCAGTACGAATGGTAAATTCATGTCAAAGGTAAATGTTTTGAAATTGCCATGCCATGTAAGCCTGTCTCTGCAAAGATACTTTTATTAAATATTGTTTGAGAAAGCTTTTTAGACACAACTGGTCACTTGAAGTATTTTCAAGTACTAATTTCTTAATCAAACATTTGATTATATAATTTAGATACATTTTTTTAATGCAAAACAGTTTTTTTTTTTTTTTTTATTTGGTTTTTTTAACAAAAATGTTTTTTTTTTTTTTTTTTTTTTTTTTTTTTTTTGGCATGAGGTATTAGGAACAAAATTGTATTGTAGTAACTAAATAGTTTGGGATGCATTAATCTTTTAATAGCTAGAGAGATTTTCTTAATTTACTAAAATGCTTGGATATATGAAAAATATTGAAATTCTAATTTAAAAATTTATGTATGAACAGCAATAATGAAAATTTTCTCATAAAATTGGAAGTGCAAATTTGTCTTTTCATTCCAATATTTTAAATATTGATTTGAAAAATTAATGGACCAATAATTATTCTTGTTTTTTAAGTATCGATTTGTCTGTATATACTCTGATAATTTATTTGCTCAGCTGAATAAATAACTTAAAGCACAGTTTTTTCAAAAAATTTTGTCCAATTTCAGTGCCAAAGTTTGATTGATTGAAAGAAAGAAAATGACTAATAGGATATTATAAATGACTGTGCATTGTATTTAATGCTTTTTATCAGAAAAATCTGTTCTAGATCAGGCTTTAGAACCTAATACCAAGATATGAAATGTGAAGATTAATTAATAGTAGCCACAGTTCTTATTAAATTTATATATTATAATACAAATTATTAAATCTAAGTAAATGAAGAAAAAAAGTTGTGCAATATTTCATAAAAGTAATTCGTGTTGCTTACTTTTTTTTTTTGAATTTTTGACCTTTTTATAAAATTTAGTTGCTTCCCTACTCCAAAATTGGTATTTGATAATAACTTGCTTGACCAAACTTAGTATTTAAAAACTAGACGAGAATAATGTATTGAAAAAATCAGCTGTAAAAATCCCTTTAAAAATTACATCTTTTTATTTTTCATAAAATGTGTATTTTAATTTATTATTCAAACAAAATAAAGGTCATGAAATATTTGAAATCTTAGCATATTATTGAGGGATACAATATGATAATTTTGGCATCAGAGTGTAAAAATACGTATTTTGATAGTTATATTTTATGATAATGATTACTGTAACTTTGATAATAAGTAATTGAATTGCAAACTTTAGCTCCAATTTTTTTTGATAACTTTCTACTATCAAAAATAAATTTTAATGGTAATATTTTTTTTTTTTTTTTCCAAAAAATAGTCTCAAGGTGCTTACATCATAAAAACTATTTAAATTTGAAAACCATTTTTAAGCACTTTAAAAATAAAGCCCTTATAAAGTGCTTAATTTTCTCACGAAGTGCCGTGATAGCATTTTGTTTCCTATGCATTGAATGCAAAAATTCGAAAGCATAATATTAATTGTTTATCAGATGTATCAAGAAAGGAAAGCAAGAAACAGTATGAATTTGTACAAGGAATCCAAGTGGAATTGACCCCACAAGGTTCCAATACTTATTAACATAACCCTTAAAGGGTATTTTTTCAGCCCCCAGCTGTTTTTCTTCAACAATTGCATCGCCATTTACTTGGAACAATTGCTGGAATAATTACTTGGAAGGCGCAGTACGAAAAACATGTTATTCCATATATTTATTTTGCAACTGGAAAATCACTGGATTTTTTTTTTTTCTCAACTAACTAAAAAAATTCCTTTTTAGTTATTTGAGATGATGTTAAATTATGCCTGGTAAGTATATGCATTACTTTTTATATGTTGTATAAGAAGAGCATGCAGATTAGCTCCTATCAGTGGAAAATGCAAATGCAGTAGGAAGAATGGGGTGCACCACTGAGATCTATTGAATATGGTAAAAACTGCTGTAAAAACATTTGCAATAGAGCCTCTTTAGTTTGTTACAAATCCAGTCATCATTTTTATTAATATGCTATTTTGTAGTAATCTCTTGAAAAGCGTATTAGAGGGATTTATTGAACTAAACTGAATTGTAAATGATTGTGCTGTGTAATCGTGTTAGTTGATCACATAAAATATAGTATAAGATTTGATTTAATGCGGTAAATTTCCAATGATCATTTCTTTCACATTTATTTTTAAATGACCCATCCGTTTAAAAATTATTTGTTCTACCAATCTACACATTATATATTCATTCACTTTTCATGAGAAAGTCTTACATGTTTAGAATTGGGGGGGGGGGTGTACTTATATTTTAAGTCTTCTTTTTAAAAGTTAGTAAAAACTAATATGTACATATGTTTGAGTTAATAAGCAAATTTTGGATAAACTATTCATACGAATGAATGTTCATCAAACGATTGAACGTGCTGTTAGAATGATCTTTAAGTTTTCAATCTTTTGATCAAACAGTGGTCCTTTTACATGCTCATCCATTTTCCTTATTTGTATAAAACACCCTTCAATATTTTTTCTACGTTCTAATAACACATCATATTTATTCATTCATCAAATTGCTGTTTTTTAGGCGAGATATTTAGTATCATTTTTACATTTCAGTTATTAATCAGTTTCAGTTATTATTCAGTTGGAAAATTTGAATATCACCTTTCTGTTATCAGTTTAGTAAATTTGATCTTACTGTTTCCGATAACATTTTTCTTGCATGCTTAACATGCAGAGTTTGTTCTTCAAAGAACTGGTAATGTGTTTTTTATTTTTAAGCTATTAGCTTATTGAGTGGAAGGAGATAGAACATTAGAAATTTGGTTTTAAAAATCTAGAATCTCTTGCAAAATGTGATAAAATTGGTTTAACAGAAGTAAAAATACAAGGAAAAGCATTTTTTTTTCCTCCCTTTGATCTTACCACAGATCTTGTTTTACCATCAAAATTAATCTCTAAGAACTACTTTTTGTTAATTACTACCAAATGACCATTGCATCCATGATAACCAAGAGTGAGAAATACTGTAATACGAAATTAAAATGATACGCAGTATTTTGAAACTTTTCATTGCAAAGTAATTTATGTATAATTTTTTTCATCTGTTATTTTGATCTTTATATGTATTTTGAATGTAATTGCTTCAAACTAAATACATATAATAATTATTTTGTCCAAATAATGTATTTATATGTGAACTTTTACTGAGATCATATTTACTAATTTTGGTTGGTTATCATACCAAAATCACAAATAAAATATTTCAATTATGAATGTTTGAAACCTGAAATATGTGCAAACCCTTGTCACCTTAGCAGGACCATTGGAGTGCTAAGGATTAATATTATTAATTTTTGCATTTGGTTTTCATAACCACAAAATTCTTTTGTCCTTCAGACAGTTCTTACTTTTTTCTTCAAGAGATCTAGAGTGGTTTTTATTATGAAGCGATTTTAAAACTGAAAATTAATAACAAATAATTTTTAAAAATGTATGGATACTTTCAGATTGATATATTAAGGACATGTTCATTGGATATTATCAAAATGTTGAGATGGATTCTTCTTTTAAAGATAAATATTTTAATTATTCGATTTAAGAATATGAAAAAAATAAGCTCTTTCCAAACATAATTTTAAAGATTTCTCTATTTATAATTTTTTTTTTTACGTAAAATTATGAAAAGGCAAACTTTTAAAAAAGTTTAATAAATCCCACATTTTCATTTATAAACTTAGATACAACATAAATTGTTTTGATGATCAAAAGGATTCTAAATTAAGATAGTTATGCAAAAATAATTGATATATCCTTTTGAAAGAAACTTTAAATCAGAAATATTTATATCAGATTTCTTTAAAAAAGATTTTTACTATGCATGTTTAAAAAAATTGTGCCAAAGATTTTGTGGTATTCTAAATGAAAAGTGGTATTTTTCTTATTAAATTAAAATTTGAGCAAGAAATAAGAAAGAATTTTAAAAAATTATAATAAATTAGGTAATTTAAAATTTGCGTAAATTTTAATCTGATGCATATATTGTTTTATAGCTTCAGTCAGTTAATAAAAATAACATTTTATTATGAATTCAAAATCATGTCAGAATTTTTTGCTGTGTAAGAAATCTTGTGCTATACTCCTCATCTATTTTTGAAAACAGAAAGAAGTGTCCTTTATTAAGAATTAACCAAATTTGTTAATATTAAAACATGAATGGCCACCCCTAGTCTTATTTTCCCTTATTATGTTTAAAGAAATGTTTTTGGTTTTGTTTCTATTTTTCTAGCTTTAGTATAATTGCTGAAACTTCGCCTGTGAACCAAGGAATGCAGAATCTTGGATGATGATATGCAAGTCTGTTGTTGAACATTACAATCAAACTATGAGAAATAAATTAACATCTCTTCCTAGTTAGTGAAAGTTAAAGGATAATTTCTACTCGAAAATTAATTCAAATTACAATTTAAAATATTGTCTACACAAACAGTATTTTTCCATGGCTGTTCTATTTTGTTGGAACATTAGAGTTCATAATATGGCGATATTGATAATAAAGGAAATTTTGTTTTATCTATTTAATGCATTAAAACCTTGGATAAAAGTAGCCTAAAGCATAAAATGTGTGCTGCCATTTATTAACATTACAACATATATTTTAAGTAATGCATTAGGGGCAGTATTTTTTCCCCTTCAGTTTCATCATGAGACTCTAATCTTAATATGAACAAACATTTTTTACCTTGCTATATATTGCTTTAATATGATAAATAGGTATTAAATATTGGCATATTAATATATAGCAAGGACTTTTTTTTATTGTCATAAGTATTATGTTCCATTTCGCATATCCTTTTAAATAAAGCATATTCTCGATGGAAGATTGTAAATTGATCTTTGTAAATTTTCAGCTTCATTAAATGAAATGTTCTACTTTGAAAGCTGCCAGAATTTCTTAATTAGATTAAATAATCTTTCAATTAAAGAGAATTGGAGAATGTTTATTTTGAAAATAAAGAGTTTTTGGAACTGGGCATTGAATGTGGTAGATTAGGTTTAAATATTTATTGCTATTTGTTTAAGGTTAACAAACAGTGCAGTATTTATTTATGCCTCATTGCTGAGAGAAGAAATGTTGTTAATTTGTATTTTTTGTTCGAGAAAAACATTTATTATAAATCAAACAGAAAACTTATTTCTCCCTTTTCTTTAGATTAATTATCATCAGCCCAAATAAAGTTCTCTATAACTCAAAAACTAATCATTATCAAAACTTGCTAATATTCAAGGTTTGAAATAATATTTTATGATTTATATTTTATGTTGTGTCATTTAGAACTAGAAGCAAATTTTTCTGTGTGTGTGCTTGATTAAATTTAAAATTATTTGATGTTATTATCCTTAGCTTTGGTTGATTCTTCAATGTTGTTTCTTTTTACTTCAACCAAAGCAATTTTTTCAGTTTTTCTCATTGCATATTGATATATATTATCTTACTAGCCGCCTTTGGCGACCAGCTGGTTCGCCATGAGTAATCCGTGCTAAAATTTTCAATTAAATCACATATTCATTAGTCTTGAAGTAATTCCGGGCATGTATTGGCTTGGAATTAATATTTTCTTTAAGATGATGGACGGAAAGTTCTAAAAGTACACCTTTTCCTAATAATATTCTTTAATTTTATAAATCAGTCAGTTTGAACCATCGGGTATGCTTCCAAAATATTAAAAAACAATTTCGATGATGTTGCCAAAATATTAAATACGTTTTTTTGAAGAAAGCGAGAAAGGGAAAAAAGTATTAAATTAATGATACAGATATTGCAAACGATTACATAAATATGCCATTAAGTCGGGATTTCAATGCATATCCTGTCTAAATTCAATCAGGTTTACCGTAAATAAAGAAGATTTATTGACTTAATGATATAGATATTGCTTTGCTTTGCATTTATTTTTTAAAGAAAATATCACATTTTATATTTTATTTTATCCAGTCACGTGTTGACAGTTACATTTCGGTAGATTTATTTTGCGACGATAGGTTTTTTTTATTTGAACTTCCGACATTGTTTTCTTTTATTTTATCCAGTCACGTGATAAAAAACATAGTTAAAATATTTCTTTAAAAATAGTAGCTTAAGTTATATATTAAAAACACTGATACCGTTAGAAAGCTAATTTTTTTTATCTTTAAATTGATATAAAAATCATGCTTGTGCAATAATATTTTCGGAAGTTATGGCGGAAAAACGTCGAAATTTCGCTTAAATTTTAATTAATTCAAATTCTAATTAAAAATTCGAAAAAAGGGCTCCGAGGTGCACATTCCGGACCTCCAAGGTATACATGTACCAAATTTGGTAGCTGTAGGTCCAACGGTCTGGCCTGTAGAGCGCCAACACACACACACACACACACACATTGAGCTTTATTATAAGTATAGATGTACGGATTCATCCACATACATTTCGAAGTACTGGATCTGATTTTTGCTTCTTTCAAAGAATTTATTAACTTATGAAAAAAACTCTCACCTTTGCCACTTTTATAAAATCATTCAAAAAATTTTCTTTTTATTTTAATAAAATCGTAATTCCCATTCATATTGCTTTACACATTATTGACTCCATTAAAAAATTGTCCCTTTATCTCAAGCTTCTAAATAAATTGATTTTTAAAAATAATGATTGATTTAATGATTGGTGCGAACGGGTATATTTTACCCTGCAGATTGAAATGCTAATCTTGAAACAATGAAATAATTTATATTAATCATTTTTGTAACTTCATTTTCCTTTATTTAAAGAACTTCTTTTCAAGAATAATAAAAAATTGAGACAAAATAGTGTTTTTATTATGATTTTTATTATTCAAAGAATTATATGAAATATTTAAATAATAATCTGACCTTACAAAATTAGGGTTTCAGAATCTATTTTATTTGCTTTCTGAAAGATCTTTCATTGTTACGGAAAAACATGTTTCTTGAATGATTAACCCATTCAGGATATTTTATATTGATTACTTATATGATTTCATTGGTTTTTAATAGTCTACATTAGAAGCAACAAAATTATGTTATATCTTTGTAATTTCAAAACTAGAAGGCATAATCTTGGTTTGGGTATTCCATCATATTTGCTCTAGTATATTTTCAATTGATGTTATTGAAGATATTCATTTTTGCATTATCATTTAGCACTCTTAATAAAAACAGTATTTTTTGGATATGGGCTGCAGTTGAATTTTTTTTAAATTCCTAGCTCTTACAAATCTCTATTAATGATTTAGATATGTGTTCTTTAACGTTACAATTTGAATTGGTTACAGAACCCATTATTATAATCTACTTTATTTGGTAGATTGAATTACTGATCACTCCTTAATATCAATTTAAATAATGTATTATATTTCACAACATTTAACTTCTTAATATCTTTGAAATTTCTTGTACAGTTTTCTTTTCTCTGTGAAAAAAGGAAAATTTTGGAAAAAATATTTTATTTCTTTTTAAAAATCATTCCAGTCTGAAAATAATGTGACAAACAGCTTTAAATTAAATTTTGCATGGCTTGTATCAAAAATGTGTTTGAAAGTATTAAGACATTAAATGAAATTCATCTTGTTGCGTATTAAAACAAATTATTCAAAAATATATCTAAAACATCTGTTAGTGAAAAAAGTCATTACTTTTACCTCAATTCTTATATCAATCAAATATAATGATGGAAGTAATTTGTTCAAATGCGATAGTTAATTATTTATAATTGTGCTGAAAGATTTAAATTACTGAAATTATTTGATTAGTAAAATGATTTACATTTGTGAGACTGTTCTGGAATAATTTAGATATCATATTATCTTTTTATAGTTTTTATTAATTTATGCCTTTTTTTTTAAAATCTATAATTTGTATGATGAGACAATGCCGTTGAAAAATTAAAAATCTGTTTAAATTTTTTGTAATATAGAGCCAAGAAGAAAAGAATTTAAGCAATTGATCTGATTTCTGAAGATCTGTTGATGTTATAAGAAAAAAATCTTATGTTTAGTTATTTTACTAGTTTATTATGCATGATTTTGCTTTGCTCACCATGGGTATTTTCATTTATGCACATTTATTTACTGTAGGTAGTATTAAATTTTGGAAGTAAAATATTATTTGAGGTTTAAATCATTTGTCTGAAATAAATGTTTTTGCTTAATTATTGTGAAACATTATCTTTTTTCTAAAAATTTCATTCTTCTCCTTTTGATTTTTTCTCTTATAAATTTTTTAATGTCTAAATTACTCCTTTAAATTTCTTTGGTTGTTGCTAAACTTTTGGATGAGACTTTGGGAAGGTGGGGGGAAGATTTCAAAGAAAACATTTAAAAATCATTTGGCAATTAATTATTTCACAAGAGTCCAAAGTATAGGGAGGGGTGTTCAAATCTGCAAACAGTTTTTAAACTATATCGAAATGCTTATGGTAAGTATGAAGTAAGTATTTGTTCTATCTATAATTCTTAATCTAGCAAAGTTTTTAAAGAAATTTCTCCTTATTATAATTTTTAAAGAGTTCGAAACATTTTTATGCATTATTATTTTTTTGTTTGGTTCTAACAAAAATAGTATTTTAACTAGTCAGCTTTGGCAACCAGCCTGGTTTGCCAGGAATATTAGTTATATTTTATTCCAGATAAATCATTTTTAAAAACTTCTGATTCACAATTCCATTAAATTATCAGATATTAAAGCTGTGTTAATTTAATTGTCTCTTTAACATATGTTCTACTTATCATATATGTGAATCTGGCAGTCATAAATAAATATCTGGATTGTCTATCATTTAAATTCTGCAGCTAGATGGATATTAAACAAAATCCTTCTTGAGCTTACTACAATGGAAGAAACCTAAAGGATTAAAAGTTGGCTGAAAGATTGAAAGCAGTTTTAAATTTTTGATACCAATACAATCTGTTCATAGAATTTTTTAAAGTTGTCAAAATTCTGGGAAAAAAAAAAAAAAGCAAGATTATTAAGCTTGTATCATTAAAAAGACATTTTGCAACAGTGTGAAAATTACTGAAAAAAACCTGCTTGATTTTTAATTAATTGAAATTTTATAAATCTATTTGAGGTGCATAATTTTACCGTCCAAGGTGTATATGCATCAAATTTTATAGCTGTCGATCAAATTATCTGGTCTACAGGAGATCAAGGCTTTCGCATGTTTACATTTAATAGTAGAAATCTAGCTTATTATAATTAGATTTAAAATGTATATTAACTATAAAATCCATTTTATTAATTTAATTTCATTTGTGTTGTTTTGAATGATATATATATTCGGCATTTACTGTAATTGAATAGAGTGTTGAATTACAAATACAGTTATTTAATTTAGTCACTTGATTAGTTATATTTAATTTTAAGATTCCAGAAAATTCATGACTTGATTAATATGAAATAAGTAAGCTTCACAAAAATTATCCATGCATTATGTTTCGTTCATTGTTTAAGAGTAAATAGTAAAGTAAATCTTTCTGTGTATTAATATTTTAGAGTGTCAATGCACTAAAAATTTAAATTTTTTTTTTATATATATTTGAAAATTACGGAAAGAGTTTATGCTTAAATTTTATTTAAAGGTAAAATATGTACATATGCCAAACATTACTGAAAAATATTAATTTGTTTTTTATCTAATAATTCTACAATGCCTGCAGCACTATTTCAATACATTAATTCATTTTATTGTTCAGTTTGTCATTTCTTAATTTATTTCTCATTTATGTTTGGCATAGTTTATTATTATTTTTTAAATTCAGCTTTGTGTGTGCTTGTGTTTTGCCTAATTTTATTAAAACTCGGATATTTATATTTATGTTCTTGAAATAATTTGTAATGGAAGTGGCATTAAAGCTGTTTGATATTGATTATTATTTTGCATGAAATTGATAATATTTTGGCTTGCATCCAACATATTGCATGTTTTGGATTTTAGTTGACACTGACTAAACTAAATTACAATAACTCGAAAATTATGAGCTGAAAATTATTTTAAGGAATTGTAAATCAACTTTTATGATTAAAAAAATATGTGTTTTCCCCACCAAAAGTGTTTTTTTTATTATTATTTATTTAATAATGTTGAATCAACTGAGACTGAAATTAAAATACATCAGAGAATCAGTATGAATATTTTTAAGAAGTACTTTAAGGAAATACTTTTTGACACAAGTACAAAAAATTACATAATCATTACATCTTCTATTTTTACATAATTTAAATTTTATAACGATCTATTTTTCTTTAATAATTTTTTTTCTTAGCTTAAAGAATTCGATAATCATTCGAAAAAATATAGACTTTAAAACTGCTAACTCAGTTTGCACTTGAATAGTATTTATTAGACACTAATTCTTGAGGAGTAAATTTGAGAAATTATTAGAATAACTTGTAATTTTTACAGCAAAAAAAAAAAAAATAATAATAATAATAAATAAATTAAATAAAATAAATTTTTATTAACAAGCAAATAAGTTTTAAATTATTTTAATAAAAATATTGCAATTATAGAAAATATAATATTTTATCACTTAGAATTTTCTAAAACTGATAATTTTAAAAATTGAGGAAATATTTTTTCCATATTTATTTTTGTGGTCACTGTAAAATGAATTTAATTCATCTCTAACCATGTGTGTGATGCGTATCGATATATGGCTTTTGACTCAATTATTTCACTCAACCAAACCTATGTACTATTTAGTATTTTCAATTTATCCAGGGTTTGGAAAAAAAATCTTTTTGCAAAGCACTTGAAATACCTAATTTTAAAGCTGTTATGAATTGATATTTATTGGGAAAAACAAACAAGATTTTAAAAAGAAATTGGATGTTAAATTCAGTTTAAGAATGATATTCACTGTGATGTTTTAAAGTTAGCCTTTTTTATTAATTTCATTTCAGAATGTCTTTACCAATTCCGCAAAAGTTATCATCAGTATTGATCCATGCAATAAATATTTAATTCCATCATTGTTGACTATAGCAATAGGAAAAAAATACATGATCATATATCTGGAAAATGATTTTTATTGACAAGAAAAGAATTTTTTTAATGTCAACAAAATTGCTATTTTTAGCTAGGGAAAATTAATAAGTATTCATTTGTCATGAGCATTTAATATTATTTATGAACAAAAAATCCCATTTTGACCATGAGGCCTATTTCCACTTGTGTATTGAAATTTAGTAGAATTTTAATTTGTTAGCGAGCCTAGTAATGTTAATTTTGTAACAGCACTGTTTTCTCTTCACATTTTTTGAAGTACGGATTTTACTTGGATTAGCAAATGGTTTGTTTCTATTTGTGAACCTCTTGGAAAAAAGATAATTCTTTCATATTGTGCTAAGATGAGGGAAAAGAGTAATTTTAGTAAATTTTTAGTCTGAAGTAAAATTTGAGTAGAAACGTTCGACATGATGTTGATTCTTAAACAAAAATGTGCTGTTCATGTCTATTGATGAGTGATGTTAAAATAAAACTATTATTAACAGGGGGAAAGTGTTGTCATCTGTGGAAAGTGTTCTTAATGATATGAAACATTAAGAATACTGCCTCTTCTTTCCAAACCTACTATGCATCCATTCAAATGTATACATTCTATTTGCAGCATCCTGGACTCCACTTTTTAATCCATCACTATTTCTCTCATCACTTGCTGTCTAAAAATAATTTATTTTTAGTTGCTCTGCTTTTAATTAAATTAATTTTTTTTAAAGTTTTATTATTTTTATCTTCTGGGTATTTAAATTCTTTTGAAATATCTACTATATATTGAGTGCTTCTGAATGTAATGCCCTCTTTTTGCAAATGAAAAGAATTTATTTTCAGTATTTTTTGTTACCTTTTTTTTCTGCTCCAAACTATTTGATTAATGGTGTGGCTTATATTCTTCAACATTTATTGACAGTTTAAAAGGAATGCTGAAAACTAACTTGATTGAGGTAAGATATCTGTTTTTCCTAAAACATGCAAGTTCCTTTCACATAAAAATCAGATTGCATCAATAGTGTTCATGATTAAACTGAACACTATCGATTCCATATTGTTAATTCTATCTGACACTATCACTATCTATTATTACACTTATCTGAACACTATTGATGCAATTATTTTACCTGATTTATATTCTTTTTGATTTAAGTTAGAATAATACTTATATATAACAATTATACAATTAGTTTGTCATTGAAATGCATCAGGATTTCCGAAAAGCAAAGAGACTGTGGATTTTCAAATTCAATGGCATATCAAAACGGTTGAATTGCAAAAATTAATTTTGTGAGAGAACATATCCCAAAATGGCCATATGACAGAGCTGTAACAGTAGTAGCAAATTTTTCATTTTCAATTACTGAATTTGTTACAGACCAACTTATTTTAGTTACGCTTGATCAATTTGTTTAGCCTTTTATGTGTTGTGAAAGAAAAATATGCAGATTGATTTGATGAATGTAAAATAAGAGTACAGCAGAATGAAACAGAGATATTTAAACATAGGTGAATGATTGGCAAAAAAGTGCTTAGAATGCAGCTTCTTTAGTACTTTGCCCATTTGATCATCTTTCTCGTCAATGTGTCGTTTTGGATCAATCCCTTCAATGACTGAGATGAATTTTACCATACTATATTGAATTTTAATTCAACGTGGTGTTTTATTAACACATTAAAGGCGGGGGGGGGGGTCTTGATAAAAGTATGCTAGGTAATGCGAGATAAATCGTAGTATTACGACTCCTGCCTTTAACGTGTTAAATGCCTATAACATAGAATCGAGAATAATGAAATTCTTGTACATTTTTTTTTTTTTCTTTTTCTCAGTAGAATTTTCCCCCCTGTGAAACATTTCTATTGATATAAAGATTTTTTCCAATAAATCTTAGTAATTAGAAAACGAAATTTGGCAGAAAACTGCTTCTTAAATATTAGAAACCTGCTTAAAACTTTTTTTTTTAACAAAATATCAATTAGAAATTTAATTTTTAAAAATAAAGGCAGGATCTTAACATGTTTGTTGTAACATATTTTTTTTATTTCTGTTATTTTGCGGAAATTATTTTTGAAATGGGGACATTTTCTTACACTATTTTTAAAGGTTAACAAAATGTATCTATATTAAAAAGAATAACTGTTTTAAAAAATATGAAATAATTAATTATACCAATTTTACTTTAATTCGTTAGATTTTATAATCTTTGAAAAATAATGTTTAGACAATCATTTTTACTATTCAACAATTCACTTTAACACTGTTTCTTAAGATAAAATGTTTTCTTTGTTTCAATTTTAAAGCTTTTACTTTCTGACTGAGATTCTTCAATTGGTAAGTGCTGTTAAATTTATAGGATGTGCAATATATTGCCACATATTGAGTTCATTTTTTAATTTTTTTTTTTTCATTTTGCTTCTAACTACAACTAATGTGTTTTTAACTTTGTGAATTCGATTCAATTATTTATAAAAACTGTAAATTGTTATTTATAAAAACTGTAAGTTGTCAAATCATTTAAATTTATTTATAAACTTTATGTATTACAACAAAGATAAGATTACATTTATTGATGGCATATATGTTAGAAAACATATTTTTATTTAAAATGTGAAACTTTAAAAAAATAACATTTATTAAACTTCAGAAATAAACAGTAAGGTAATTTTTTATTGTCCGATTTCCAAACACTGTTATTCTTTTCTATTAAAAGTACATGATGTAAAAGAAATAATTAGAACATTGCATTATTCTCTTATCAATTTTGTTTCAGTTTTGCCTGTAGCCATCCTTTAGTCCTTAACTTTGTAAAGCTGTACATAAAATATTCCTTATTGCTAAAGATTACCATTCCTGCCATATTGAATATTATTTGTTTCTGCATGTATAAAATTCTAATACAAAATGTTTGGCTGTGCTTATTTCTACAAATATGATGTGTTCATTCAGATTAACTAGCAATTTGTTAATTTTAAGAAATTTTTTAAAAACATCGCATTTTTGTTTCTTTTATAATTTATTTATTTATTGGTAATAGTATTCTTTCATTTCTGTCATTATTTTGGTTTTTGTAAAAACCCAAAAGACATAATTTATTTTGCATTAAAAAAATTATACAGATTCTGAAAAAAAAAATTAAAATTTTTTATATAAGCATTTAGAACTATTTATTTAACGAAATTATAATAGAAATTATGCATTATAGAACAGAAGGCATTCTGTCAAGTATAGCCACCTATGTATATAATTTAGTTCGGTTTTTTTTTTTTTTTTTTTTTTTTTTTTTTAAGTTTTATTTCGTTTTTCTCTTGAATAACGAAATGAATAGACTTTTGTCCATTGGAAACATTTACTGTCGTATCTAACATATTGTGACCTCAGGACGTGGTTAAAATTTATAAAACGTAGTACTTAAACTGTAAAACTGTCAATACTGTAAAAATACTTTATTGATTATTATTTTCGATGGAACATCTTGTCAAGAAGCGATGTCCATTACGATCATATTTTACTAAGACATAAAATTTTAACGCTTCTGTTTAAGGATGAAATTATGGAAATAAATGAAATTAAGATTAAATTAGCGACTTTAAAGCACATTAGTGCTGATTTAATGCCTAATGATAATGAAATTTTATTATTTTAATGCCTATGAAATGAAATTGTATTAAGTGCTGATGATAACGATGAAAGTTATTCCAATGAATTTGCAGCTATAGAAGAATATAAAGTCAAAATTTTCGAGTCAGTTTAAACGAATTTAGGAATATAAACAGATGGAATTAGAAGACAAATTCCAATATTTAATATACTATATGTCATTAGGTACAAGAGCGAAGGAGATCATAGATAGTTATCCGCCTACAGCAAAAAATTATTCAAAAGCGATAGAAAGCCTCAAAGCAAGATTTGGTCGTGAGGAGCTAACTGCTAGTGGAATATTGTGTTCGTGAACTTTAGTTGTTCAAAATTCTATGAAATTTAAATTAAGCGTTTCTCAATTATATGATATACTTGAATCCCACCTCAGATCATTAGAATTAGTAGGAATGACTTCCGATAAATTTTCTGCGATACTTGTAGAATCATATATTCCAGAAGACATTTTAAGAGTTTGGCTGAGGAGTGCCGTAAATGAAAAAAATTCCTATAGTGCAAGACTGGCCCAGCTTTTAAACTTTTTAAGAGCTTAGGTGGAAAAAGAAGAACCGATGACTCCTGCAAACACAGGTATGAAAAAATGCGATTCCTACTAAAAAATTCATAAAGATAAAAATATTATTATACTCACTCCGAACAATTAGTTTTTGAGAGCGAAAGATAATAATAATAACAATATAAAATGTATATTTTATGAAAAATCCCATCAAAGTAACGATTGCTACAAAGCACAAAATTTAAATGAAAATTGAAAATTATGAAACAGAAAAGTTATTGAGATGATTTTATGTTGATAACTGCGTTACTTCATTAGACACAGAAAGTGAAACTTAGCATTTTATAGAAGTTTCTACACAACTCATGGCAAATGCTAAATTTGAATTGAGAGGCTGGGAGTTAACCAAATTCAATGCGTCAACTCCAGAATCCGAAGTAAGTCCTAAAACGACAAATGTTGAACGGGAAAAAATCTTTATAAGTCTTCAGGAGATATTCAAGGATAGAATTACCTGAAGTTGTCGAAATATAAAGTTGCCATCTAGATTCAGGGACTTTGAACTTTTTAAAAGATATATTTTAACAAATTAAAGGCGGGAGTACATTAAATCGTAGTACTACGATTTGATCCGCTTTACCTAGCATACTTTCATCAAGATACCCCGCCTTTAATGTGTTAACTTTAAAATGGACTTTTAGGATGAATTCCAGTTTAATTAAGAAATTGTTTTGATAAAATTTGTATTATCAAAAGGTGGGAGTATGTCAAGTGCCCACCTATATATCTATATTTAGCCACTGAACTAGTTTCAATTTAGTTTTGTGTGCCTACAGTATATATAATTTAGTTCGTTTTTTAAAAAGATAAAATTTGTTTAGAAAAAAGAAATGAATGAAAAAAACCAAAACATTTCCCGTCGTTTTTTTTTTTTTTTTTTTTTGCTGTCGCCAAAAAGTCTGCTTGGGGAGATTTGCGCCGATGTAATGGAAAAGTACCATAAATTCTACCATGCTTCCTGTTTGCTGAAAGATCATCATTTACACGTGGAATTTTTAAAAACATTATTTCAAGAAGAAAAAAATTGTAGAAATTAAAAGTACCCAAATAAATGTTTTGTAAAATTGATGAATTACTATTGAAACAGAAATCTAGAGTGTACTTGATTTTCCAAAGTAAAATATTGTTGACTAAAATTTGTACTGCATTCAGGAACTTTCATATTTAAGTTTTTATCTCTAAAATGCACGATTTTCTATAAATTATTTTTCTGTTTTACGTTGCGAACAAAAATCTTTTATATTTGATAACAAAGTATTTTGAGCCAGTAGCTTATTCAGATTTCAGTAATGCCACTCTAATGATTTATGTTGAATTAATTTTTCTTATTTTCAGCTGCAAAAATGCATCCTCCAAGCATTTATTCAAAGATGCCTTATTCTGTGGCCTGTTGAATTTATTTATTTATTTACTTAACTGACCATTAAGAAAATTACATTAGTGCTACAATAAGTTTCTTTGCATGAAAGAGCAATATATAAAATATAAAAAACTTAATAGATTTCACATACATATCATATTTGATATTCCACATGTAAAAATATTTATAACATTAAATTTTTTTTAAGGATTATTAGTCTAAAAAAAATCGGGGAAAAAACACGACTTGCATTTAAATTATTATTTGTTAATAGCAAAAATAATCTGATAAAATTTGAAACAAAATTCATTCGTGATATCTTTCTTAGCATCATTGTGCTAAAATGTAGTGCTTGCATCAAATTTCAAAAAAACCAAATATTTGTTTTCTGAGATTAGAAAATGGGGCAAGTTCCAGAAGTATCATTTTTACCTTCTAAATGAGCTTGAATTTAACTGTTGTAAAGTTGGAATTTTTTCCAATAAAAAGTTGATGATTGAAAAGCTGATTTTTTTTTTTTTTTTAAGTCCTTTGAGGCTTAATATGTATCCTCTCCAGATCAACTAACCCTCATAGAGTATAAATTTATGAGTTCTGAAAAATGGTGAAAAATATTTCAAAATGTCGTATTTATCCCACAGTTGAATACATTGGTAAAATGTGGACGTCATCAGCCCATATTTAGAATTACTTACATCATCTGATATCTTTATTTTAAAGTGATATTTATCTAATTTTTGTTGATGTTTGAATATGTTTTTTTTTTTTTTTAATCTCTTAACTGTGTCATTTATAGATTATTTCAGGTCTGCTGATATTATTCCGTGAAGATTCGAAGTAGACATGTAGTTTTGGAAATTATAATTAAATTTTTTATTTCTCCAGAATTCATCTATAATATTCAGTTAATAATAAAGCTTTAAAGCCTTAGAAATTATGAAGTTTAGAAAACGTTATAAGCAAGCATATGAAAAATAGCTTTTTGGCTATGATTAGATGTATTACTTTTTTTTTTTTTTTGTAACTGTGTCTTATTTTACCTGATTAATAGCTGCAATTAAATTATTAAATAAAGGGAATGTAAGGGAAATCTGAATCACATCTGTCGAAAAGTAAGCAAATTTCATTTGAACCAATTAATGATATATTTCTCATGTTCTATTTTTGTAAATTTAAAAATCTGTGATTTGTTCGAAATTTTTTTTAACGCGTCTTTTGGATCCCCCCCCCCCCCGAGTTATTAATTGATTTCATTTATATCGTGAAAATAAAAATTTAAAAAAAAATATTTTTAGCTATTTGACTGATTTAATTTTTATTTTCTGCTGTATGAAAGAATTTCATCTGTTAGTTAATTCTTTCAAAACTCCTATGACCACTCCTTAAATCATTGCTTTGTGAATGTTATGAAGCTCATTAAATTTTTGGATTTTATCAAACTGTTGCCCACCAAACTTTTATCTAGAATTTATTAGAATTGAAGTGGGACCATATTATACCGAGTTTATGAAAAGTTTATCATTTGTACTTTTTTGTAGTATTCTTGTAGATTGGATTTGAATTATGAAAAGCTGTAACTAATGTTTTATTAACATTTAATTTGTTGACAATTAGCTCAAAATGTAGTATGTTTGCTGTAAGACACTTGAGGTTGTTAATTAAGTAGTAGTAAAATTTTCATTATCTTGACCGAAGTTACTTCTTAAAGGATGAATGATTATTTTTTCCCACTTTTATTTAAATTTCTGCCCTTGAAAGGATTGAAGTTTAAGACAGTTTAGATTAATAATTGATGTATAAAATGTATATTCTTTTTTATATATTTATTCAAAAGTACTTGAAATGTTTATTATTTTAGAGACAACAAGGATCGATTACCTCCATTTTTTCATTTTGAGATAATGCATATCAAATATTTTACCTTTAGAGATTAACATAAAAATTATCAAATCTATGAGAGGTTATGGTAATAAATAAGAAATTTACTTCTATTTATTCTTATTTAAACATCTTATATATTTTTTTCTATTGATTTTTGGCAAATCTTTTATTATTATTATTTTAGATTTTTGAGGGAAGTTAATGAGCTTGATTGTTAATTTTTTGATGTGAGAAAAGATAACTGTAAGTAGGAGTGATTCTGTAATTGACCATTTTTTGACATCCTTAAATACTGAACAGTGCATTATTCAAAAACATTTAATGAGATCCTATAAGACATTCAAGATTATTCATGTATTATATTATAAATGCAAATAAATTTTTCTTTCAGTTTTAATCAAATTGAAGTTGTAGAACTAAAATTAGCAAATTGACACTTTCTTCAAAAGAATTTGGTTTATTGTAAATATTTTTTAAGTTAGAGAGCTCGTTGTAAAGGATTGTGCAGGAAAGTTACATTTTGCCTTTAATTAATTTGTGACTAGCTGGAAATTTTTTTATTTACATGCAAAAGGAATTTTTGAGTTATGCACCAAATATTGCTTATATTCTAAGGTAAAGTCTTGACATTTTTAAATCTTCCCTCACTTCCCCATCAGAAACTGAACAAATGATGCCTTTTGAAGGATATTCTACATCGAATGAATACTCCATATTTCTGAAATGGAGCGAAGTGTCCTAGATACAATGCAAGTGTGAAAAGTGTCGATTTTTACTTTTTTTTAAAAGCAATATGGATTTTTGCTCTAATTTTAAAATTAAATTTTATTGCTTTGGATTCTTTGTATTAAATCTTATATCTGATCTTGTTTGTAATTATAGTGCTTATGATTTTCACCAAGCGTGGTCTACTTTGTGAGTTCACAAATTATTTACTAATTTATGTTAGTCAGTAGATTTTAAAATAAACTTAAGTCAGTCTTGATCTAAAAAACTCTTCAATAGCTTCATCATCCAATAAGTTCACATTATTACCAGAATTTTTTGTTTATTTCTGATATACCTCAGCAATTTGAAATCAGATAGAATCTCGTTCTTTATTTTCTACAACTGCAAGCATTTCTTTGCTCTTTGTGACATTTTTAGTCAGTATTTTTTCAGTAGCTTTTGTGGGATATAAGTGGCTATTAATATGCAAGAGAGAAAGCCATACTTTTTCTTTCAAATCCCATTATGACAATTTATATGGGTGAATAATCCTTTACGAATGTTGTTCAGCAGCTCCTTCAATAAAGGAAGGAACATATAGATTAAAATTATTTTGCATTATAGATTTAGTAAGTATTGTTGAGCAAGCTTTATATATTGAAAACAGAATTTTAAAAAAAGTATGTAGCATACTAGGTAGTAAGGATTTTTTTCTGCTGTAACATTTAATTTTACATGCATCAGTTGTTTTTTTCTCCTCCAAATACTCTTTCTCTGCATCTTGATCACAATGCTATATAATTCTATTTCCCTCAGTCTTTAAATAGTTGTGGTCAATTCACATCTACTGAAATCATTGTAGAAATAACATCTTACTAGCAGAAGCTTGAGAAGCCACTAAGAAGTTGTCTTCCTCTTCTGCAATTGCACCATCAAATGGACAAATATTTTTATGATAGGAAAGATGTAACGTTATAAGTAAAATAATTTTTGCATCCTTATAAATTGAAATGCTTATGGAGTGCAATTCAATTGACATTGCTCTGTTGTGTAGTTACATCTTATAGGTAATCTTATATTGGTACCATATAGTTTTTCTAGCGGTTTCTTGGCCGAAATTGCTATAAATAGTATCTCCTGGGCTTCAGTTTAGTCTGATGGCAATTTATTCTTTAATCTCTAGCTGTTTTAATTGATAGTGACGTATAAGTTTTTCCAATGCTATGAATGGATAAAGAACCCATTTGAAAATTTTTAGTGATCCCTATTTCATCTGTATAATGCTTCACCTACATGTTGTTAAGTGGTACAAATTTTACGTTTCTCTACAAAATTTCTTTATTTTTCAAAACCTTCCTTACTCTAGGCCTGCTTACAAACTATTTAGCCATTGTGGTATCGAAAATCCATCATGCATGAACTTTCAATACTCATTAGTGTTTGTTTGACAATGGTTCACATTCATAAGGCTTAAGGGAAAAGTGAGTCTAACTCTATTACCAAGTATAAAGGGCATGATTTTGCATTCCAAAAATGGCTGTTTGTATGATATCAAGTAGCATTTCTTCTATATTTGAAAGATGATGAATGCTTAGTTTCTCAATTTTTTTTTTTTTTTATTCTGTCTGTGAATTTCATGTTTTTCATATCCCAAATGATGTTTTTTTATGTTATCTTTTACATTATAAAAATTAGTTAAAAAAAGATATTACTATTTTTAGAAATAAGCATTAATTTGATGATGAATTTAATGTTCTTTGATTTATGTATTGGTAAAATGTTTTGAGGTATTTGTGAATTTTTGATGGAAAGAAAATTGAATTTCAATGTTTTGTGAACGTAGACACCTAGAGCATTAATAGACAATTTGTACAAACTGCAAATTTTATTTCTTATGGCAATTACCTCACTTTGATTGTTACTGTTTTAGTATTTCCTTTTCACCTTCATGATATGGATTTTGTTTTCTCAGTTTAAATAGTATTAACCTTATAAAATTTCCATCTACATGAAAACTCGTGTATTTTCATTAAATTATGTTTGGCTACAAAATATGGATCTCATCGGTGACTTTACAATCATTGAAATTAATGAATTGCCAAAAAAAGAAAAGAAAGAAAAAACTATAATTAAATTTTGGTTGGTTGTAGACTTTTTCTCCTGCAACAATTAAACGTTGCTATTAGTATATTCTCTTGAAATCTGTATGAAATGAACTGATATTGACCCAAATAATATCTTTGTCATTTATTTCATCTGTGATCTGAAATATGGTTTCTTCAGGTTCTTTGGATTTGTAAAAATCTTAATCCTGTAATAAAACATGAATCAGTCTACTAGGTTTTACCTTTGAGTCGTAACAATTTAGTCAGATCTTTCGAATGAATCAGATTTTCTCCTTTTAAGTCTCATTTTCGTACAGACATCAAAAACTTTGAAAGTATTCTCTTGCGATATTTTTAAAATAATATATTAATCTATTTCTACTAACTAAAACAGTATTAGTGATTCCATGATCTTCTGTGTCTGAAGTTTTGGATGCGAATGGCTTCATAATTCATTCATCATGCTATTTAAAGCATTTAAATCTAGCTGTGCTCTTAAAATAATTGGATATTAAGGTAAGTTTTGTGTTATATCTAATTATCAGCTATTTCTTTTTATGATATTGTATTTATTTTATTTGGATATCTTCATTTATTATAACTTTCCAAACTCAAACCGTTTTTGTGGTTAAAAAAGTGTAAGTCGATATATTTTTCGTGTGGTTTTTAAGAAATGTCATTATGGCAGTGCTAAAGTTTTTGGGGTTAAGTACTATAATGAATAAATTGAGTGAAGTAGTTCAAATAATTGATTAATTTTTTTGATTGCCTGCTTATACTATGAATTTGAACTATAATATGAAACATGTTCCTAAAAGATGTGAGATATTGCAAAAATTGTGCATCTAATTGGAATTGTTAATCTCAGTTTATTTATGTTTTTGAATATTCTTTCAAAAAAAAAAAAAAAAAAAAAGGTGAAAGACAATCTGTTAATAAGAGGCTTCAAATTTAACCACAATGTCAATGTTTTCCAGTTATAACTTATAACTATATCATATATGTTACACACAAAAATATATTTACGTTCTTTGCTCTTACTTGCAAATTCAAATTCTCAATGGCAAGAACAATTTAAGTGCAACTTGCTAACTATTTCAGCAGTAATATTTTTGCATTTAAAAATATGTAACATGTGGCTGGAAAGAAGAAATTTCTGGAATAAAATTCAATTTATATCACTGTAGTAAGGCATAATTTTTACTAAAAGCAGTAATAATAAAAAAATGCCACAGATATTATTAAAAAAAGGATAAAGTTTTCAAAATCTTCTCTTTTGCCTTTTTTGAAAAGATTCTGTTAGGGATTTCTTTGAAACTTGCTGGTCTGGGAAAGGGAATTTTCAGTGCCTTGGAAGGCAAAGTATTTGAGATTTTTATCCCTTCATTTTGAGCATGAGAAGCTTCTGTAGTCATCAATTTTTTTAGGGGATATATTGGAAATAATTTTTTTTTTTTTTAAATTTGATTTGGATCAGGAAATAAAGGATTAATTTTAGAATTAAGTAACATTGATTAATTTAAGATTAAAAAATTGAAATTAAGATTAAATTAAGAGATATTATTCCATATATATATGCATATATATATATTGGCTTTCTCCAAAAATGCACACCTTTTTAAAATACGTTGCTGATTAATATGATTTAGATTTGATGGTTATATTTTACTTACAGTTTGTAACAAGTGAGCAGTTGATCATTAGATCTTAGAAACCAGCTCTTTTAGACATACGTTTTTGCAGTTTTAACTGATTTCCTTTTTATTAAAAAATGTTTTTACTAAAATAACAAAAATCTATAATTATAATAAAGATATGATTTGAATCTAGCCATGTTTCCAAATAAGAAAATTTTTATATTTTAGTTGCATTAACTCCTATTTTGTTCTGTTTTAAATTTACGTACTGCATATTATTTTATTTCAGTGTAATTAATTTAAAAATAGCAAATATTGCATTTTGTTGTTTTAAAGAAATGTAGATTTTTTTTTTATTCCGTAATTTGCAAATAACATCAGTACTTTAAATCAATATTATGCAGTATGAAATCATTTTTTCCCCTTTGTTTAAAAATATGCCTAGATTGATATTTTAAATATTTAGTTTTAAAGTGGTCAAAACTAGACAGAATGTCTTTTTATGGAATATATATTTTTATGTATTAGTTGGCTTTTTTGAAACAAAATTTCCTTAGAAAGTCATATGAACAGAAAATTATGAAATGCATTTATGTATTTCAGGTATTGTTAATAGATGGATTTCTCCTTCCCCAAAATTTTCTCGCCTGTTTTATATAAGGTATTTGTTATCCGTCTCAAGAATTTCTTTCCTTTATTATTATAAATTTAATTATTTTTTTTAATCCATTAGGTTTGATAAATCTTACATTGAGAATTGTGTACATATTTATAATTTTTTTATATTTAATATTTTATCAAACATTAGCATAATTTTAGATTTTATTTTAAATCTTGGCTACTAGTTATATGAGGGCAATAACATCTAGATTTGATCAGTAATCTTTCTACAAAGTTTTGCTGCATTTACGAGTTAGTGACAGAATCTTGGATAATCAAAAAAGTTTTTTCCACTGGAAATTTTAATCATGTACCAGTTTTTGCTGCCTTTTATCTGAAACTGACTTTCATTTTTTCATGTTGTATTTTGGAAGATATATATTATGTTTTATTTATATGTATTAGTCAGGGGATTACGATTGTCACGCCTTTTTTGAAGAAATATTCATTTTTTAATAAAGTATAAATATTTGCTATTACTTTTAGACATATGGGCTTTAATTTGCCGCCAAAAGATTTCGCTGTCTTATTTTTTAACTATATTGGAATTTTTGTATAGGCAGAGGAAATTATTTGAAATCTGTTTGTTTCCCTTGATAAAAATTTATGTAAACTATTGCCATTTCAAATTAAATTAGAATTTCTATAAAAAATCTTGTTTTTATAGAAATACAAATTTAGTTACATTAAAAAATCATTTTGAAATTAAACATATTTTAAAGTGAAATGCAAATTATAAATTTTCATGTTTTCCACACTTAGAAATGATATAGAAGGACTGATATTTCTTACCACCTGATTAATATTCCAATTGAATAAAGCTGTTTTATTGCTATATCTCTACATTTATTGCTTTTTCCCGCAGAAAAAAAATGCTGCATATTTATTATAATACATATATTCTTGATGAATATATAGCCATCATGATATATTTAAAAAATTGAATCTAAAAATTGTGCATTGCAAATTATCACTTTAAATATATATATATAACCTGGTTGATATACAATATCATTATCACTTGCTAATATATTAAGACAAATTTTATACATATATTTGGATACCATCAATTTTATGTATATCAAAGAATTCTTCTTACATACTCTATTGAAAGTTTAATTTAAACCATTTACTATTGTTAAATATAAGTATGTAATCTGTACTTAGATGTACACTTTTGGCTTAGAGGAAATATAAATAATAAAATATATCATCAACTAGTATTTGATTTGCTATTTGGGAAGGGGAATGAATATTCTTTTTATTTGTATACATTTCCATATTATTTCTCTGCATACATTTATTGATATTGCATTGATACTTTCATTTATGTTATACTTAAATACAAAATTTGTTAGGTGAAAATAGCAGCAATATAACACTTATAGAAATAATTGTATAACAATTTATATTGATAATTTATTCTCAGTATTCAGCTTTCTTTTGCAGATATTTGTTTTTTGATGACTATTTTAAACTGTAGCTGAATTTTTCTTGTTTCTGAATTGCTAATTTTTCAATTATTACAAACATTCCATCTTTACACTTCAGAAAGTAATTTAGTAAAGTAAATTAAAAACTTGAAGTTTTCTATTTTTTCTCATAGTTTTATTTTCATATTAATTTAAAATTAACTATTTGGAGAAGTTTGATTTTCAACCATCAATATTCAAGGTAAATGTTATATATGAAGATGTTTCATCAGCTCTAAATCCAGCAAATGCTTCATAAGAAAGTTCTGAAATACATTATCTGTTCAAAATTTCAGTATTCTCCCTTTGAATACTTGATCAATTTTATAAATTTTTGTTTTATCTGGTATAGTATAGAGAATTGAATATGTAATTTGAATTTCTTCCTATTGTTCTATGGGATACAAAATATACAGTTTTGATATCAAGGGACATATCAAAATTGGAGTGTTTTGGAGTTCATATCCATGCATTTAAAATAAAGCTTGTATATTAAAATCTGCTAATCTGCCTTGTTGTGATTAACAGTTATTGTATTCACATATGAACAAATAGATATCTTAATTAGCATTTAATATTTTATAGACCTTGTCCAAATTTGCTACAAATCTAAAATCCTTGTATAATACATGTCATGATTCATCAATACCTTGTCATGTTTTTCAATTTTTGTGTTCCTAAACACGTTCATAGATATATTGATAGACTTGCATTCAAAATTTACTGGAAATATATATTTGTGGTTCAAGAATTATATATTAAATTTTATCTCTACAATGCATTTTTTAAAATTATTCTTAGAGACAATTTTTTGTAAATTGAGGAAAGTCAATGGAATAAACAGATTCATTAAAATTTTGAAGGGGTTTTTTTTTTTTTTTTTTTTTTTTATCTATTGAAATGTTCTCTTTGTGATGACTGGTAAAAATTGCTTTTAATTTTTATTATTCAAAAACTTTTAAATTCATTGTAAATCATTGTTTATTTTTCTCATTTTGCAATAATTAAATATTCAGCATTTAGCTTTTTTTTTTTTTTTTTTTTTTTTTAATTCTGTTTTAGTCACAAAATTAAGACAATACATTGACATGGCAGATTTAAAAACTTGTGTAATTGTTTATTCCTATTCACAACTTTTATTAAAAGGAAAGAAAAAAAAAAAGCTACCTCTAAAATATAACTATTTTCCTCTATTATGAATTATTTATAAAAGATATATGTAGAAAATCATTTTAATGCTATTCTTACTAAGACAAATAATAGAACAAGATATATCAATAACAAAAAAAAAATCAAAATAGTCAAAGCAGGCTTGTCAAGGGAGAAAAGGGTACCAGTCTGGGATTTTCTTTCTAGTTAGGAATAATCTAATCGTTCTGCATCCTCTAAAAGGTAGTTTCTCCGAGTTTGTTCCTAGTTTAATGTGTCCTGCAGGATGCATTGAATATAGATAAAATTATTCCCTGCTGGGAATTGGATAACCAATAAATTTAAAATTTTGTCACTTTGTAAATTTTTGAAAGAATGTCTGCATTTATAGAGTGCATCTAAGTAATGACATAATAGGCATTCAGTCTGAATCATAATTTTTTTAGAAAGAAAAGTCGTTAAACTTTACAATGTAAGCTAATAATAATGTTGAGTGTGTTTCATCCACTGTCATTAGTTGTAGATGCATAATAATTTTTCATATTTTATTCTTTTTTTTTATTTCATTTATTTTTTAATTTTATTCTTTACCCTGTTTAATGCAACATTTATATATATATATATTTCTATTTCAAATCTATTATAATTTTTTCTAGCAAAAAGTAGCCATTGATAAATAGCATGATCAACGGAGAAAAATATTGTTTTTGTTAAAAATTTAATAACGTCAGAATTGGGGGGTGAGAAATTTTTTTAATAGAACAGATATAATTTGCCAATCTTTTTTTTTTATGATCTTTATAGGTTAGCTATTAAATAAGGGATAATAGCTTTTTAAAAATTCTCTTAATTATATAAAATATTTAAAATTAAATATTAATTTATAATTAATGTTTTGTTTATTTTGGTTTCAGAAGAACTACTTGAGAGTCGAATGCGGGTAATCCTTGATTTAAAATGATTGGATGAAATCTGATATTCTAATAACTTCAAAACTGTCTTGAGAATGGAAGCAATTCAATTTAAAGGTAAGTTTTTTAAAGAAAATTTATAACTTTTTGCAATAACAGGTATATGGAAATGTGTCTAACTTTGGATTTGTGCTTAAAAATTACGACCATTACATGTAGTTCCAAAATTGGATAGATTTCAAAAATCTGAAAAATCTCTACTTTTAATACAGGTGAATGTAAATATGATGGTGTTCTACAGGCTAAACTGTATGTATAGAACTGTCAAAGTTGGCACATCCTGAAATAATTTTTAAAATTAATTAAAAACAAAGCTGATTTTCATTGATAATTTTCAAATATATACTCAAAAAATAAATTTAGCACTGTTTTTAAATTTAAAAATAAATGTCTTTTTATTGATGTTAATTTAATGTATGATGTCAATTTTTTTAATTAATGGTCATATAATTTTTTTCTTGATTTTTTAACAGTTTTTTTAGTTAAAATTATGCATGAATAGAAGAAAACAGTCCTTGCTTTGTTGACATCAAACAAACTCATTTATATATTTTTAAAAGAATTTTAAGAATCAAACATATTTATATAAGTATATATTTTATTTTAAGCCTTGTTAAAAGTGAAAATTTATTTTTAACTGTTGCTTATTTTCAATGCCATAATTAGAATTTTTCTGTTAATTTTATTTTGAATAAAATTACAAGAAGATCTTAAGCTGTATTTACTATTTAAAAAATATGTTGACCGTAAATATGACTTTAACATATGCATAAAAATAATTAAACTGGATATCCTTGCATTTCTATTAGAATAAAATTTTTGCAGTAATAATATTTTTTTTTTCCCTTAGGTTTACAAACAGATGTGAATTGGTGCATTTTTCTCTTTTTTTAGAGATATGAAAGAGCTCCCAAACATGTAGAAATTGCATTTAAAAAGTAAATTAAATTAGATGCTGTTGTTTTATGTTGTCTTTTTATTACCTACATACACTGATGGGGAAAAAAAATCCCAGCACTAGGAAGGAGTTGTGCTGGATAAACGAAATTTGGTAGGCGTGTTTATACATCTGAAAGATGACGTCGATTCAAATTTCGAGCTACGCGCGTAAGTGTGGTGCCAGTAGCGACACTATGAACATGCAAATGAGGTTTGCTTTAAATAAGGAGGTTCGTGATCGTTATTTACAGTTGAGATTTGACGTAGTGGGTTAATGTTAGTCAAGGATGCCTCTGAGAAGACGAAGAAGCCACTATCAACAGCTCACTGAGTTTGAACGAGGTCGTGTTGTAGGACTACAAGAAGGTGGGTTTTCTTTCCGCGATATTGCTGAAAGACTTGGCAGGAATGTATCCACTGTGCATGAGTATTGGCGGCAGTGGTCAAGGGAAGGTACTGCCTCAAGAAGACCAGGTTCCGGGCGGCCACGTGGTACTACTGAGAGGGAAGACCGTCGTATTCGGCGTATGGCTGTGGCTAATCGTACTGCGTCTGCAGCTGAAACTCGAGATGCAGTTGGCACCACAGTGACACAACGAACTGTTACAAATCGGTTACTTCAAGGACAGCTCCGAGCCAGATGCCCTGTACAGTGCATTCCACTGATTCCAAACCACTGCCGTTTGCGACGTGAGTGGTGTCCAGCTAGAGCTCATTAGAGGATGGAGTGGAGATCTGTTGTGTTTTCTGATGAAAGCCGGTTCTGCCTTGGTCGCAGAGATAGCCATTTGTTGGTTAGAAGGAGGCCAGGTGAACGCCTGCTAGTGACCTGTCTGCGGCCTAGACACACAGGGCGGACTCCTGGAATTATGGTTTGGGGAGCAATTTCGTATGACAGCAGGATCACTCTCGTGGTTATCCCACGCACCCTGACTGCAAATTTGTACTTCAGTCTAGTGATTACAACCTGTTGTGCTGCCATTCATGAACAGCATTCAAGGGGGTGTTTTCCAACAGGATAACGCTCGCCCTCATACCACTATTGTAACCCAACATGCTCTTCAGAGTGTCAACATGTTGCCTTGGCCTGCCAGATCACCAGATCTTTCTCCAATGGAGCACGTACGGGACATCATTGGACAACTCCAGCGTCATCCACAACCAGCATTAACCGTCCCTGCATTGACCGCCCAAGTGCAACAGGCATGGAACTCCATCCCACAAACTGATATCCGACACCTGTACGACACAATGCATGCACGTTTGCATGCTTGCATTCAAAATTCTGTTGGTTACACCGGTTACTAATGTACCAACATTTCACGTTTGAAATGGCTCTAACTGTGATCTTGAAACTTTAATCAATTAAATATGTTACCTAGACTAATGTATTCCTAAAATTTTGGAAAATATTCCTAATGTATTACAATAATTTTTACTTGCTGTTGGGATTTTTTTTTTCCATCAGTGTATATTATATTGTGATAATTAAGCAGAATGTTGTTATATCTATAAATCTCATTTTGTGTAAAATTTTGTGCCAAATCTGTTAAAACATCGTTAAAGAAATAAAACAACTCAGTCTTTAAGTTGCATTACCCAAGTTTAGTATTGTAAAATATTTGTTTTAAAAGCAGCTCTCTTAATATTCTTATATTTTTGTGTAACTACCTATTGCAACTTAAAGAAATACAGCCAAATAATGAAAAGATATTTTAATCAACTATGTTAATGTAAATTTAAACAATTATTTTAATATATTTTTTCTTTCACCTGGAAATCTTATAAAATAATTTACTTAATTGTTATAAATCCTTTGGATAGTTTTAAGTATGAAAGGCATTCTGAGAATTTATTTTAGATTTCTAATAGTGGAGAAAATTCTTGTAATTTATTAGGACCTCTCACTTATTGTGTTAATAATCATTGTTCCTATTTTGTGTTATGCAAAGTCATTTTATTAACTTGAAATTTAATCCTTTATTTATTATTCATTATTTAGCTTACGAAAACGAGATTTTATAATCCAGGCTTAGTAAAAATTTAGATTTTCAGTGTTTATCTTTCTTCAAATTGCTTGCAAATTATTTTATTTTTGTTTTGATAATGTCCTTTTGTTCAGGTTCTTATAAATTTAATTAGTAAATGTATTACAGGGTGTTTGAAAATCGCTTTTTTTATACCTTAAAATATGTTAATAATTTTAAAAATTGCCATGTAATGAACACAAAAAATTCTCTGTTTTAAAAAATTTGGCATTAAAAAGTTTTTGTACATGCTTATTTTACAGTTTGGGGCCTGCATCGAACTGCAAGATATATTTCTTTAGTGGTATTGTGGATATCGAAGAGCAAGTAATGAAAATGTTCATATATAATATTGAATTTATATGATTGCATTTCCAATTTCTGTATAAAATGGTGTGAAATATGATATTTTAAAAATAAAAATTTTTAAATGAATTGATTTTTATTACTATTATTATTTGAAATTGTGTTTTATCAGATGTTTCTTGATATTAATACCAAAAATTAAGACATGTTGCATCATTTGTGAATCTGCACATTACTAATTATCAGAAATAACACACGAAAAATTCATCCTAATTTAAAATGTTTCATTAAGATTTAATTTTATTGGTATGTCTTTTTGCTATAGGTTATGGAAGTTATGACTAAAAAAATAGTTTGAATTATCCCTACCCTTGGTTGAAAATTGTGCCTGTGGTGGTGGAATTAGATTTAAAAAACCATTATCCAAAATACAATCTACAAAATAATTGAAAAATGTTATTCTATATTATATCTTCCTGGTGTTTCCTAAAATTGATATTCATACCTTCTAATTTTAACATTTTGTATATAGAGTTTATACCAGTTCAAAAATAACAAGGAATTAGTGCAAGAGACTAAAAGTTAAAAAGTGTAAACTGTCTTTCGTACAAGTTATTGTTTAAGTTGAAGTATTTTGAACAGCTTTTAAGTTCTTATTAATTACTTTTGAAGTCAATAAGGGAAATTTTGTATTGGTTCCAAAATATTTATTCCTGTAATTTTTTAAGAATCCATATGTGAATATTTAAAAATAGTATTGGAAATTAGAAAAAGATTGTGTCGCTGAGAGAGTTTCAAATCTACCCATTTGCCTCATTTCTGTCAATTTTAAATTCCAACCCTGACAGTTTATTTGGTTGCATTCAATTTTAAAGTAATGTATCTCTAATTTTTTTTTTAAATTAGGAATTATTTAGTATTTTATGTCAAATATTTTATAAAACATTGTAATTTGTCAGTTATCCATACATATATAACAGGCAAAAACAGTATTTTAATGATCACTGAAAATTGGAATAAATATGATGATATTTGGTTATTTTTTTCTAACATAAAGTTTTAAATTGATATTTTTTATACTAGTCTTCATGCAAGCTGTTAAAATGTAAATGAAAAAGAGTATCATTTTATATTCTCTAACAAAATATAACAAATAAGCATTTGAACTGCTAGTAATCGGGTATAATTATTAATACTTAATGCTATATTTAAAGACAACTATTAATATGTATTAAAGTATTTGGGATGTAATTTAGATTTAAAATTTTTCATCTTTTATATAAGATTTGTATCATTTGCAATAAACGTCCTTTTCATGCATTAAATGAGATGGTATGAATGATTATTAATAAGAATATAAATGGAATTCACAATGCATCAAGAAGTCTAATGAAGAGAGAAGATTGATAAAAGCTATATATTTAATGTAAAGATGAACCTGCTACCTATTGTTCTGTGGTTAATATTTAAATTTCATAAAGCATATAAAGAAAATTATTCAGAAAATAAATGACACTTTAAATATTTTGTTTGTGTTTTAAAGAATAAAATGCTTTTTAAACTAAGAGTAATACTAATAAGGAACTTTTAATATTAAGATTATTTTGATGGATTAATGTGCATTACGAACATGTAATGTTGCTTTCCAGCACAGTTGGTTCCATCATAAGAATGACCCTCGGGCTTGGCTACAAACTCGGAACTATTTGGCGACATAATGGAATCTTCAAAAATTTTGGCTATAGGTCCATTAGAATGCGATTTAATTTGATAATTCAGGGTCCTTCTGTCACTTGTCTCGGGAACTGTAAAGAACTGAGAGACCGAGCTGCAGTCAGTCATTTGAATTCAGTTCAACTTATTAATTGAACGATCAATGACCCTCGGGCTTGGCTACAAACTCGGCAACCATTTGGCGACAAATTGGATTATGAGGGAATCTTCGAAAATGTTGGCGATAGGTCTATTAGAATGCGATTTAATTTGATAATCCAGGGTCCTTCTCTCGCTTGTCACGAGAACTATATAGGACTGTGAGACAGAGTTGTAGTCAGTCATTTGAATTCAGCTCAACTTATTAATTGAACGAGTTCTCTTTTTGGATATTTCGAGTTGTTTACCATTGTTGGGCTGCCTGCACTCTACTGTTTGTTAAAAATACTGCTGCGTATTGCTTGTGTTGGTGTAGTGACGGATCGAACCAGCGATGTTTGGGTTTGAAGTCCAGTAAGTTAACCATTCGATAAAAGCTTACACTCTTGTCTAGCTGCTGATTCTGGCTTATTAAGATGTCACCACAATACTTCCCTACCAGTGAGTCGGTAGAAGAAGAACTATTTTTATAGCGCCAAGTGTTTATGGCAAGCGAGAAGAGTGTTTCGGTTGCGCCAAGCGTTAGGGCGAGCGAATAGAGCCGCTGCGGGTAGGTGGCGCTTTAAAAATTGCGTTTGTTTCTAGTTTGAACGTTTCTAGTCCGAGGTCTTCAATGTGGTGACGGGTCGAAGCAGTGATGTTTGGGTTTGAAGTCCAGTAACTTAACCATTCGACAAAAGCGTACGCTCTTGTCAGTTGTTACTGGCTTATTAACATGTCACCACATAGGTCCCTGCTGTCTTGTCTGCTGCTGTTTCGTGTCTTCATCTTAAAAACGTCATTACTTGTTCCTGTGTCACCATGCACCCATTATAAAGAACCCCTTGAGTTTAGTGGAGAAATTTCCATAGAATATTTAATTTTTAAAAATATTAAAGGCAAAGAAAAAATTGCAGCCATGAAATTAACATCATTAAAAAAATAATTTTTTGAGATTGATTTAAGATAATGTGGAAACTATGTTTGAAGTTTAATAGCTTTGGAAGATATGATCATCAGTTACCATAGCTAAGTCACTGTGATTATTGATCTTGCAACGGTTATGCTTATATCAGCGATCTATTAAATTTTCTGTTTGATACCTGTTTCTTGATTTCTTTTTCATCCTTCTCCTGACTGAACGGAATTTTGAATAACCCGGTTAATTCTCGTTAGAGCTTCTTAGAGATAGATTGCGACTCTATTAATAAACGAAATGCTGAATTAAATGCAGCTGCAAAAGTTCAATGAAATAATCTGAAACGACACTTTTGCATTTGCTGTTGTACGACTATAAGAGCGATTAATGTGCCACGTACATTATCGTTATGCATATAGAGTTTAGTTATATTAACGACCTATTTTAAAGCAACACTAGGGCTATTTAGTACCGTGTAGTATTAGTAGGCTCGTCATTTTGTACCGTGGCCAGATGTCTATGATGATATCTGAGCTAGCACCCCCTTCTCCGCACCATGCCATACCGTCGGTTTGGCTTGACGGATTTAGCGTGCAACAAACTCATTTACACAACAATTCTTCTTCAGAATAGGGTCTCGACCCTGAAACCCTACGGCTCACCAACTAAGTCCTTAATACCAGGCCACACACTACTGAAAAGGCTGTTATTCTTTTTGCATTCCTCATGTATTTCATCCTTTGATAAGCAGCTAAGGCATTGGTTTGCAAATTTCTCTCTCCATTTCCAGTTTTAGATTTTGAATTGCAGTTGACATATGTACAAATTGTAAAAACCAATGAACTCGATCAAGAAACAGGTCACTCAGCCTCAACTACGGGCACGACTTCGACGTTTTTATTTCATGAAAAGCTGCTGAATACATCATCTGAATTTGGTAGCACCTCACCACTTTCCATGATTTAAATGAATCCCAAAAACACTTCTTTTAATTTAGGAAAACCTTGATATTATCCAAGCCCAGACATGCTACTAAGGTACTTTTCCGTTACATAAGATGTCGCCAATGTGAACCAAATGCGAGTCCAGTCGCCAAGCGGAGCGAATGGCAAAACAAATGTCGCCAATGTGAACAAAATGCGATCAAAGAAGTCAAGTGCAACACTGCTTTATCAACATCTGTAGAGATTAAGTCGAAAAAAAGGAACAGACCATAGAGCTGGGATACTGATAGAGGGAGTGCAACCCTACTTTCGTGTAGGACAAGATAAAATCACGTGACTGTGGGACAGAATTTGTGTTAGCTGTAACCACATTCTCCGTTCCCCATTATATTTCAATGGCAGATTTTTTCCCGCTTTTAACTGTTGGAATTTAAAACTTATTTAAGTCATGGTTACCTATTGCCGTGCAATTGGATGCAAAGAAAAAGCTTCTAAGGATAGTCCTTTATCATTTCATAGGTATTTATAGTCAACATATTTTGTTTATATCCATTTTAAGTCAACTTAAAATTTCCTAACATCGATCACTCAGTGATTTTGGTGTTATAACTCAATAATATTTCATAGTTTGGCTTAGTTATTGTATTGAATTTATTTAACATGTTACTAAGCTTCGTTTAAACTGATGTAACTGCATTATATTTTGTTATTTGGTTTATTTTAATCTCGAATGTGTTGTAAGCGCTTGGCTACAAGCTTAGCGGGATTTTTTCTCGCCAATACAAGTGTTTACATAAACATTATTGACCGATTAGTAATTGAGTGTTTATTTTAATGCAAATAAAGTTCTTTAAAATTTCTATTATGTTGTTTCTTTTTAACCACAATTATTGTATTATATCGTGAACAATATTAAATCCAATCGAAATTTTGCAAAACAATTTTTTATGGCATATTTACCTTATAGAAAAATTTTCCTTAATAATGCTTTAGTAATAAAAGCGTACAATAAAATCTCAATATTTAATTACAAATATAAATTAATAATTAAAGTATTTGTAATTTTTATCATTTTTTGTTGTTGTTTTGGTGATTTTAATAAGCACTAGTTTAACTGTTGATAATCATTTTGTAAAAAATGTTCAATATTTATAATTTATATTGCAAATATGAATGAAAACATTTTTTAAACATTTTTTTTAAAAAAAAAGACTTACGTCACTTTAATAATCTGTTTTTAAAAAGCTGGTTTTTATCTGTTTGAGAGAATGATAGAAAGTATTTGAGCATCTATTGTAAAATCTTGAAATGTTTTTATTAAAGAAAAGAAATAAAATGTTTATTTAAAGAAGAAAAATAATCACTTTTAATTATTGCACAAAAACAAAGTTAAAAGTCTAAATATAATTTAACTCGAATATTTGTGTAAGATATATATATATATATATATAATATAAACTGTTTAGGAAATGAAATAGGATTTATTTTTATAGGATTTCCGGTCGGTTTAACCGGAAATGAAAACCGACTAGACCCATTGCCGGGAAGCAAAATGTTGCGATGCAGTTTTTGAGTATGCCAACATTTGCGATATGGCGCCAAAAAGGTGTTCTTACCCCCAGATTTTTCTACAGTCACATGACTCATGTTGGGTACACTTTTTTAGACAGGAAACAAGCTACTAGCTCCCTCCATTTATATATCAGCTCTATGGAACAGACTATTGGACGTGGAACCGTATCTGAGATTAAAATGAACAAACAGGGAACCAAATTATGACGATCTGTCATCTCGCCAAAAACAACTTCATCCTTCTCATTGATCCAAATAAATGTTACTTACTATATAACTTTTATTTATATTTTATTATGAAAAAAAATTTCTTATTATTTTGTGTATGTCACAAAAAAAAAGAAATATATCGATTTTTTTTGACGAGGGGTACTTAGCGTTCCGAAAATTATAGAATTAGTACACATATGTCAAAAGTTTGGGAAACACTGTCTTGGACAATTCCAGCGAATGATTAAGTCCTCTAAATTGCCCAACATGAATACTATCGAACACTTAAGAGACATACTCGAGAAATCTCTTATTAACGTTTATTTATGAGACAGTTCGTGCGCAAAATCCTACACCGGCAATACTTTCGTATTTATTGATATCTATACTGCCACTATAAATATGAGCATGACTCACTTTTTCTGCAGGAGACTTCCAACGACTTGTTGAGTCCTTGTTATGTTGAGTTGCTGAACTTCGTCGGGCAAAAGGGAAGTTCAAACACATTATCAGGCCGCATTGACCTGTGGCATTGGACCATTGGCAACAGGAATTCGTATAGCAAAAAGGCATTCTACTTTTGGCGTTGGCAACAGCAGGAAATTATTATTTTAGAATAACTGGCTGATGGAATTTTATAAATTTTATCATTTTCTATTTAATTTTTCTGCAGTTCAAACTTAGAATTTAGTAAATCGTTAATGTGTATGGCATATTATTTCATCAAGTATTTAAAGTGCTTTAAGAATTATTAATTAAATATATATATTTTTTTAATGGATGAAATTTTGTGTTTAGCAATGGAGAATAACAACAACAAAAAATGAGATATTTTTAGCGCATTACAGATCAGGCAAAGGTTAGAGATTTTCAATGCATATCAGAAGTGACACTTTAAAAGGTCAACTTAAAACTATAAATCACCTATTTGCTAATTTGGTTTTTAACCATTAACTGAAGACAGGAGTCAAAATGACACAGAATTGTACATTATCTCTACTTATATGGTATTTTGTCCTTGAATAAAATCATCTCCACAGTAGCTTCAAGTTGTCCTTTCAGCAGTATGTTCGCAAAAATCTAAATGTGAACACGTGTTCGTGTGGTTACCGAACACGAGCAGTATAACCGAATTATTCTTGTTCAAATATTTGTTGTTATTTAAAGAGTCATTATAGGGGGTAGCAGCCATTGTTGCTACAAATCCCAATATCTAACTCTTTTCAAGGAGGCGTTATCTCCATGCCACTGAAACAGCTTTTAATTTGAATAATGTGAAAGGAATAAATAAATATTCTTAAAATATTGTATTGTTTATTAAATTGTATTAATATTATTATTATTCTTACAGTTATTAACATTAGAGTAATTCTGTAATATCTAAAGGAAGTAAATACTCATTAAAAGATTTATTTTGGGTTTTCTTATATTTCCAAAATTTAATATTAATTTTAAAAAATTCTACTAATATTTGTGGTAACTACATATTTCCAGAATGCACTGTGTTTCCAAATAAATTCCAGTGCTGTTGAAGCAAAGGAAAATAGCTATGGAGTCATTTTGACTCCATATCTCTAGCCGTGTGAGAAATTTCATGTCTTCAGTTACATGTTAATGCAAATAAAGGTGTGTTATCTGCATATCGCAAGGATCACTGACAAAGCCTGAATTTTTATGCACTATAAACCAGAAAAAAACATTCTTTAACAATTATCTCTGTTATTAGACCGACTCTCGCAATCTCGAGAAAAATCACGTGTATTATATTCACTTATTTATATATTATCCTATTTTATCATCTTATTTTTAGTCATTGGAAAATACCAGTTCTGCTTTCTTAAAAGAATAAGAGTAAGAACAAGTTTTGAATATAATATATAATATTCTTTTTTTTTTTTTTTTTTTTTTTTTTTTTCATAACATGGTTCGTCTGCAGTTTAAAATGTTAAATGTATTGTTATTTTCAACTGCATTTCTTGCTATAGTTTTGATGCTTAATCGTATTGGAATATCTAAAATGTGCACATCGTAACGATTAATATCCTTATTGAATGTTGAAAGACTATATATTATTGAAATAGCTTATTGTTGATGAAAAGTTATGGATAATTTAGTTAGTTTTAGGCTCCGACTTAAGAATAATTAGTTAGTGAAAGGAATGTCCGCTAATTCGACAATTTTGTTTTGGCTCTTTTTAGATGCCAATTATGATACTTAAGCTAATTTCGGAGTGCTGTAGGAGAATGCTTCAATTTTCTATTTTGAAAGCAATGAATGATTCTTCATTTTTTCTGAACTATGGTGTTTTTTTCAGTAATAAACAAAACAGCATTAGGATTGCCATGTTGGCGACAAACTCGGAGGCACACTAAACTACGCTTCAAATGATCGGCAGAATTTTGTTGGGTACTTTTCAATTGTAATGGTGACCAAAAGGCGTTAAGAAAAAATTTCGCCAATTTGGCGATTTCAATGATCAAACTGTACAGCATATGATTCGCAAGTTAAACATTTTTCATAATAAATAATGCATTTGTGTTTTTTCTCCCTTTTTGGTTGCCATTAAAGCAGCAAAACTCCAAAAAAAAAACCGCAGTGACTTAAATTTATCTAATTAGTTATGGGATTTTGTGACTACAGATGCATTTTTATGTCAAATTTTCTTTAAACAGTTGTGAAAAATGTGTCTAAAATACAAATTCGATATTATGAGCGGCATACCCGGGATTAATCGTCATATAACTCGCCAAGTGGCTCGATAGATTCAGTAAAACTAAAGGTACGGCCGAAGTTTAATCCTGCCATTTGGCGCATTTTTCGAAAATCGCCAACTAACTAAATCGCATGACTTTGGCTGTGTTTTCCGGAGCTTGCCGTGCGCGGAAAAAGACACATACTTTAATTTTGGCGGAATCGAACTCCGGTTTACCCGAACTAAATTAACGCCAGAAGTTATTACTTCTTAATTATTGTTTACCAATTCCATGTGAGGGTTCTTTGGAATGATAAGTTTATTATTATATGTGAAAGCTTTGAGGAGACCACTCTTGCTGCTTTCAATGATTCAAACTATTAAAGTATTTCTTGTGACCAACTATTTTTTAAAAATCCAAGTGTCGTTAATCAAAATTCATATTGCAAAATAAAAATACCTGAGATGATGGCGTGAAATTCGCTATCGCAAATTCATTTGGGTTTCATTTTGTCATTCTCGTTCAATTTTGTATGTGTGCTCACTCATCTGTCTTGCATCAGCTGTAAAGGTAGGTTCACACGAGGTTAACTATTGCCCGCAATCGTTGCCTCTCTGCTGTTGTCCCTGTTTTGTCCTCGTATGAACAGTTGAGACAATGGCCAACGATTGTCCCGACGGAATAAACATTTGCCACTGTCCCATTGTGGTCACGCGAATTTTCGGTAAAAAAGTAAGTAAACGTGATCTTCTATTGCGCGCAATAGTTATCCTCGTGTGAACTCACCTTAGGGCTCTAACTACAACGCAAATATTTTATTTACTGTTAAATTTAGAGGTTTTTTGTTGTTGCTTTTCGTGTTCGTTTTATTTGGGTAAATAAAAGGGTCGTGACTTACATTCTTTTCGATCCGTGGTAAGAATAAACATCTTCAAATGAAAATTAATCTCTTCTCCTGCGCCACTAAACCGCAATAAATCAACCAGCCATCATACGAAAAGTCCTTGGTGACTCTAAAGTGAAAAAGCGTGATTCTAATCCATTAGTGCCAGCATACATGTTTATACCTTTCTTTGCTTTATTCTTTATCACTTTCATTGCGGCAATGGCACGCCTTTGTCCCACCCTCTGTGGAAAGAGGCTCAGACTAAGCGCAAGGGGTGGAACTAATATAGAAAAACCTCGAGTAGAAGACGAGTTATACCTTCCTTCGAGCATAACGAATATTCTTGGAAGGGGAGTTATCTACCCCTTCGTGATGAAAGTGTTAATAAAAGTAGCATCCCCCCGGCAGGCACCTCGAAATGAGGACGAGATGCTTCCGGTATGGTGGATAAATCTCACTATCTTCGAGGGTACACGAAAGGGAGTGGAATGTGGCTTCTCCCATCGATGACGGACGTATTTCTTTCAGGAAGGGTTGTACTATGGCGCTTAGAGCTCAACCACTTTTTTTGCCAGTGTTGCTGTAGCGGTGGTTCGGTCATTCAGTGTTTATTATACGTGTGCCTTTAGGCGGGTAGAAGAATCTGGCTTTACCCATCGATGAAGGGACATATTTCCTTAAGGAAGGGTAGTACCATGGCCCTTAGAACCCAACCACATTTCTCGCCAATGTTGCTGGTTCTGTCATTCAGTGTTTATTATCCATGTGCATTAGACGGGTCGGAGAATCTGGCTTCTCCCATCGATGACGGGATGTATTTCCTTAAGGGAGGGTACAATAATACAAGTAGAAGTTGGGGATTAATGTAATTGTTGTTTTATGAGCCTGAAAGGTTTAATCATTTCATTCAACCTTTAATTTATTTTGTTTTATGTAGGTTTCATCATACAACGCATCCGTGAACTGCACTATTACACAAGATTCACAGTTAAGAGTCTGAACGGAAAAAAATTTGAGATTATTCATCCAACTTTGTCTTCAGCGTGATATTCTTCCGTAAGAACTATCGATCTGTTGTTTGAAACGAAATAAACAGCATAGATTTAAAAAATTATAAAAATTTCGTACATAAAAATGGATTTGGGATTTATAGACAGTCCACATTTTCTTGCTTATGTCAGTTGTTCACCTCCATCAACTACATCAAAATATCAAGATAAATTAAACCAAAGCTATCCTTTAAGCAGTTCCTATCACACACCAGTAAGTAAGAAGAATAATTCAGTGAAAAAAAGTAATAATTTCATGAGTTTTCTATTCGGTACAGATCAATATCAAAATAAAGCTGAACAGGAAACCAACAATTATGAAAAATCACAGTCATTCTGGATTAATAAAACATGGTCTCCAATAAATCATGGAAATGTAATACTTCAAAGCTCTGAAGACATATTTTCACCACTTTTGAGCTCATCACCCATTTCAAATGCATCGAAAATTGTAAAAACGCCACAAGACAATAGATCTGGCATTGGGGAACTTCAACTCGTCGCTTCTCATTCAAACTTACAAAATACCAAGACCAGCGACTTTGATAACTCAGTAATCTTTGACAATGATGCATTGAATTCTTTAAATCAAGAATTTGATAACAATAATTGGCAAAATTCTGAAAACAGTAGTTCTGAAGACGACTTACAAATTTTTTTAACTGAGAAGTCAATGAAACCTTTGACATCGTTTTACGAAAAAAAAGAGATTTCACAACAGATATCTGTCTGTGAAAACCTTTCACAATATCTTGTTCCTAGAGAACCATATGGGCTAGAAGAATGCATTGAAGTTTTTGAAGGTGAATTAGCAGGATTTTCTAAAATTCCATGCACTGATTTACCATTCGCCTCGAATACAGACAATTGTATATTTTGGAGAACCGAAGGTAATGAAGTTTCATGTCATGCTATTGCTAATGAATCAAATGATGTATCAAATACATTAGCTTTTACTCAAACTACAAAAAAATTAACAGTAAAAGAGGAATCTAATATTAATGTTCCTTTTCCTTTAAACAGGCCGTATAGAAAAAATATTTTAGAAAATAATATTAAAATTTTAAAAACACCTGAATATTCGATTTCGAATGTCAAATCAAATGATATTTTTAAGATTACTAATCAAAAATTAAGTCCTGGAGATTACCATAATTCGGATCTTGATACGTATAAAATGGATAATTTTGAAAATATGACAAAAATGCAAAATATTTCCAATGGTTATGAACTAAAAAATGTGCACAAAAACACGATTAATGAAGAAAATGTTGCACTTTATCAAAACAATGAATGTCACCAGCGACTTGAAAGTATTGTGGAAAATGAAATAGCTGAAATTTTTCAAATTGACGCATGTGATTCAACAAATGACATTAAAGATGTTGAGTCTCATCCTGTGATTGTTAGAGATGTGATGCCAGAAAATGTTTGCAATACATCGGCGCATGTATTTGACTATCGAAATGATCTAAATGATTCTTTGTTTACCGATTGTGGCTTAGCAGCTTCTGACCAGACAATGGCAGTTACTAATGCGAGAGAAAGCTTGGACTTTGAGCATTCAAGATTTTTCCGTGAAAACATTAGGCTTAATACAGTGAATAGGACCAATGTGATATCTGAAAATATACTGAAAATTAACTACTCAAGTGAAATGAGAGATTTTTCGGAAGCTAGTAGCAGCAATTCAATAACTGAGAAGGCAGTTACAGCTCCCAGCATTCTAGAAAATTTGAGTGTAGAAACATTTTCTTCAAATTTATGTGGTACAGATCAACAAATTGATACATTCAGTTTCATCGATCAGATGAGTATACAGATGACTCCCATTCAGAATATACAAACTTCAGAAAGCAAAATATTTCCTCAAATTAAGATCGATTCTTTTACGAAAGAGGAATCGTTTCTAAGTAACGAGTTTAGTTCTCACACATTTACGCAGGTAACGGATTGCACTTCATGCACTGTAGATAGTTTTAGAACAGAACAAACTTCGTTACAGCTTGTTTCTTATAGTAGTAAAACTTTGCAAGCACCATCAGCTTCAACGTTGGAATTTTCATCGAATTTAGATTTCATTGGAAAAAGAAAGGATTTAGACTATTTAGAAATTTCTACTGGAAATTTAAATTTGACGTTAGAGAAAAGCAATGGAAAGTATTCAGTAAATAAACAAGAGGCGAAATCTCTCGCTACATCTACAAAAAAATGTATTACATTTCCTTCCATTTCTAATGACCAGAAAGAAAACGAGTTTACTATATGCAAGAAAAAAAGTAACTGTAATGATACAACTTCCACGCCAAAAATTAGTGAAAATCAAGATGCTGGCAGTGAGATTGATTTTGAAGATTTTGTGTCGGCATCTGAATACTGCAGTAGTTCGTCTGAAGCGTTTTATGATATAGAAGAATTTTATGATTCAGAATGTAGTGAGAGAGAGGGTTCTTGTTCAGATAACTGGAAAAATCACGCAACTGCAACTTCGTCCCCTTGTTTTAAAAATAAATATGCTTTACCAGATGGAAATATGAACTGTAGTGAATCAACAACAAGGAGTAACTCAACAGATTTATTCAATCTGAATGAGCCAATAATTATCAAATATTTAAATGAGCATACTCAGCAAATACAGGAAATGTTGATTTACCCATTAGAGTATCGTGAAAAGTTATCGGGTAGCAAAAGCGTAAGTCGTGAAAACGCGCTTGAGAAACTTATTGCAAAAAGCAAATATTATGCAGATAAGCCTGTTGGAATCATTTTAGATGTAGAAGATATCAGAAAAAAGAAAAAAACAGGGGCCGAAGAAAGGATTTCTTCTGTAGAATTGCCAATAGAAAAGAATCTAGAAGATAACACACTTGCAGTTGAGAGAAGTTTTAATGATTTCCCTGTTGCAAATGCACTCTCTTGCTTCTCACGGGAAAAAACTGTCCATTGTAATAAACAAATAGTTCGAAGCCGTAAAGAAAGATATCCTAGTTCCGAAGATTCGCGTTCATCTATAATTTCTTATCACAGGAAAGTACAACAGAGTGAGGGATTCAAACAACAAGACAATACCCAAACTGAAAGAAATGATACCATAAATTCATACTGTTCAAAAACTCGCAATTGTTTATCGGATTCACATGCCAATAATGCTTTTCATTTAACTGAAAACACCAATGTTTATTTAAACGAGCAGAAGACAGTTGTTTCGTCAATTTGCAAATATAAAAGTCAAAAACAATACTGTTTACCATCGCCGATTCAACTGGATTCAAAATCAAATAGTTATATCTCGGAAAAAAAGCCTAAAAGCTTGTTACATGTTAATAAGCAATCGCTCAAAAATGTATCAAATTCTGAAAACACGGCGAAAGCTAGAAAACCCACCAATTTCGCAATTCTTTCAAACAAGCAGCAGGAAGTAAAAATGCTAAGAAAAACGCAGAGCGCTGAAAATGTTATGAAATGTGCCATGAAACCAAACTTATTTAAAGTTAAAAGAAATTCAACACATCTTTCTACTGAATCGTCTCCTTCTCGATCCGCTCAGAAATGTGATTCATTTTCCAGCAAGCCTTTTAATAATTATTCAGAAAAATGTCTTCAGAAAATGGAGTTAGCCTCAAAAAAGCGTTACAATGTCGATGAAATAATATCATCGGACTTTAAAACATATTTCAACTCTTACGCAAAGCGGGGTGGTCGCCTCAAGTCCGGTTCGGTCATCTCAAAATCCAACAGCAACTATTGGTTGAAGAAAGCTGGAGTCATCTACGACGAGAAAAGCCTGAAAATTTCCGAGGAATCCTTTGAAGAAGTTGCAAGGTATGACATAATGATTCAGTTTATGTTATCAAGATATAATATTTCATAATTTAAATAACTTCGTAACTCAGATTAAGATATAATAACTTAGTGAAGTTCATCGAATAACCCAAACAAAAGCCCACACACAAATTTAAAACATCGTTCGGGTGCATTGTAAAAATAATAATTGTAGACTCAAAGTAACTCTCTATATTAAAGTGTGATGTCCTTTTATCAACTGCTTTACACGAGGTTTCTGAGGTTAACGGTGCTCGTTAACAACGAAAGACGCACACTTCTGCCTTCATTCGAAAGAGATCCGCTCATTCGGGCTAGGTGTGACCAAGTGGCATTAGACCCACCACCACCAGATTCTTATCGCTGTTTGGATGTTTCTACTTTTCCTAAATGAAAAGCTTTCACAACATTAGATTGGACGTGCAGACAGCACAGATTTACCTTTGTCACCTGGTCACGGAGTTCCCCAAATCTTACCTAACATGATTTCAGTCTATGAGGTGATACCAAAATCCTTACTTATAATGTACCTTACAAAATCCTTACTTATAAGTCTAAAAACAATAAATGAATTTAAAGAACTTACCAATGCTGCATTGAGCATCATTGAGAGTATAAAACTTCAAAATGCGTGAGATGAACTTGGCCACCAATTAGATGTCTGTCATGTTAAAAAAGGTTTATGCATCAAATTTTTTTAACTAAATATACAATCGGAATGTTTTTCTTTATTTTCATGTATCACTAATTAGGTTATATGTAATAGTTTTAAAAACATAAATGCTTTGTATCCGGTGATTCCTTTATTATAATCCTGTATTTTACCACAAGAATCAAATTGACGACGCATATGTTATTAATAACGAAATATGATCATCAAGAAGACATCAAATTATAATTAAGCTGATTATATGGTAGAAACTTTTGATAAATGGTGAAATGTGGTGTATTGAAATAGTCTGTTGTCGTCATTGCAGATAAGTAGCATAAGAATTATTTTTACTTTAAATATTTATTATGTTAATAATTAATTATTTTTATGTTAAATAATAATAATTTTTTTCGATAATTTAACCTCATCTAAAAATTGTTTCTGTTCTTTTTCTGTTTGGGTGCTCAATTGTTTAATATGTTTATTTTTTGCGAAGGAAAAAGCTAGTCCTGAATATTTGTGATTACATGCAATATCTCATCATTGTGTCAAGACGAAGGAAAATTAGCCTGGCCGATCTTGTGCAGCAGCTGAAGACAGCTGATGCATCAGCTGCAAGTGATTCTAAAGTAAGTTTTAGAACTAGAAGTGTGCTGCCAATAAAATAAAAGTAGTTAAGGTATCCGAACACGTTTGGAGTACTTTTTTAGAAAAACATGGTATAGACATACTTTAACCCTATTTCTGGGTTTAAGACTATTCGAAATCTATTCTTATAATAAAGCTCAATGTGTGTGTGTGTGTGCGTGCGTGCGTGTGTGTGTGTGTGTGTTGGCGCTCTACAGACCAGACCGTTGGACCTACAGCTACCAAATTTGGTACATGTATACCTTGGAGGTCGGGAATGTGCACCTCGGAGCCCTTTTTTTCGAATTTTTAATTAGAATTTGAATTAATTAAAATTTAAGCGAAATTTCGACGATTTTCCGCTATAACTTCCGAAAATATTATCGCACAAGCATGATTTTTACATCAATTTAAAGATAAAAAAATTAGCTTTCTAATGGTATCAGTGTTTTAATGTGTAACTTGAACTTTTATTTTTAACGAATTTTTAAAGAAATATTTTAGCCATATTTTTCAACAAAATTTAATCTGCTCGAGCACGTCAAGGGGAAAAAAATTAGATTTTATCAGCGTGTTACCATCATATTAAAAAAGTTTTTTAAAAAACTGTTATTGGAAATTAAATATAAAGAAATGTAATTTTCACCACGTGATTGGATTAATTTAAATAAATATTAAATGTTACGTTTTCTAAAAAAGAAATACAAGACAAAGGTTTCTATGATCGTTTGCAACATCTATATCATTAATTTAGTAAATCAGTGTTACGTGACTTTCGAAGTTTAAGTATATCTGGCAGAGAAATTATAAAGAGAGCAAGGCACATAAGTATTTAATTGAAAATTTTAGACCCCATTACTCTTGGCGAACCAGCTGGTCGCCAAAGGTGTCTAGTTAGTAATAAGATCTTAATATTTGAAATAACCATTAAAACTTTTTGAAAATTCTTATAAAACTTCAAATTGGCAACACCAAAAACTGTGATTCCCATCATAGCAAAACTTACACCAAAATAAAGCCGGCGTCATGGCCTAGGGGTAACGTGTCTTCCCCGTGATCTGGGCGTTCCGGTTTGAACATGGTTGTTCTTCTATGTTCTCTCTGTGAGTTGTGTACATGTGCCCCCGTAAAAAGGGGATGTACAAGTGAATGTGAAGTATGAAGTGGCTAAGTGATGATACTCTGGGTCCTAATTGGCGCTACTGCAAAAACAAGAGACCCTCATTTCAGCTCAAATCGCCGACAATATCCGCCAGCGGGCTTGTAAAGTGCCATAAGTCACAATAACAACAACGACACCAAAATAATCTGTATAGTTTCCTCTAGGGAATGAACAGCAATCGTACGTTTCTAATAAATAAAAAATTTGCAACCAGTTGAAGATTTATCATGACATTTTTAATAAATTTATGACATTATTATTCAAAAAACAGACTGTAAATTTAAAAAAATATTCAATCGATCTGAACTCTTTTAGTTCATTCCTTAGAAAATAGTATAAAGACAAATTCCGTCAAATCTCATCGTAATATAATTATTAAATTTTGAGTTGTTTGATTTGAAGTGAACAAGATATGCGTAAAATTCAGTTTTGAGAAAAATACATTTAAAATATAACTCTGAAATGGTAAACACACTCATTATAAGGGGGACAGTTCTGAAAACACAAAGTGCCGCGTTCTGGTCATTTTGGCCTCGATAGAAAGTTTTTAAAAAAGAATTTCTTCTCCTTTTTAATACGTTTTCTTTTAACTGCACTGGGTATGTGTACATGAAATTTGATAACTTTTAACCGATTCTTATTTGCGACATTACGCATTTAATGTTTGTGGTTTATTTTTTGTATGTGGGTGTAGTTAGTAATGCATGTCATCAGAGAATTGTTTGGAATTTTTGAAATAACTTTACTTGCTTAAATTTTAGAATTGCTTGAATAAAAAGTCATGTTACCTTTAATTGCAGAAAAGAATTGATAGTACCATCTCTCTTAATACGAACCTGTCTGGAGACAGTAGCTTTAAAAGACACTGGCAATAAGCAAAACATCCTTGTACGTTTGAAAGTTCCAAAACGATTCTCAAGTTTTTATCTGTTGTCTCATCCAAAGAGTATTATTGCTTTAATTTAGAAGTTTTAGTTTTTAATTTAGAACCTTAACTAATGATGAAATGCTTTAGAATAGTGTTTTTTATCTCATTATTTTGTTATTGTTTTGTAAAAATAAATATTGTTTCATTGCATTTACTCAACTTGTTGTATTTGTGCAAATTTTCTTAATTAATTATTATTATCCCACCTTAAGGTCAATAATCGATGATCACTGGATTTACAGGGTAATTGTAATTAAAGTTCCACTTTCAAATGGCCATTAAAGGAAAACTACTGTACCAAGGGTTATCAAACTTAGTATTAGTTTAATAAAGGCCATAAAAATTTGTTTTCCTCAAAAAAAAAGTTCAAAAACTCACCACTAGTGGAATATTACGCTGTATGCAATATTGTTAACAAAAAAGAATATGAACACATCGTATTTAGTTTATTAAGCATTTGTAATATTTATTATTATAAATGGCTTATTTAATCTATTATTTATAAGTGGTTTATTTATTTAATTATTTATTTAGTTGAACAATACTGCATACAGCGTTAATTCCTTCCTGGTGGTGAGTTTCTGAACTTTTTTATGGTGGAAAAGAAAACTTTAAACTATTATCAGTTTGATAAAATTTGTATACTTGTATTTGTAATTTATAATATATAGAATTTAGTGTATTAAATTTCATCCGTTTGATTCAACGCGTTTTTAGTTATCTTTGTCCTGGACAGACAGACGACCAGATAGATATTATCACGGGTCACTGGGTTCGTGTCGTGTAGTGGATGTATGGTGTGAGAAACACAATGAACAATCCTGAAATAAAGTAACTACACGTACAGCATAAAGAGGGCAAATATGTACAGACGAGACGAACACATAACAGCACACAGCCACAATTAGCCTACAAGTAGTAACACGCAGCATTGCTTCCTGCCCCTGCAACTATAATCCTCTGGTTATTTCAACAGTGTAATGAGCATGAAGTGGGAGAGACATGGAAAGACGCTCCTGTTCCATCCATCCCTGTGACTAGTGTTCGACTTCTGACATTTATTGATTGAAATGTGGCTAGGGATTTTAATATGGGATAAAGTAAAGCCGAAGGAAATCAGACTTTTGAAGCTCAGATTAGGAAAGTGGGTTTGACTTATTAAGCTAAAATATCATGCAGGAGCTGAAAACTTGTGCCGATTTACAGAAACAGATTTATAGTTTGTGATTACAAGATTCTGAATTATATTAATAAACATATTTTTTAAAAAACTGGAAACGAGGACAGAAAAAGGGACAGAGAAAAAAAAAGAGCAGCACACACACAAAAATACAAATAAACGCTATGTACAAACACAAAAATAACAGAAAATAAAAATATGTATGTAGAGTGCTACTCTTGGGAATAATGTTCCTGGAATCTAAACAGATATTGGTTTTCTTCGAGGTGACGAATCCTTCAATCAATTTTCTTCCTGGATCCTTGGGAAGAGGCCACAAAAAGCTGCCAGACAGAATTCAACAGAAGAGGGGGCCTCGGAGTTTCGCTCTACGTTCTTGAAGGTTATCTCGTCTCTCTCTAGCTGCGAACTCACTAATTCACACAACTCAATTCACGATTACTATCCTCGACTCAGTTCACGAGTTGTGATTGGGGTTATCGAGGCGCCTAGCCCCGGCAGGGGCTTATCCTCGTTCATGATGAAATATGGAAGGCATGGCGGTCCATACCTTGCCATGGTCATCTTCGAAGTGGTTGAAGAATTTGAGGAGCAACAGGTATATATGGGATTGGCTGAGAGGGTGAGGTGGCGAGTGTCAGGACTCATTGTGATTGAACTCAGTTCACGACTGGAGAGTTCCAGTCTTTTATAGTTCCCGGGAGGAGGGGCTAAAAGCCTCTGGGCCAATCAGGGCATATCTGGGCGTATCTTGGTTCCTAATGGATGGATCGTGAAAACACTGTTTCGAGAATCGTCCATTTTGTCACCAAAGTCGTCGTCAAACTCTAGGATCATTAATTCGACATCAGATAGCATCCAATACAGATGACTGTAAATCAATCTTTCCTATTATGACAATATTCGTGCCGAGAAGCAAAATTAAAGGTTCGTAACAATATGATGCCAGCAATTTGTTTTTGGAACTCAGAGGAGTTGTAAAACTTGGTGATTCGTCGAAATCTCGAGTTGGAATTTTTTGATGATTATAATTCTTTCTCTATACCTCAAATACGAGAAAGCAGAAGAACATTGTTACAATGTTGCAAAATTGAAGCGTAGATGCTAATTATAAACGCTATTAATAGGGATATGACATTACGGGACTGGTTTCAACTGGAAATGCCCGTACACAGAATGAACAGAATACAAGAAAGAAAATTAAATCAATGCGGATTTAATATCAGATTATTTGAAAGAATCGGATCATTAAATTATATTTTAATGGTTTAACTGAAACTAAATAAAGCCCATATCTCCAGCGAATCAGCTGGCCACCAAACTCGACTACGAATAAATAAAGCAAATTTCTTTTCAAGTCTGCAATGAACATGAAAGTATAAATGACAAATCAATTTTGGAAAACAAAAATAAGTTGCAATTCTTACGAATTAGAAATATTTCCTTTTTCCCCTCTTGCAAAAATTTTAAATTGATGGTTTCTTGGTTAAACAAAGAAATCTTTATTACGAATGAAAATTGAACCTCTTTCAATTTCAAATGACATAGATAATTCGGATGTTTAAAAATAATGAAAGCAATTATTCAAAATTAATATAAAGGTGGGTTCATACTAGGCTTATTATTGCGAGCAATAGAAAATCACGCCAACTTCCGGAAAATCACGTGACCACAACGGAACAATGGCAAATAATTGTCCCGACGGGACAAACGTTGTCCGCGTTGTCTCAAGTGTTCACAGGAGGACAATGCCAAAACAACAGCTGAGAGGCAACGATTGAGGACAATAATAAGACTCGTGTGAACGCACCTTAAAGCATGGTTTACATTCGATCCGTTATAAAATGTCAAGTAGAGAGCGCATGCGTATAAAGGGACTTTATGTCTGTCTCAACTTCATAAGATAGATTCAAGAATTCCATGCAGGCTATAAATTGCTATTTTGGCGTCCCAAATTGTTTTTTTTTCTGTGTATCGTATTAAAATGATGAATATTTGCATAAAAAAAACATGGCAAATTAATAATAAAACAAATAAATTGGAAAACTGTAAAAAAAGAAGGCGGAACTAAAAATTAAAAAAAAAATTCCACCTCGCATCCAAATGAACTAAGAGCAAAAAATGGTGATAATAATCTAAGATAGGTGACCGATTTTTTCACGCCTAAACGCGCCACATTTTACAAACGCACGCGCTGTAAGAGAAAAATACGATATAGCGGCTTATAGTTGTCCCGTTGCGACAATTACTTGCCATCGATGGAATAACATTTTTCAGCCTTTCTACGCATGCGCTGCCAACGGGCCGTCTTATAACTGTTCGAGTGTAAACCCGACATAATAACTTACTCCGTTACTATTAGAGTCGTCGTCAGCCAGTTATAAGACGACCAGTAGACAGCGCTAAAAAATTGCTGTCAGTTCATGGTAAGTTACAGCTCAATCTGTTGGGAAAAACACTTTAAAAACATAAATTCAGTTTCCGGGTAATGTTAAACGCAAGTCGGGATCTAAGCGCCAAAAACTTTCGCTAAGGAACACGCGATAAAGTTTTCAGTAAAAGTGCTAAATGAATACCAAAGACCAATATTTCTCAATTGTCATTATCCAATGGCATGCAAGAAATTTGCGACCTTATGCCAAGTTTATACTCAGCCAGTTATAAGACAGTCAAAGGGTAGCGCATGCGCAGATAAGCTAAAAAATTCTGTTCGGTTTAGGGCAAGTACTTGTCTCGACGGGACAACAACATGCCAATGAATTGTCTTTTTTCTTTATGTATATGCAATTTGGCAGGGTTTTTTTTTTTTTGGCGTGAATTAATTGATTACGTATCATAAATTCTGACATTTTTTGCTCTTTGTTTTCTAACTGAAGATTGTGGGGTGTGTGATTTTTTTTTTTTTTTTTTTTTTTGCCACATTTTTCTACAATTTTTCAAATTTAGATGTGTTGAACTTTTTATTTTATTTTAACGTGTTTCTTAGTGTAAATATCCATCATTTTAATAGGACACCCAGTGAAAAAAATTCATTAATGGCAAAATTGCAATTTATAGCCAAGCTTGGGATACATGACTCCATCTTATGAAATTGTGACGAACATAAATCAGTTCCTATCTGCGAATGCGCTGTCTACTGGCCGTCTTATAACTGGCCGAGCGTAAACCTGGTTTTACTCTTGTTGAAAACTGTAAACGAACCTCGTGGATGTCGTATATGATTATGATAATATTATTTCATTTTTTTTAATATTTCAGAAAAGATTAGCACGAGAATATTTTTAGCTCAATTTAATATTATGTTGAATATTCATAATAACTTTTGCATCAGCATTTAGTATCGACAAAATATCGACCGCATTTAGTATCGACATATCGATTATAAATAAAACATATGTAATTACTAAAATGTTGAACATCAGATTATTTTAAATCTTAAGGTTGATATTGAACAAGTCAAATTTATTTATGTGAGAAAATAATGTTCGAAATTATAAGAAAAGTTTTTAAAAATTAATATTTATATATATAAAAAAAGAGTTCTGAAAAAGTTTCCTTTAATTATCGTTTCAAGGAATTATTAAGTTGAGTTGTTTAAATAAAATCGCGTACGAGAAAATAACTAATAAAGAATAAAACTAATTTAAAACGAAATCTGAACTCTATCCTTCTCTCCATTTTCCTATTTCTAGTGGCTGCATCTGTAACTGTAATGTTTCGAGGACTACTTTTGTTTTTGAAATTGGCAGACTTCCTCGCGTATTATTTCAACATAAACAAACTTTCAAACAGTAATAAATTTATCTATCAATGGAATATAATTGTTGATTTATAACTTAAAAAAAGGGTATGTCTATTTTGAAAAAATATTACATTTATTTTAAAATTATATTACAGTATTTCTATCAATTTTTCTTAACACATACAAATTTTTGAACAACATAAGCTTCTCTATTTCTAAAGAACACTTCTTTTTATTTTGTCTTATTCAGCTACTCTTTTTATAATTTGCATATCACGCTGTCTTGTTCAATTTGTATTTTCACAATAATATTAAATCAAACTTTAATTTAAACTACTATTAAATATAAATCAAAATTTTATTTTTGGAAAAAATATTTATGATTAAAATTGCAGAAATTACATACATTATTAAAAATTACTAATGTATAAAATTTCATATTTTTTTTTCACAGACCATATACATTGCTTTCTATTAAGTGCTGTGACAAGCCTATGTTCCTTAGATAGAGGCGTGCCCGAAAGTAAGTACCGCATTAAGTTGGACATACGATTATGGTAAGTCCCACCCAAGCTTGAATTTTTGATTGAAATTTAATTTGATGTGCCCATGAAATTGTTGCCAACATGGAAATTTAGATAATCAAGCGTTTCAACCCATTTGTAACTGTTTTATTACATTATTGCCATTGGCACATTTCTGACTAGGCTAACATGGACATTAGGTAAAAATATTTTTGAGGGTGTCCCCTAGGCGAAATTAGCGATTTGTGTTGGCACCATGCCTGTTCGCCTGGAACACCGTGCAAACAGGAATAGCCGCCAAATTTTAAAGAAATTTCGGCCCATTCAAAGCTATGCAATTGGCGATCACAATTTGGCGAGAATCAAGGGGCACTTTCAAATATAGGCTAACCAGATATTATTTAGGACTGCTGAGCTAAGCTTTGATATACAGTCATTTGGCGTCTTGCGAGGTTGGCAATTTTTCCGCAATTACTGCAATTCATGCCACATTCGGCTATTTCGTTAAAATTTGGCTATAAACTATTTTTGGTGAAAATGACTATATATCAAAACTGTTCAAAATGCTGAACTAAAGAAAGGAGACATAAATTTTTTGCTTAGTTCGCACATAAATAAATGTATAATAAATACAAATTTTACGAATTATAAAGAACTAAGGCTACAATATATTTTTAATCAATCAGATGGCATATAACGTTAATTAATAAATAAAAACATTTATTTTCTCAAAGCTACAAACTTAAAAGTATGAACTGGAAGTAAATCATTAATTAATTTATAAATATCTTGAAATGTAAAACTAAATGGATCAATTACTAAAAGACTTTAGGTGAATTCTTAGGGCTGCAAAATCCATTAATCCGCCACCAACCTTGTATGCCATCTAACTCCAGCATTTGCTTTTTGCCTTTGTTGGCGATATAAAAAGACACTCTGATATAAAATTCAGACTACTATTTTTTTCTTCAATTTATAACTCGCCACATATGGAAACCGAGAAATTTTCTGTTTTACTCCATAAAAAATTACATGTTTCTTATTCGAAACTTCTTTTTTAACTGCCATCGTAAATGGTGGACATTTGGCACATATTTAAACGATTGCAAACATTTTGAAAGTCTGAAGAAGAAAACATGTCATTTAAAAAGCTATACTGTTTAAAAATATCTATCATTTTAAACAATATATTAAATATCTATTACTTTATAAAATATTTATCTTGTTATACGAAGAACATATCTTTAACCCCTTTTCTGTGAGGTACCGCAACTCATTTTCTAAAAATATCGCCAGACATTTAACGTTTTTTGGGAATCAATTGCGTTCCAGTGGATAAATCGCCAAATAAATTGCCAAGGATTGTAGGCTAATAAGTAACTTGAATCAATAAGTAATAAGTAATGAATAAGTAACTTGATGTCTTTAATTAAATTTTATATCATAGGTAGAAGCAAAGCTATAAAGAATAAATGAGGAAATACAATACAATTCTGCAATAAGGACTTTATATTGAAATGAATTTCAAATAATGCTCATGAACAATAGAATTCTGGAGAAGAGCGAAGAAAATGATTTTGGAAAGTGTCCTAACATTGCAAGTGAAAGTAAGCTCCCTTTCATTTTATAATGATTCATGTTATTCATATAGAAAGTTGTTCATATTTTTAAAATTTGGTTTTTCATCTTGCAGTTTATGAACTTTGTCGATTGCTATCTGAACAACGAAAATCTATGGGCAGTCCTAGCAGTGAAAATACTTCTGAAACCTCGTTGACTGCTACTCCAGATGTTCAACAATTTTCAAATCAAAAAATTCAGAAGAACAACCCTCTTGTTAAGGACGTTAGCTTAACAAATGATTTCAGTTTAGTTTCTGTTTCAGCTGATACACAAAAACGTACTGATTCCTCCTTTTCTTCACACACGGAGCCATTGTTTGAGAATCAGAATCCATATATCAAAAGCAATTGTTCTCTTTTATCTGTCGAATCAAACACGACGGAAAATAAAAGATACAAAGAATTTGGGAGGCCTACAATTCATGAACCTTTAAATCATAAAAGCAATAGCGCACCAATAGTAAGCAACCTGAAAACAATTCCATTTACCGCATGTTCTCCTAATCAGTTTGAAGAGAAGTTGAGAAATAAGTTAAATTACACCGAAAATAGAAGATCATATGAAATCAGCTCTTGTAACAAAATGAATATAATGTACAACACAATTTTAAAAGACGATCTAAACCTTCATTCAGAAGACATATTTTCAGCATCTGATTCAGCTTTGGAAGGAATACAGAGAACAATATATGATTCTGACAAAAGCCACCATGGTTTGGATACATTATATCAAGGCAGTCGTTTCTATGCTTTAAAACAAAAGGCATCCTCATTTAATTCTATGAACTTGTGTGATGTAAAATTCCAAAAAGATAATGGTTTGTGCCGAACAGTTCTCCACAATGCAGATAGATTGACGAACCAATATGAAGAACTAAAATCTAATCCTGGGCAAGTTTTAAACTCCTTAAAAACAGAAAGTAAACTAATTTCTTTTAATTTTTCCTTACACTTAGAAAATCAAAGAAAACGAAAGGAGGATGATAGAAATTTAATCCAAAAGAAAGCCTCGAGAAGTTTCTCAATACCAGCCAATATAGGTTTTGTAAGAAAATCTGGAAATTGCTTTTTTGTACAAGCGAAATGGCATGTACGAAAGTGCAAATCTGAAGGCCAAATCATACATGAAAGTAAAAATACCCAAGCTATTAAATTTTTGACAAATAGCATCTATAAAAATGCTGATTTAGATTCGAATCTCAACAATCTTCAGAAAAACATAACAAGTGAAGATGCCTCAAAATTCAAACGAATACCCACATTTCGTGGCCAAAAATTGCCTACAAAAGTAAGTGTGCTTTTACTAAATGGACCTATTCTTCTGAATTACACAGAGAATATTGCTGGCAAATCTCAAGAAATACTTATTTGCACCAAAGATACCATAGAAGATGTCATTGGAAACGAGACTAGCATTCGGCATCAAGATATCATAGAAAAACTTCTCGCCAAAAGCAGGCCTTATATAGGAAAACCTATTCACATCATTTTTGACCCCAAAAGAGTCACAGAGTTCCCTTCACCTGTTGATTCAAGCTGGGGAAATCCAGTCCCTCTTCATCCGTCTCCTGCAAAACATAATTTATTGGCGGAAGAAGAATCAAAAATTGCAAGTACAACAGCTCGCCATGTCAATGATGACAGGACAGGACCTGACAGGACTTCATATTCCGTCTGGGAAAACAGCAGTGAGGAAACTTTGGTGGAAAAACACAATGATCAACTAAAGGAGATTGAGAACAGGATGCCTAACGCGGATTCATGTGGATTAGACTCATCTGCCAAGCAAAACAAAAGATTGGAAACATCCAGAGGCACTCGCTCTTTTGAGCTGCAGGCAAAAAAGAAACTGAAAATAAGGCTCTGCCGAAGGAAAAAGTCCCGCACGGCCTTGAAGCGTGTGAATGTGAAACAGATAGTGAACTCTGTGTTCAGGAATTTCTTTCACTTTTACTCTGTTCTTGGAGGCCACTTGAAATCCGGTTCAGTGATCACGAAATCGAACAGCATCCTCTGGTTGAGGGAGGCTGGAATTGCCACTGATGCTCGAAGCCTGGAAATGGCGAATGAACTGTTTAAAAACATCGCTGGGTCAGTATCTCAAATATTCTTTTTTCACTAGCGTGCATTAGCCTATTAATTTCCACTATCCCCGTTTGGGGTTTTTGGAATTTTAAGGTACATACACCACTCGGTGCTATATATATATATTGTGTATGAACCAATATATAAAAAATATGAAAAGTGTATATTTTGTATTTCGTTTTTCTTTTTTTTAAACAACAAGCTAGCAAATTTGAAATTCGTGAATGGAGTAGAATTATTACAGTAATATAATTTCGGTTTGGTTTATATTCTATAATGAGATACCACACATAATTATATAATTTAAGAATAATAATGACGGTCTGTTACTTACTTAGTCGTTTGTTACTTTCAACGATTTTAGACCACTTTGGGAAGAAGAATCTTTTTTTGCGTGGGTCATATTTCTTTCTTTTCAAAACTGCCTACCATTTTAATTGCTTTTCTGTAGATCATATTTCTTTCTGTCCAAAATTGCTTAGTATTTTAACTGAATTTTTGTAGACCATTGTATATTTTTCTTTAAAAAATTGCTTACAATTTTATGCAGCTTATAATTATTTTTTACATAGTTTTAGAAAAAAGTTACAGCAATTGTAATGCATTTCATATGAAGCAAAAGTAAACCTGAAGTAGCATTCAGAAACAAATTTTTTTCTTAAAATTGTTTTTTTTTTCACCTATTATATACACTGATGGGAAAAAAATCCCAACACTAGGAAGGAGCTGTGCTAGATAAACGAAATTTGGTAGGCGTGTTTATGCATCTGAAAGATGACGTCGATTCAGATTTCGAGCTACGCGCTTAAGTGTGGCGCTAGTAGCGACACTATGAATATGCAAATGAGGTTTGTTTTAAATAAGCGCTGTAAGGTTCGTGATCGTTATTTACAGTTGAGATTTGACGTAGTGGGTTAATGTTAGTCAAGGATGCCTCTGAGAAGACGAAGAAGCCATTATCAACAGCTCACTGAGTTTGAACGTGGTCGTGTTGTAGGACTACAAGAAGGTGGGTTTTCTTTCCGCGATATTGCTGAAAGACTTGGCAGGAATGTATCCACTGTGCATGAGTATTGGCGGCAGTGGTCAAGGGAAGGTACTTCCTCAAGAAGACCAGGTTCCGGGTGGCCACGTGGTTCTACTGAGAGGGAAGACCGTCGTATTCGGCGTATGGCTGTGGCTAATCGTACTGCGTCTGCAGCTGAAATTCGAGCTGCAGTTGGCACCACAGTGACACAACGAACTGTTACAAATCGGTTACTTCAAGGACAGCTCCGAGCCAGACACCCTGTGCAGTGCATACCACTGACTCCAAACCACTGCCGTTTGCGACATGAGTGGTGTCAAGCTAGAGCTCATTGGAGGACGGAGAGGAGATCTGTTGTGTTTTCTGATGAAAGCCGGTTCTGCCTTGGTCGCAGTGATAGCCGTTTGTTGTTTGGAAGGAGGCCAGGTGAACGCCTGCTAGTGACCTGTCTGCGGCCTAGACACACAGGGCCTACTCCTGAAGTTATGGTTTCGGGAGCAATTTCGTATGACAGCAGGATCACTCTCGTGGTTATCCCACGCACCCTGACTGCAAATTTGTACGTCAGTCTAGTGATACAACCTGTTGTGCTGCCATTCATGAACAGCATTCAAGGGGGTGTTTTCCAACAGGATAACGCTCGCCCTCATACCACTATTGTAACCCAATATGTTCTACAGAGTGTCGACATGTTGCCTTGGCCTGCTAGATGACCAGATCTTTCTCCAATCGAGCACGTATGGGACATCATTGGACGACAAATCCAGCGTCATTCCCAACCAGCATTAACCGTCCCTGCATTGACCGCCCAAGTGCAACAGGCATGGAACTCCATCCCACAAACTGATATCCAACACCTGTACGACACACTGCATGCACGTTTGAATGCTTGCATTCAAAATTCTGGCGGTTACACCGGTTACTAATGTACCAACATTTCACATTTGAAATGGCTCTTCTCGCCAATGGCTATACCTGTGATCTTGAAACTTTAATCAAATAAATATGTTACCTAGACAAATGTATTCCTAAAATTTCATTACTGTACAATAATTTTTTCTTGGGATTTTTTTCCCATCAGTGTATAATGTATTAAGAGGCATTCATAGTTTGAATTTTGTGAAAAAAAATTACAATATATAGAGTTTATAAAATAAGAGATTTGCGCTCTTCAGAAATTAAACAAAAAAAATGCATAAAAGGGCTTGATAGAAATCGAAAATTGATGTATTGTTACCTTTGTAAATTGAAAACCAGTATAGAATTGTAAATCATAGTAAGAAAGGCAAATTACAACATATGCAAAGCACTTTAATGCAATGTTTTTTCTTCATTATTTCATTGCCAAAGCCTTTAAGATAATGATGGTTAATGCAAGTATTAAGGAATTTAAAAAAAAGAAAGCTTTCTTTTGTTTAAGTAAATGAAGACATAATAAACTCTTTTTCTTTTGGATTTATTAGTTCAACCAGAATTCATAAACAATTTTTTCCTTCTGTTCTTCGCCATAAGTTTATAATAAGGATTTAAAAATGATTAAAAAATCATTAAGAATTAACGATTAAAATAAGTATTTTTAAATTGGAATCTAGTAAATTTTCTTTGACATAATTCGAATTTCGAAAATCGTTTGCTCTGATTATTTTCATTCGAGGACACTAATGTGGTGAATGATTCGTAACAGATAATAATTTTCGACAAAATTTAAATAAAATGAAAAGATGATTCTTTGAAACCATTCTGCATTTTTACTTTCCTTCCACATTTCAAAATAAGAGTTACTCTTCCTCTTTCCCACGGAAATTACACTTAACTGTATCCGCTTTAGAAGTAGAACAAGCGCGTCTTCATTCGTGAAGTTTTTCTTCAGTCATAAAATGAATAAATAAACAGAAGTCATTGCAACAAAATAAGAATAATACAGGAAAATGAGCATCCTGTGAACATCCTATGTGCCTATTTTTAAAAACAAATATTACATTTTCTTATTACAAAGAATAGATGAATTATCATCCTTTTGCATACAGAAAAGTGGAACTGAATGCATCACTGATTTTCAACGCTTCGCTGCTCTAGTTTGTTACATGATGTTTAAGTATGAAATAATAGATAACAAATTTTAAATCATATTTATCACAAAAAACAATCCATTTCGTTAGCATGAAGTTCATAGTTTACTACCTGTATTTATAAATAGAATTCTTCTTCATAATTTGTTATAACTAGTCTATTTTGACCAAAATTAAGACTCGAATAAAGAAATAGTGACTGAGATTTCTTCAAAATTTCTTCGCATATTCTCTAATAAATGTGTTATGAGTAGCTTCAATTTATATTCGTAATCTTTCTATTTGCATTTTTTGTGATCATCATATTTTCTTCTAGTCGGGTAGCATGACAGACAGACAAATTTCTTCTCAATAGATTTCGTTCAAAATTTGGCAGATATCGGCAAATTGGATGTGAATAGCGCATATCAAATTTCATCCATCCAGCTCAAAGTATTTTTGAGATATCGTGTTGACAAGAGAGGCAGATAAAACTCCAAAAATGTACTTTTCGAACTCGGGGAGGTCTGAAAGATGGAGATTCGTCAAAATCTCCAGTTCGAAATTCGTGACGATCACACGATTTTCTCTTTGCATTCAAGAAAATAGGCTAGATTGAAAAGCTTTATAAGTTGTTGGTTTTCCTCATAAAAAGAAGGTATAATAATTGCCTTTAATTTTCATATTAAATTCCAATATGTATAAATCTCGGAACATGCAAAATCCACTGAATGTCAAAAATCTTCTTGTTGATGTAACTCTGAAGCTTGGAGAGGAACATGACTTCGAAAGTCTCTATGTTCACCAGAATGCGATCCAAATTTGCAATTCCGTCACAAAATAACGTTTATTTTTGCTTCAAAAAGAGGAAGCTGACTGCACGAGAAATTGATTCCTCCAGACTGTTTTTGCTCAAGGTCTAAGCAAAAAGTATCCGATCATAAGCAAATAAAGATGTATGGCGGTGTTGTTGGCGGAATTGTGCCAATGCATAGGTTGAATTCCGCCAAAAATCGAACCTGCGAGGTTTTGGGTTTGAAATCCAGTAACTTATACATTGGACAAAAGCGATCGCTGATGCCTAACGGCTGTTACTGGCTTAAGATGTCACCACAGATGCATCCAGTGCTACCTCAAATTGAGTATTTTTTAATGAAAAACAGTTCGAACACTTTTTGACCCATCTTTGTATAACGATAGCGGATTAATTATTAATCTTAATCTTAAATTAATCTTTTCCTTTCGGCTGACCAATAGTAATTTCTCTGTCTTTTTAACTTTCTCGCATACAAAGTATAGAGAAAGGATTGTAATCGTTCAAATACTCATATTCGAGATTTTGACGATTTCCTGAGACGTTCCAGAGTTCGAATAACGCGTTTTATCTAATACTATAATACGAGGAATGGTTGCCAAGTCGAAAATCGCCCCAGAATTAATAAACTCCGGTAAACTTGGGGGTCTGGGGTTTTTAGCCACGAGGAATCGATTGGCGCCGGTTTTGAAGCGCTACGGTCGAGCAGTTCGGAGTTACAGATAGGATATTTTCAAACTTTATTAGTTCGCCATAATGGCTACTTAAATTTTCAAGCGGTAACGTGCTGCCATCTATAGCCAATATGGCGAACTAATAAAGTTTTATGTTTATGTTGTTATAGATTTATAATATGTTCTTATGTATGTATATATGTTTGGTTTTTCTAAATAAATTTGTCAAAAATATTGAACTTCAACACATTTCAATCTTTACTTTTACTTTACCTTTGTATAGAATAGTTCCCTTTCCAAACTCTAACTTTGTTTAGAATAGTTTACAATGGTGCACTTCAACCGGTTATCTTTTCACCAATGGTTTCACAAATTTTCTTATGGCATGTATTGTTTTGATAAATCACAATTGAAAATTTAAATCTTCGAGTTAGCTTCGATACCTGTTTTCTCCGAGCGGAGCTCGGTCACCCGCTGGTGGAATTATATACCTTTATCTAAGGTAAAAACTACTCAAAAACGTTTTGAGTTAGAAGGATGAAATTTGGTATCTTGTCTTTGTGTCGAATTTATAAATTGCTGACAAATTTCGAACTAAAAATACTCAACAGAAGTCTGTTTGTTCGGCTGTTCGACAATTTCCATAAATTTTAAACATGATACCTACAGAGTGAAAATATATAAAATTCAGCACATAGATTTAACGTCTATATTGTAATCACTTATCGAATTGTGAGCCAATCCATTGAGGGAATGACCGTTTGTTGATATGAGCTTGCATTTAAACGCTATATCTCAAAAAATGCAATGCTTTGAGAATATTGAATTTTGTATGATTTTGTGACTCTAACAGTAATTCAATATGAAATTTCGTTTTCAGTTGGTTGAGGTAAACGCTACTAAAACACAAATTTGCTTTTTAGATATTATTAACTTCATGATAGAGATTTATCGCCAAAAAATTCGCCAAGCATCACAAAGTGGATTTAATAAACTTGCTAAATTCTCCCCAGAAGTTAATACGAGGGACGATCCAAAAAAATGTTTACAAGGCTAAGGAAAAAAAAAGCTTTATTAACAATTGACCCAAGATACAAATGGTAATTAAAAGACATACGTGGTGGTCATTTCTCTACTTAATCACCAAACGTGTTGAAGTATTTATCACACCACTGAACCCATTTGTTTATTCCGTCTTGGTAATAATCAGATTCCTGGCTATTGAGCTATTTCTCGGTACCTTTTTTGAACATCACCGTTTGATATGAACCTTGTTTAGGATAAGTTTTTCTGCAATGCCAGGAAAAGGAAATAGTCCCTGGGAGCCAAATCGGGGCTGTATGGGTCGTGGCTCCAGACTTCCCACCTGAACGTTTCCAGCGATTTTTCGGTCCGCTTCAAAAGAACGACACCATTTCGCCACCTGTTGTCTACACATTGCTTCGCCACCTGTATACTTCGATTATTTGTCTGCGAATGGCCGATGGGGACACATTCTTGGCCACGGAAATCGTATCACGGCTGGCACCTGTGTGCTAGACCCCTTCTCTAGACGTCTTGCCATAACTGTCACTATTTCAAGTCGCTGCACTAACACTATCTGCTCGAATGACCGATCTTAGACAACTAGAGTCATCTATCTTCACTCTAGGTTTTAGTATTCTAATCCACCATTTATAATTTCCAAATTTACTGCTTGCAAACTTTTTTTTATCACCCCTCGTATTTCGTAACTAAATGCCAATGCCGCTCAAGACATTCTTTGGCATAACACCTTTATTAGAGAGTATATGGAAAATATGGGGAGACCATTCTAGCTGATGTCGGAAAAATATTTATTTGTATTCGATTCAAGAAGCATTCTAAATATATTTCATATATCTAATATATAATGTTTCATTGTGAATAAGTTCTTCGTCTTCTGTTTCAGAGCGAAAGTGGTGCTGAACATTTTCGATTACATGCAGTTCCTCAATACTTTTGCTCGAAAACAGCGAATGGCCACGGTGGATCTGATTCGACAGTTGACCATCTGCGAACTTCCGGTGGCGTCGAAAAGATTAGTAAGTTCCGGTTGTTTTGGTAGAGAGGTGAATAAATTTTCTGGAGTAGTTTTTACATATGTGGCAGTAGAAGGAGCATGAAAAGTCAGTGTACTTTAGGGTATTTTGAAAGTTAATTTTAAAATTTAATAATACAAAATTAGAATAAAACAAAAAATGAGCTCGCTTTAGATAGTGCTAAAAAAAGTATAAAATAAGAATGAAATCTACTGTCACAAATTTCAAGTTATCATCTGAGAATATTATTATTTTTAAATTTATTATTGTTTTAATTAATTTAAATCATTAATCAGTTTAAACTGGTATGAAATAATCACGAGACCTGATCATCGGTCTCTCTCTCTCTCTCTCTCTCTCTCTCTCTCTCTCTCTATATATATATATATATATATATATATATATATATATATACACACACACACACAGTGGTTCAAAAAATTGAGAGTACACCTTATTTTTAATTGATAAATCCGACTTTCAGTATAAATACCACTTTACCGAGAAGCGCAAACATGTTTACATTTTTACACATAACAAATGGTTTAATTTAGAGTAAAAATAAAGAACAATCTACGAAATTTTTTTTAATTGAAGCATTTTAAATAAACATGCACAAAATTTTGTCTCAAAAAAGTGAGAGTACATCAAGGAAATTTTCGCAATATTTCGCATAAAAGAAAATGCAAATATTTAATTTCACGCATTTTAGCTCTTATGATGTGTGCTCTAAATATCATGGTACCGATTCGACCCATTTTGGTTGGTTCCTGAAGATATTTTACTCCATTTTTCTTGCAACACTTGCTTTAAAATGGGTTTTGTTTCTAATTTTATATTTTTTAACCACTTTTTCGCGTATGGCCCATGAATATTCAATGGTATTGATGTCGGAGTATTGTGGTAGTGTATGTAACGTTTGCAATGATCTCGTCAGTGTTACATAATCTAGGAAATAGGAAACGCATTGATAGTATTCCACGTTCGTCAAATCTTAATTCGTTTGTCTTTTTCCTATGGGGATCATCTTAAAATCACTCGTCTATGCGACATCCATGGACACAACGGAACCAATGATTCCCATAAAGCGGATTGTCATCGCTGGGGCAGGTGATTTGTACACAGTAGAACCCTTGCACATTTTTCAGACGACGGGCGTAATCGCCGTTATGTGACACACCCGGGGAGGTGGACTGGAATTGTAGAGCCGGCGCTGTCTGGGCTAGATCTCACACCATGTGACTCTCTTCCAACCATGACAAACCATGTGACTTAAATCACTCATTAATCCCACAATTGTGAGAACAATGGAAGATCTCATAACGCAGATTGTCATCGCTGAGGCAGATTTGAAAAGCATACCCGGTGTAGTCTAGTGTGTTAGAAAATCATTTTTCTAACAATTCTTATAATACTTGTTAGACATTTGTCAGATCCATGCAGAAGATATTTGGATCCGAGCCTTTTGATTAAATCCTTGTGTCTTGTTTTCCCACTTCTAACCCATCATCTCAAGAAACAACCCATAAATAGGATTCCAACCCGATCTTTCAAAGTTAGGGTTATTTGTCTTTGGCTGTATTTACTATGTACATTTGGCGAACTCGAATCCTATAAAGTTAATGTATGAGGTTAAAGATCTTTAGGAGATGAGAGATTGAATCTCAGATTATGAGATTGATTTGTATACAGCAGTATACTGTGCAGCCCATTTAAGATGATTTGCCAAGTTTTTATATTGTAACATTGGGGTTCGAATCTGTTTTAAACGTTGTTCTCCAAAGATTGGGGGAGTTAATTTTATTTAAAATTCAACCTATTATTTTTGTGCTCCAAGAACGAGCCAGTGAGCTTTTACTTCGATACATATGGTTTTTTATAGATACTGCTCTCCACATTGTGCTTCCTCGACAATAAGTTCTGCCAAGTTCTGCTAACTTTTGGGTCATTGTAACCTGAATAATAGCAATAATTAATGTGAAAAAAATCTTTTTTAAGTTATTATTGTACTATTTCATTATTTTTTGAAGTTATTTATTATTCTAGTCTTTCTAGCGAAACGTTCTGCATTCAAGTTTTTTGTTTAATAACTTGCAATCTCTCAATTTGGTTTGGGATGTTGTTCTATTACCACTTTAGGGCCGTTGCTGGCTTGGTGGTACAGTCTCGGTTCATATGCCATAGGGTTTCAGATTCGAAGCCCGATTCTACCGAAGAATCGTCATGTAAAGGCATTATTACCCGGCGAAATATCGTTCGCACTTTTCGATTTCTACCCTCAAGAACCGGTCAAGCAAGTTTTTCGTTATCGTCATCTGTTTTTAACCAGCTTGAAAATGCCGACGATAGTGACGGAAATATTGACTGCGAACGAAATTCAATCAATCATGTGAAACTTTGAAGTGACGTCACTTTCGCAGTCATTTGCTGACGAAAACTGCCGACTATATTTTGTTGGGTTATAAAGCCTTAAAGGGGATTGACTGTTGCACATTAAATCCGTCTAGCCAAATGTCCTCCCGCTATTGTGGTGTGGAGAGAGTTGTGCCAGCTCGGGTGTCGTCCTCGTCACCTGATCGTGGTTCAAAATGACGAGGTCCATCCCAAAGTAGCTATAGTGCTGCTCTGAAACGGGACGTTAATATATCTAAACTAAATCTATTACAATTTTTGTTTCTCTTGATGTCTGCTAACAACTCTTTAATAATATCCGAAAATCTATTCTGTGTCAGAATCTTGTGCTAGAAATCTAAATCAAAATTCGAAAATAGAATTTTTATTTCCTCGACCGATTAAAGCTAAAATGGGACACAGAACTAGATTGTCACAAACTGAGTTACTATATTTGATGCATGTAAGTCTCTGCGTTTTTGAGTTGCCGAGAGACGCTCAATACCTGATTGAAATAGTTTCAAAATTTGATAAGTGTTAAATCTATTACGAATTTTATCCGCCTAGCTCTCTCAATTTTGTAGAAATTTTGTTAACTTATTTTCGAACAACCGGGTGGACATATTTCCCCCGAATAGATTTTGCTCAAAATTTGATTTAAAAAATCTACTTTTCTTCTACATAAATAAAAATGAATGTTTGTCTGGATGCCTCTTATGTCTTCCTAAACCGTACATCCGATTACGATGAAACTGGATCAGATTATTGCTTAGTTTACGAGATGGTTATAGGGATTGTACAATTATCAAAAATAAAAATAAAAAATTCGAATATCAACTGCATCGATTTACCAAGGATTCATCTCCGAATAACTCGCCGAGAAGACAATAGATTCTGTAGAAATGCTAAATATAAGTGAAAGGTTAATATTTGGTATCTATAGTACACACACGTCATGCAAGCCATTCTCAGAGGTAACAACTTTATAACAGATTATGCGAGAATGTTTTGAGGAGACCAACGAAGGGAGGTTTTAAATTTTAATTAAAGGTTATCGTTTTTCGCAGTAACTACCAAAAAAACTGTGGTACAAATAATTTTGCACGCTCTTAATTTACAAAAATTATCTTTTCAACTATATATTAACGATTTTATGGAATAAACATATTTTATATGTTGAATTAATTCTAAAAGGAAATATTTTAATCACATTTACTAAAATGAAACTTGAGAATATAAAAGAAAGAGAATTAAGAAGAAATATTAAACGAATCCCGACATACAATAAATGGTGTCTTTCATTACCATTCTGAAAGAACACCAAGTTTTATAATTCTAAAAGAATACGCAAATCTTGTACATAAAAATGAACATTTTTCGTATTTTAAATAGGGCCGCGGTGGTCTGGTGGTAAAGTCTCGGCTTCGGAATCGAAGGGTTTCAGGCTCGAGACTCGATTCCACCGAAGATCCGTCGTGTGAGGGGGTCTGTTGCACGTTAAATCTGTCAGGCCAAACGTCCTCCCGCTGGTGTGGCGTGGTGTGGAGAGGGGGTGCCAGTTCAGGTGTCGTCCTCGTCATCTGACCGTGGTTCAAAATTACGAGGTCCGTCCCAAAATAGCCCTCGTGTTGCTTTGAAACGGGACGTTAATATAACTAAACTAATCGTATTTTAAATATAGTCGTACCATTCTTCCTATTTTGATAAGACATTACAAAATTATTGATTGAACTTATTATTTTTTGCAGCTGCAGGAAAGCGCTGGGTACCAGCTTGTTTATTATAAAATTGTATTTTTACCAAATTTCATGTCTTGTTCTACATGTTTTTAAATTATCTTTGACATAGATAGACAGAAAATTAAAAATGTGTCTTTCGAACCCAGCTAAGTCTAAAGAGTGGAGAGTTATCAAAATCTCGAGTTTATATATATTTTTAACGGTTAGTGTATTTTCTCTGTGCTTTGTACATGAGAAAATAAAAATAATTTTTTTAAAAATAATATAAGATCAGATATCGGCACAAATTTACGATGCCGGTCTAAAACAGCCCCTGTGATATTGCAAAATGTTGCGTTAATTCAACTAAATTAATCCATATCACTTTCAGATTTAAGATTTATTTCCGCTTATTTTTACAAATAACGAAGTAAAATGAAATATAATTGTCAAGTTCAGGCACCTGTATTCATATTTAGTCACTCAACTAGTATAGTTTTTGTTTGGTTCTGAGTGGCAACAATTTTTATAATTTAAGCCTGATTTTCGATTTTGTTTTTAAAATTAAAATTAACACATTGTGTGCGGGTCCATTTCGCAACGGAATTGTACCGGAAGCGGGCGTTGTGCGCGTCAATTCAGTTACTCAGTTCAATCTCAATAGATCGAAAATTATTTCATTTTTTAACCAACTTTTCGTATTTTATATTGAAATATGTAAACAAATACATAAAGAGCAACCATAAGAGTTTTGTAAACAAGAATATTCAACGAAGATTTCATCATAATTATCTTCGTTAAATTCTCTCATTTTCGCAAGGATAAATAAAAAGTGAATTTTAAATCTAAATTGATTTTTTTAATCCACCTTCCCGTTCTGATGTAAAAACTCGTTTTTATTTGTCTCAATTTTTCCCGAATCTATGCAGTAGACAACAGCATTCGGCTTCGTTTTCCCGTCTATGTCGTTATTTTTGTCCCCACAAACAAACCATGTTGTGACACTAACCCGTACTAGTACGTGACTCGCACTCGAGCATCTATCGTGAGAAAACGTACCAGTACTTGGCCCGCATACAATGTGTTAAATTTGCTGATAATAAAGAAATGAATGGGCAAAATGGTAAACATTTATTGTCGCATCTAACAATAGGAGAAGCATTTATTTAGAAAAGAGTGTTTACTTGATATTCTATTTATTGAAGTAAGTCATTATTATTTTTTTTTTTTGGTAGCACAAGCATCATTCTGAAATCAGACGGCAGAAAACTCCCCACCAATCAAAGCGTTCTGGACAAGGCAGTACTGAACTTGTTTCTAAGTACAGGAGTCAAAGTCTTCCAAATTTAAAAACCGCCCTAACAGCGCTTAACAGATAACAGCAGTAATAAAAGGAAAACACCTTTCACCTTCGCACTCAGAAACTTGAATTGCCTCTTTTTTAATCTAGGAACTCAAAAGACAATTCTAATCCATAGCATTCTAATTATCCATGCCAAAGCTAAACTAAAATCTCGACTGTAAATAAAATCATACCATAACATTTTCTTTTGTTTGTGCTTCAATTGCTTTTTTTTTAATTTAAGGAAACATTTAAAAAAAATACTCAATCAAGTTTTCTAGTTTTTCTTGAATTAGATGCCATAATTTTTTTAATAAAATAAATTTGCAAAGGAAAAGGGTTTTTTAAAGTCATTTACGTAGCTATTCTTTTTTAATATGAAAATGTTTATTCTCATTCTACTTATCCTTTTTTTTGCTCCTGAACAGTAACCCTTGGGGTGCGCATCTTGTAACTGGGGATGAGATCCTGCCAACATGGTGGTTGGATCTCACCAACAAGGTGGGTACAATAGTAGGTGTTTGTCTGATCCTCCCATCGATGACGGGACTTACTTTCTACGGGAAGGCTTATACCGTGGCCGGTGATTTCTTAGGACTCAACCACACTTCCCGCCAGTGTTGCTGTAGCGGCGGTTCGGGCATTCAGTGTTTATTTCCGAGTACCTTCGAACGGGCCGGAGAATCAATAGTATGACTTATGACTCCTGAACCATCCCACTGAGAAGGGAGGAGTATCTCGTATTGAGGATGAGAAGTTTCCGGAATGGTAATTGACTCTCACTACTCTTGTGGGTATGGAAAAGGTGGGGATCTGACTCCTCCCATCGATGACCGGACGTACTTCCTGCGGGGAGGCTTGTACCATGGCCGGTAATGGCCCTTAGGACTCAACCACACTTCCCGCCTGTGTTGCTGTAGCGGGGGAGAAAGACAGCTATTTACCACCCCGAAAGGGATGTTAGTTTGACGGATCGGTAAATGTAGGGATGGACAATACTGAGTCAGAAGTCGACCACAGCAAATCCTGACGATACTGCTACGTTCACTGGTGGCGGTGTGGTCGGCTGTATACAAGACGAAGTGTTGCTGTTGCAGTGGTTCAGTCATTCATATTTTTCTTATATGCCCTAGGATTGGTCGCAGTAGCCAATTTGTCATTTTACTGCTGAGTCATCCCAACCGGCCACGATCATTCTAAATTGGCTGGCCAATGACAGTTTCAAACCAGAAGTGTAGGATGTAAAGCGAGGGCATCCATATTAATAACTCATTTTATATTCTGTTCGCCTCTTTTGAAACAGAAACTGCCCAGCTAGAAATGAAATTGCACTGTCGATTGGGCCAGATCAATAATGAAAATGTTAATGGTTGGTATAGGGGTTTTATTGGAGGGGGGGGGATGCTATTAGAAGTGAATTGTTAATATCTAACAGATTAATAATTCGTGAGCAGTGATTGAACCTGTAACAGATGTTTAAAAAATGCAGTATTTAATTTTTTTTAATTTTGGAAACAAAATATTCCTTAATTAACGATAACTTTAAACTAGTGATTCTTGTGTACATATAAATTTATTTTGTATATCTCGGAAACGCCTCTAACTATTTGACTCAAATTTTATATTTAGTTAAGGTCTGAGTCCTTTAAGTCTGTTTATTTAAATGTTTTTCCTGAAAAAAGGAGATTTTATGCACACAAATTTTTTACAACTAACCATTAGAGCCTTTTTTATCTGCTCTTATGCCGACAATGTCATATAGCACCATTTCACCATAGCGAAACTGAGTACAAGTTCAAAAATGTAAGAAATGGCAGAGAAACTATTAAAGGAATAGTGTAAAGGCCTTATCACACGGCAAAATATATTCGGCACTTTCCGTCAACAAACGACAAGGAAAGTGACGTCACTTTTGTGACGTCACTTCAAAGTTTCACATGATTGGTTGAATTTCGTTTGCGGACAATATTTCCGATAACATTTTCGAGCTGGTTCGAAAAAGTTGTCGATTATGAAACTTGCTTGACCGGTTTTTGAGGGTTGAAACGGAAAAGTGCTAGCGAAATTTCACCGTGTGATGAGGCCTTAATATAGCATATTGTTTCGAATCGCATGTTAAACTAAATGCATTCATGATTTTTTTTATTAAAATGCATATGCAGGTAATATTGAAAATTATTCATATGTAATCAGTATGTATCCTTATCTATATATTTTCTCCGAAAGACCCGATTTTATAAAAACTGCTGATCGAATCTGGGTTTTTCAGGTACTATCTAATAATATTCGAATGTACTCTACAAATTAGTAAAATCAATCGATTAAAATACACCACATAGCATTCTCATCACTTATTTTCTGTATATGGGACCAATATATGAGTTTTCAGTATATCGAAATGATCTTAATCAATTGGGGTATTGATGAGTCGTCTTTTTTCTTTCTTTCTTGGTTAACATTTGCTGATCGTATGTGTTTTGTGTTTTAAAACCTGTATCGTTTTTTATTTAAATGGTTTCTACATTTTTCTTTTAATTCAACAAAAGTCTAGAGCAGCTTAGTCAGGAATGGCTCTTGTGCCAATAAATCACAAAAACCAAACCAAACCCATCGAAATAATCTTATTTTTAGTATAATCTAAAAATAAGATGACACTAATGTTGTTTCAAATTCAATCAATTGCAACTGAAAGTAAGCGAATCCTCTTTTAACAGTTTTAATTTGTAAACATTAATGAAACACAAGCATCCATCAAATTAAGAAATACGTCTGCGAATTATATCTGAAAGAATAATTAGTAGATGAACTTGCAAGTAAACACAGTAAATAACTGATACAATCATAAATAGCTGAATTATAAATACTTTATTAAAATATATGCATCAGCTGTTGTTAATTAAATATAACTGAAATTAATTTCAAAGTTCCAACACAACCAGATGAGTATATATACAAGAATAAAATGAACTAAACATTACAAATAAGGCATCACATTTGAAAATTTCGTCGCACCAAACAAATGTCCAACACAAGTATGATTTATCACTTTACTATCATTCTCAACATTCCAATTTTTTTAAATAAAGTTCACTGGCGTTCCAAACTTATTGGAGTTATCTCTGCAATTCTTCAACAGTTTTTCACATAATGGAATTCTTTTTGCTGTTCTTGTCTGAGAAATACAATGCAATCTAAAGTAGATTGTGTCGTTTCTCTGGATCAAAGTCACCCAACAGCATGTTAGAAGTAGGTAGCCGCTATAGTTGAAGACCTGGTATGGGTATGAGAAATCTCAAAACCCTGAAGGATATGATGTTAAAGACTGACAGTTTCATTCCAACTATTTGAGAGTTTGCAGGTGGGGAGAAAGACAGCTATTTACTGTCCCGAAAGGAATGTTGGTTTGACTGATCGGTCCATGTAAGGCTGCACAATACTTATTCAGCTGTCGATCCCAACAAATCCTGTCGATACTGCTACGTTCAGTGGTGGCGGGGTGGTCGGCTGTATACAAGAAGAAGAAGGTATGGGCATGAGTGCCTTGATGAGTTGCAAGTCACCCAACAGCTTGTGAGAAAGTAGCCGCTATCGTTGAAGCCCTGTTAAGGGTATGAGTGCCTTGATGAGTTAATGAGCATGTGAGAAGGCAGCCACTATCGTTGAAGGCCTGGTATGGGTAATAGCGCCTTGATGATTTGCGTAGCACTGTAAGGGCAAGAGGCAAAACGCTGTTTGCAGTAGTTGTCTCCTTCAGGTGCATTCAACGTGAGAAAAATCTTGAACCCACCGTTGTCTTGACGAGCGACACTGAAAAAGATCAAAAGTATCACATTTGTTATTTCAATTCCTACTTTTAGTTCACACTCTCCCTAATCTATATATATATAACGCTTATGTGGTCGCATAATCAGGCTGAATTTGTTAATCGCAGTTTGGCAACACTTCGACCCTGCTCGATAACATCAACATGAGGTTAGATAAGATTTCAAGTGAACGCGTTTGAAAAATTAACTGAAAAAACTTTATGTGTATTTCTTTGTTAAAATTTCCAAATTTGAAAAATTACGAGTTTCTATTGCTCGCAATAGTTGGCCTCGTGTAAACGCTGCTGATGAATAGAAATATAAAATATTTCCTATGAATTATTTTGGATTTATAAATATGCCGAGTTTACACTCATCTAGTTATCAGATGGCCAGTAGGCGATACATGCGCAGAAAGAGACTGATTTATGTTTGCCACAATTTCATAGGCAATATTCATTCTTTCCATGCTTGGCTGTAAATTGCTATTTTGCATCTCAGGATTTTTCTTTTTCACTGCGTGAAATGTTAAAATGATGGATATATACACAAAGAAACATGGTAGAACAAAAGAATGTCAGTATGCCTAAATTTGGAAATAGAAAAATATGATAACACAAATACATAACCTCGCATTAGAACGAACAAGTAGTAAAAAATGCTGGAATTAATCTATGATAAGTGATCAACTTTTTCTCGCCAATCTCCCACGCCTAACCCGCCAAATTCTACAAACGCAGGCGCAGTAAGAAAAGAAAAAAAAAAATACAATTTAGCAACATGCTGTTGTCAATTACTTGCCATCGACCTAACAGCATTTTTCAACCTTTCTCGCATGCTCTGCCAATTGGAAGAATGATAACTCGCCAAAATATAAAATATTTCCAGTGAATGATTTTGGATTGATCTATATGTACAAAAAAAAATCCCTTATACATGTTCCTTCTTGACTAAAAAATTACTGGATCCATTAAATAGTACTGATCCGTATGGTATCGCAAATGTTTAATGCTACTGAAATCGTCGATTTTATCAATCGAAGGAAAGTTATACCCATCAAAGACGCACGGAACAATTCTTCTGATATTAAAGAGCACGAGGTAAGAAATATTTTCGCATATGCACATAAATAAGGTTGAGCGCATTTATATAGTACATTGTTATATACTGAATTCTATGAAGTGAAGGTTAAATCTTGAGAAGTTCTATAAATTTTCAATTTTTTAATGTTTTATTAGCTTTTTAATGTTTGATATGAATTGTGATGATTTCCCGTAATGTATCGTAATTCGAATGAATCATTTCAAGTATATAGTTTAGTCCTTAGTATTTCAAGTAAATGGTTTAATCCTTTTGCACTTGGTATATTCTTTTGAAATTTTATTTATTTACATTTTTAATTTTGATTTCTGAAACTACTTAGAGAGTGCTAAGAAAATATAGATAAACTGTTTTGAGTTTGAAATTCCCATAAAAATTATATTATATATATATATATATAATTTCGGAGCAATGAGAAAGTCCTTGTAATTAGGTAAATAATTAAGCATCGAATTACTATTCTAAATTGAAAAAGTTGAATTTTGAAAGCCTGTTTTTTATGTGCAATTATAATTGCATGATCCCATGTAGGAAAATAGAGATAAGTTTTTATGTATGTCAAATAAAGTAACCAAAATCATTATATATCCGAGGGCATTGCGATGACTTTATAGAGTAATACAAAAATAATCACAATATATGATATCCTAAACACACACACAAAATAATGTATATGTAAATATTTAATACTCGGCGCCCTGGCTTAGGGGTAACACGCCTTCCCCCGCGATCTGGGCGTCCCGGGTTCGAGTTTCGGTTCGGGCATGGTTGTTATTCTATGTGCTATCTGTGAGATGTATGAATTGTGAGATGTAATTTAGGATTATAACGTTTGTAAAAAGAGGTTGTGCCCCCCTGTAAAAAGAGATTGTGTAAGTGAATGTGTGCGTCATCTTCATTTGAGCTGAAAGTCAGACTTCTGCCCTCTGGGTGCTCATGGGTCTATACCCTCAGAAGCTACTCAACTCTTTTCCGTGAAAACACGGACACGACATCATCGTCATCAAATATTTAATTATAATAAAATTCGATAATGGATATAAAACTTTCAGTTGTGTTCATTTAGTTTATAGATGCACTCAAATTTAGCGATAGAAATTAATTACTGGTCTCGGTCAATAAAATATAAACTCATCAATTAATGGATATCAAACGTTCATTGAAACCTTTCTTTTTTGATGGTCTTTTCTATTTCAATTTGAAGAAAACTGATTGACCATTTTGGATTTCTCTAACTTATCAACTATTAATAATTTTTGAGATTTTTGGCCATCATTGACGCTGCAAAAACTGAAATCGTCGATATTGTAAATATTATTCTTTTTTTTTACTTCTGTGGTTGTCTTCCTTTGGTAAAAACAAATTACGCATTAATCAGGAACATTTAAAAAAATTTTAAATTTTTTAAATAATGAAACATTGTTTTATAATCAAACTAATGTACTAAATGGCTTGTAAATAATTTTGTTCAATATTTTCGATGAAGCAGTTTGAGAAAACTTACTTGTTGATCCCATTATGCTGTGATCCTTTTGGTTCTGGTTTCGTGAAAACTTCACAAGCCAGTCTTTTCAAACAAGTATCTTGTGACGTCAGGAATTTGAGACTGTGACGCCTACCAGTCCTTCCCATTAAAAGTAAAGGCACCATTCCGACGAATCGGCGTGTAAGATGCATCTAGAAGGGGCGTGAACATGTAGTTTTAATTTAAAATATCAAGTAATCCATATATTACGATAAATGCAATAACTGCCGATTACCAGTGGTAATTCGCAATCGCTTTGATCGCAATATTCTAAAAAAAATGAATATTTATAATCACCGGTTCTTATACTTAATCATCAGTTTATCATACATTATCACTGATTGGATGATTTTGTAAAGTTACAGGTAAATTTCATAACTATTCCAAAATTTATCCCATTTGTCATGTTTTGAGGTAATTATGTATAATTACCGGTGATTACTCACAATCACCAGATTAATCACATTTACTGTGCCACATTTTTTTTGTTATATATATATAAATGAATGTTTGTCTGTATGTCTCTTATGTGCTGCCGTTCCGCTCATCCGATTGCGATGAAACTTCGACTTATTACTTGCGCTTACGGGATGGTTATAGGCATAGTAAAATTATGTAATCTATATCAATAAAATGAATATATCATTTCCGATTCGAAAATAAATGTTATTCTTTCTATCATTCCCAATTAAACAAGACAATTCTTTTAAATTTCAAACGATATTTCCAAAATTGTAATATATATATATTTATATAAGTCCGGAGAAATATTAATTGTAACACAAATAAACGACCTAAAACGGAATAAAGTTACAATATCAACATTTATTGACTAGTTTCTAATCACATTGTCATCGAACCATATTTAGTAAAGGTAAGCGGGAAATAACACTTCGCTATTTAAGAGGGAAAAAAAAGCAATTCAATTTGCAGAAACAAGAACAGATTTGGACGAAATTGCACAAGAAGAGCAAATGTTAATCGGGTCCAGGACAATGTAGTGAAAGGTTCTCTATGCGATCACTCTTATTCACCTGCAGAATATACACGATATTCACTCACGGAATTTTGCAACTCTTCCCCTCCAAAATGTTCTCTAAAAGGCACTTTTTCAGGAAAAGCCTTTAATTTAATACAAAAAAAAAAGACCAAAATGAATACAGAAACGATATTAATATTTATTGATTAGTTTTTGATCACCTTGTCATCGAACCACATTTACTAAGGACAAGGAAACAATAACAGTATGCTGTTTAAGGGGGAAAAGAACTGTTCAGTTTGCAGAGACAGGAACATATTAGAACGAAATTGCACGTGGGGCAGTTGTTAATCGTGTGCAGGATGATGTAGGGAAAGGTGCTCCATATAACAACCCTTATTCACCTGCAAAATTTCAAGTCGATGGACAGTATTTTCAACAGCTGATCGTAACTGATCAGTTGTAATGCTTAGCAAATGAAGTATTATGGAGCTCTTTAGGTCGTTCAATAAGTTCTTAAGTCATTAAATCAATTCTTAACAAGCTTGCAAATATTCACATTTTTCTCCCTAGAATTAACTGTTTTCCCCCTGTTTTATATTTTACTAGACGCCTTTGGCGACCAGCTGGTTCGCCAAGAGTAATGGGGTCTAAGACTTTCAATTAAATACTTATGTGCCTTGCTCTCTTTATAATTTCTCTGCCAGATATACTTAATCTTCGAAAGTCACGTAACACTGATTCACTAAATTAATGATATAGATGTTGCAAATGATCATAGAAACCTTTGTATTGTATTTCTTTTTTAAAAAACATAACATTTAATATTTATTTAATTTCATCCAATCACGTGGTGAATGTTACATTTTTTTTCGATTTAATTTGCAGTCATAGTTAATTTGTTTTTTAATTTGAACTTCTGTCAGTATGATTTCAAAAGTTTAATAAAAGCTATTTTTTTCCCTTTGCTCGTTCATTATTTATTTTAGAAAATGTCACATATTATATTTCTTTTAATTTATCCAGTCACGTGCTAAAAGTGGCATTTCTTTAGATTTAATTTGTAATGATAGTTTTTTTTTTTAGTTTGAACTTCCGTCAATAGGATGGCAACACGCTGCTAAAACCTAATTTTTTCCCCTTGACGTGCACGTGCAGAAAAAATTTTATTGTTTTGTCCGAAATATATTGTTGTAAAACATGGTTAAAATATTTCTTTAAAAATTCGTTAAAAATAGAAACTTAAGTTATACATTAAAACAAAGATGCCATTAGAAAGCTAATTTTTTAATCTTTAAATTGATGTAAAAATCATGTTTGTGCGATAATATTTTCGGAAGTTGTAGCTGAAAAACGTCGAAAATTCGCTTAAATTTTAATTAATTCAAATTCTAATTAAAAATTCGAAAAAAGGGCTCCGAGGTGCACATTCCCGACCTCCAAGGTATACATGTACCAAATTTGGTAGCTGTAGGTCCAACGGTCTGGCCTGTAGAGCGCCAACACACACACACACGCACACACACACACACACACATTGAGCTTTATTATAAGTATAGATTACTCATAATTCTTGATTTGGATTGTTAATATTGTTTCTGTATTCCATTTTGGACATTTATTGTGTTGAAATTAATGTTTCTCCGGAAAGGGCGTCTTCTGATGGGCATTTTGGAGCTATTTTTTTTTTCTTCCGAAATTGTGTGAACGCATCTCGTGTTTATCCTATGTACCAAATTTTGCTGCAATCCGTTCATCTGTTTGCGTTGTAGGATACTGTTAATTGGGGAAGTTTAATTATAACCATCATGTATTTAGTAAGGTTTTTTTTGGCTTCTTGAATCTAAGGACAGCTTTCATACGCATTCTCATAATTTTTCAGTCCTCATAGTTAAAGAAAATGGTTTTGAAATAATATTATATTTATGAGTTGTTATTTCTTGTAACGTCTAAGGACAGTCCGCATAGACAATTGTTTTGAATAATATTTGTATTCGGTCTTTTTTCCCCTTCTTGCATCTCGAGAGAGTTCTTATGCACATTATTATAATTTTTCAGTTCTCATAGATAATTTTTTGAGTATTATTGTATTTGGAGGGGCAGGGAGGTTCCTTGCATCTAAGGACAGTTCTCAAACGCATCCTCATAATTATTTAGTTCTCATAAATAGTTACCATGATTATAGACGATTGTTTTCAATAATATTGTATTTAGTGCTTTCTTTTTCCTCGCATCTAAGGACAGTTCCCAATACACATCCTCATAATTATTCAGTTCTCATGATTATAGACAATTCTGTTAAATAATATAATATTTATTTCGTGTGGGGTGAGGAGGGTTATTGCATCTACGTAAGTTCCAATGCACATCATCATAATTATTCAGTTCTCGTAATTGTAGGCAATTGTGTTCAATAATATTGTATTTAGTATTTTCTTTTTCCTCGCATCTAAGGACAGTTCTCAAACGCATCCTCATAATTGTTCAGTTCTCCTAGACAGTTCCCATGATTATAGATAATTGTGTATAGTAATATATCAGGTTGGGGAATAAGTTCGAAGTTTTTTTATATTTCCTTTGTTTCCCAATAATGTTTTTTTGCTGTTTGACAAAGTATATAATATTCATTCGATGGAGCTCTTTCTGCTCTACAAAACGGTGCTAATCATCTTTTTAAGTAATTTGATTTTCAATTACTTTTTAAGGCTTAGAAATGACATATCCAGAAGCAAAAATCAACATTATTGGCACCTGCTCTTCTTAGCTTTTCATCGAAACCCAAAGCGGCTGAAGCAGTACAAGACATCTGAAACGTATACGGAGAAGGTGTCATAGGCGAATCTACAGCACGTAAATGGTTTTTGAAAAGTTCAAAAAGGGTAATTTTGTCGTCGAAGACTCGCCCCTCGGACTAGAGGTGTACTGAGAAATGCTCGAAAGGAATACCACGGTCACCAAGGTGCTCTACATAGCCCAGCTACACCGCCTGAAAGAGGCTATGCGACTGAAAAAAACCCCATCGACAAGACCAAACCATACTCCTTCACGACAACACCAAGCCCCATGTTGAACAAGTCGTCGAAGCCGCACTCCAAGAGCTCGAATGGGAGGTTCTTCAGCATCTGCCCTATTTTCCAGGCCTTGCACTGTCGGATTACCATCTTTTCCGCTCCCTGTCAAACCATATGAGGGGCGTTACCTTCGACAGTGAAGAGGACCTTAAAAACAGGCTCAATAATTTCTTCGATACCAGACCGGGTGATTTTTGGCGGAATGGAATTGACAAATCGATCGAGAGGTGGGAGGAGGTCATGAACAGCAACGTCGAATACATAATCGATTAACTGATTGTTATTACTAATGATTTTCTTTAAATAAAAATCTTCGATAAAAACGCTACGAACTTATTCCCCAACCCTATAGCATTTAGTGTAGGGTTCCACTGTGGTGTCCGCAATTCCCAATCCACATCCTCATAATCATCCAATTCTCGTCATCATAGACAGTTGTTTTCAACAATCTTGTTTATTATGGTGGGGGATTCTTACCCTTCTCAGGAGCGTCCTCATGCGCATGAGGTACCTCACGAACCTGGCAGCTCTGACGAGCCGTGCGGCTCCGTTGAAGGGGAAGTACATCATCACCATGGGGGAGGCTGCCTGCAGCAAGGCATCACTCAGAAGCAGGCATGACAGAAGGATCAAGACATGCCGCATTCCTCGCACCGGAGTTTTCCTGAAAGAGAGACAGAAAAATCAGTTTGACCGAATTTTTTGTTCTGATTTGTTCGAATTTTCCGCAACTGAGGAAACGGTTATTGTTAGCTTATAGCAAAAGTAAGAAGTAACATTTTTTAAAATTTAAATTGCTTGATGAAATGTCGGAATTATCAACTAGTAACAATCTAAGCATAATCCTAATCTTAAAAGCAAAAACTTCCGAATTTTCAGCGACAAAAGAAACAAGTAGTATAATTTTTTTTAATTCGACATTTAAAAAAAAGCAATTTGTTTTCGCTCGAATTGAACTCGCTTTCTTCACCTTTACGTTAAAAATACTTTCCTTGCTTTTCCAGACTGAGTTACTGCCTATCGATTTCAATTTCCATTACAAACTGCTAAAACTCTGTTTAAAGTATAAAAAATTGATTAAATTTAATCAATGAATTAATATTTAAAAAAAAAAGAACTGTATTAGCATCGACTGTATTAGCACTACGAGTTTTAAAAAATGTATTTGAACTCGAGTGATGAATAAAAAGCATTTTATGAACGATTGAAAATTTGATTAAGGTGTATAAATAAATATAACTAAGGGGGTTCTGCCTCCAGCTCGCTTCTGCTCGCCAACCCCCTGGAGCAGCTAATGCAGTTCCTCTCGAATCGCTTCGCTCGTTAACCACCTACCAAACACCTTTAGACTAGTAACAGATATTTTCAAATAGTTTATTTCAAAATGTGATAAAACAATGAAGGACATAAAAAATGTGAAGTATTCAAAAATTGAATCTTAGTAAAGTTCTTTGTAAACACAAATAACTTCTCATTTAGGAACTATAAACATCCACAGGACATTGGTGATCATTTTTGTCTAGCGGATATGTTACGCGGCTGCAAATCGTATGGCCACGAGTTCAATCCTTGGCGGAATTCAGCCTCCACATTGGCACAATTCCGTTAACACCATCGCCAGACGTGTCTGTAGAGAAAATTTCTTTTTCTCTACTTTTAAGAAAATTGAGGATAACAGCCATTGTTGCTATATCTCTTACTTCGTTCAAGTTTCAAATAGAGTTAACAGTCTCAAATTTCGGTTTAAAATCAATACTAAATTAACACTATGTGATTTTGTATTTAAACGAATAAACGAACGATAAATAACGCTTAAAAAGGTTTTTTAATTAATTAAAAATATATTACAAATGAAATCTACAATCGCAAATTTCAACTTATCATGGGAGAACATTATTATTTTTGAAGTTACTATTTGTCTTACTTAATTGAAGTTCTTAACCAGTTTTAACCGATTTGAAACAATCACCAGACTATCAGATTACGTATGCGTCGATATTTAGAAAAACAATGGTTTTTTTTTTTTTTTTTTTTTTTTTAATCTTAAAATCAATCGAGCTCCAAAACTTTGTTTGCCATTATCATGTATGTAACGATATTTTTTTAACTTTCATTTTCAATTTTTCTAGTTGGCAAACAAAGTTTTGGAGCTGGACCTATTTTGAGATCTGGAAAATTCGTTTTTCTAGATACCGATGGGTGCGTTATTTGATAATCTTGGGATTGTTTCAAACCATTTGAAACTGGTTAATGACTTAAATTAAGACAATTCATAAGAATTCGGAGAATGAATCATGTGGAAATAAAATTTTAACTTTAGTTGATGATAAATTGTCAAATCTGACAAACTTCTGCATTATTTTCTAATAACCCTAAAAGCAAAAAATGGATGTATCAAAGCGATAAATCACCAATTTGTTGGCTACGCATTTGGAGACTTCCCAAACCTCAAGTCAAAACAACAACATGTTCTCACATGATAATAATAAATACGACACAATAAAAAATATATTTAATAAAAAAACCCTAAAAAAAACACCGGGAGGGGTCTCCTTAAAACTTTCTCGGAGACACTCTCAAAAAGTGTTATCTCAGAAAATTACTTTTCATAGAAGAGAAGTACATTAGAAAAATCAACTTTTGAAACGAATTTAGCTCTTTTATTGGGTCTGTCGGTATAACTTGGCGAGTGTTTTGGCAATTAAACCAAAAGTATGAAATTAATAGCTTCCGAAAATTGAATTTTTGTTTTAGACATGTTTTTACCAACAATTTGATCTGATATACTTAAATCATTGCATTTCAAGTTATCGCATTTTCATGTTTCTGAAAGTATAGATTGACAGATGGCCAACCTCTTGTTGGATTTGGCACCAAATTAAAAAGATGCCTATACTACAGATGTTATATGTGTATACTGAATTTTTATCTGTATAGCTGTCTTCGGTTTGTAACTGCATTAACATTACATTTTTTTTTCACAGAACTACCTTTGTAGTCACAAAATCTCATGACAACAATATTTAAGTCATTCCGTTTTTAGTTACCGTGTTCACCTGAAAGTACTGACTGATAGATGTTCAACCCCTTGTACAATTTGATAGATCTCCACAGTATAGAGGTTGAATCTGTGTACCGAATTTTATCCATTTAGTACCCCATCATACATTTATCGTTTTAACTTATATCCGAACAGCCGGACAGACTTCCACTAAAGAGATTTTGCCCTAAGTTGGATGGAAATCTACAAATTTGATGTAAAGATTTCGTACCAAAATCCATCCGTCTAGTTGAAACTATTTTTAAGTCCTCTTTGTCATGGACAGATAGACAGGCGGATGGAGAGATATAATGCCCAAATGGATTTTTCTATCACAGGGTTTTTAAAACGTCGCAATTTGTTCAAAAAACCAGATCATTTGTTCAAATCAATCAAAACGTAGTGATTTGTTTAAAAAAATCAATTAAAACATGATTTGTTCCAATCTTTGTTCAAAATCAACATCATTTGTTCAAATCAATCAAAACGAGGGCATTTATTCAAATATTTGATCAAAAACAAAATCATTTGTTCAAATCAATCAAAACGTTATGATTTGTTCTAAAAACAAAAACATTTCCTCAAATCCATCAAAAACGTGAAGATTTGTTCAAATCCATCAAAATGTAGCGATTTGTTTAAAAAAATCAATTAAAACATGTTTTGTTCCAATCTTTGTTCAAAACCAACATCATTTGTTCAAATCAATCAAAACGAGGGAATTTATTCACATATTTGATCAAAAACAAAATCATTTGTTCAAATCAATCAAAACGTTATGATTTGTTCTAAAAACAAAAACATTTCCTCAAATCCATCAAAAACGTGAAGATTTGTTCTAAAAACAAAAACTTTTCCTCAAATCCATCAAAAACGTGAAGATTTGTTCGAATTTTCCGATGATTTCAATATTTTTTCTATATTTCACATACGAGAATATAAAAATCTTTGCCAATTCATTTGTACTCTTCAAATAAAAATAAGAGATAGTTTTTATCGTTAAAATTTTGCTGTAGTTATTAAAACAAACGCATCAAAACAGTGAATGTTTGAATCCACGACAAATTTAGAAATAAATGTATAAAAAATAAAAATAGCGAACGCCTGCTCATCCGAGTGAAACAAATTTCACTGATGACCCAAAAGAACACAACTAAATATCGAGTGGAATTTGACATAAAAAAAAGATTAAGCAATCAAGAGATTTAGGGTAAAATTTAGGTTATTTCTTCGAAAAATTGGATTTTTTTTGTCATCTTTTAACCTTCGGATAAAAAAAATCATATGTTAAATAGCTGTGTGTAGTTCTAAGTTTTTTAAATCTCTAATGCATATAAAACCACGCTCGAATTGCAGACATATATATTTACTGTTTTAAAAATTATTCAAGCATTATTTAATACTTTAATATTTTTCCTACTTGGAGATCCAAAAAATACAATTTAGAGGCATAAGAACTTGTACAGGACACTAAGAACATTTCTTTCGAACATTTTTGAATGAGAGATGGCCTCACAAAAAAATTACTGTTGTTTCCTATTTTAATCTGGAAATTATCTATGTTTTCTAGAAAGATGATTACTATTTTATAAATTAGTAGGCTCTATAATCCCGGTTTTTATCTAAATAAATAAAAATGAATATTTGTCTGCATGTCTCTTATGCCTTCCTAAACTGTTCAATCGATTGCGATGAAACTGGGTCAACTTATTGTTTACAACTACGGGATGGTTATAGATATAGTACAAATATCTAAACTTTAAAAATAAATTTCGAATCTGAACGGCATTTATTTACCAAGGATTCATCTCCAAATAGATTCTGTAGAAATGCTAAATTCAAGTTAAAGCTTTATATTTTGTAACTATAGTGCGCAAATGCTATGCAAGTCATTCTCAGAGGTAACAACCTTATCATAGATGATGCAAGAAAGTTTTGGGGAAACCGACCCTAGGGATTTTAAATTTTAATTAAAGGTTATCGTTTTTCGCAGTAACTACCGAAAAAGCTGTGGTACAAATAATTTTGCACCATCTTAATTTACAAAAATTATCTTTTCAACTATATATTAACGATTTTATGATATGAATATATTTTCTATGTTCAATCAAATTTAAAACAAAATATTTTAATCACATTTTTTTAAATGAAATTTAAGAATTCTGAACGAATATTCAACGAGGTACAATAAATAATTTCTTTCATTGCTATTCTGAAAGAACACCAAGCTTTACAATTCTAAAAGAATGCAGAAATCTAATATGCAAAAATGAATATTTGTTTGTTCATATTTTATATATTGTCGTACCGTTCATCCTATTTCTATAAAAACATTGCCAAATTATTAATTGACTGCTCTTAATATTATTTTTTTTTTCGTCAGCAGCAACGCGCCGGGTACCAGCTAGGAATATATAAACGCTCACATACGTGGCTCAAATATCACCCTTATTACTTATTGTAGAATGGCAACAATAAAATGAATCTATACTTATAATAAATACTTAAATTTTATGACTTACTATCCGCCTTTGACGACCAGTAGGTTGACCAATATTAATGCTCGTTAAAATTTTCAATGAACCATTTTATATTTTTTTTATAACTTTTGTTTAACAATAGCGTCTTCCTAAAAATATTTTTAAACTCCAAATTTTGATAGTTATATAATTCACTCATACTATTATAAATGATATAAATCACAATATACTATGTGTCTCTTTAATTTTCAGTCAACTATCTTGAAATTTCAACTTTAAATTAAAGTAGAAATTATTATACTGTAATTATTTTTTTTAAATCATTTTTTACTGAAGCATTTTTTTTTCTCATTATGACTACTGAAAATAGAGTCGTTCAGCGTTTAAATCTTAAGCTCATTATTGAATAATTTTCATAATTTATGAAATATCTTCAGTATTATTCGCCAGTTTTATCATAAAATTCAGTTTATAGTTTTACTTTCAAAAGGAATTGAATGTCGCTAGTAACAATAGTTTATTTTGTTTCGGTTTATTAATATACTTCATAATTTTTGAAGTTTACAAAGTCCATCGTTGTTAAAAATGTTAACTTCCTGAGGTCTCTCTGCAAACTATTCTTGACACTTAAACTTTTAAGTAAATGAAATCTATCTTCTACTATCAAATCTAATTGATTTATGGAAATTTTAATAAAATAGTTTAGAGCAACCACAATTTTTATATTTTTAGACCCAAAAAATTATTTCCAAATTTCCCAAAAAATTAATATGTGTCTTTTTACCATTCTGTAGGCATTTTTCACAATCAAAATTGAAAAATAAATAAATAAAGCATCAGAATAATGCACTGTCTTGGATGGTGCCTGTCATCAGTGTGCAAAGGGGTAAATATAAATTCTTCAAAAAATAAACTTACCGAACTTGATTCCAATGATTATTTTTCAAACAATATCCGTAATCCGTTTTTGTCTCACAAATTCATATTTCTCTTAAAGAGGGCGTCAGCAGATGCATATAGCCCTAGAGTTGCTTTACAATGAGACGTTAAAATGTCTAAACTAAACTAAGTCAGCAGATGCACAGTCAGCAAGTCAAGGACAGGCGTTGTTCTCTTCTTCAAATAATCATTTGGCTTCTTCAGTGTCAGTAACATCCAAAGATAGTCGCATGCTCTCATTTAGCGATTTTATAAAAAGGCACATTTCAGAAATCGCTGGCGCGAAACCGCGAGAGCCTCAGGCGATGAGCTGTCATATGGAACTGAAACAGAAAATAAAAATAATAAATAAATCGAAAGCTTCGAATTTCGCTAAGCCAATTATCGCTTTCTGGAATTCTGAAATATTGCCATTTATTGAAATGAAATATTGCTTTTCATTTTTTCAAAGTCGTCTACTGTGTCAATAAATCTTCGAAAGATTTTAAAAGAAAAATAAACGGGAATTTTGCTATAGGAACTAATTCGGTTTTGAAAGTTTTTAAACAGATTGTGCAAAAACGTTAAGTGGAATCTGTAATTTATAAATTCTGCATTATATGAATGCCTATTCGTTTCCTTATATAGTATAAGCCTCCTTGCCTGAGTCAACAAAAATTAAATCGAAATTAAAATTTAATTCGTAATTAAACATCTAAAAGTTCATAAAAATGAAAAGTAAATGAAATAAAACCTATTTATGAGACAAATCTAAATTTATATAATTATGTAAACGAAACAAAAATGAAAAGTAGGTTGATTGTAGTTTTGATTCAGTTGTGTTCCTTTTGCTTGGCTTATTTTGTTTATATATATATATATATATAATTATAATTAGCAATATAAGAGGAAATGAAACTAATTACGGAAAAGGAACCAAAAATAGGAATCGAAACTAAAAAATTATTTCATGTTCGAAAAATATTAACATTTTTTAAAAACTATTAAAAAACTATCGTTGTATTTAGTGAGCGTTAATGCTGCTTTTACCAAAATACAGATGATTCTAAGTAAATTAGTTATATAAGCAAAGTAAAAAGGAATACAATAGAATATATATATATATTATATATATAATATTGCGTGTCAAGCATTAGAATAAAAGCTGAAATTCAATCTTAAAATAAATAATATATTAAGTCAGTTTCCTTAATGTTTAGAATTTTACTGTTGTTTAACTCGAATAAATGATATTCAGTTTTCCCATAAAAAAAGGATTTGAATATTTGTAAAAAAACGTGAATGGGATTCATGAAAAAAAAATGATAAATTATTTGACTTTAATAGAGAAAATATTATAATCTTCAAAAAAATATCTAATTCGAAAACTCCAAATTTTGACGAATTGCTACATTTTAGGCCTCAATGTGTTCGAAAAAACCCATTCCTGGAAAATATATATCTGTCTGAAAATGATAATTAAAAGTGAATGTTGATAATTGGTAATTGAATTGATAATTGAAAGCCTCTGTGAGCTAGACATGAAATTTTATGTGTGATAATTATACTAAATTTATAGATTTCCTTCGAATTTGGAGTAAAATCTATGCAGAGAAAGTCTATCGGCTGTTCGAACTGCAAAACAAAGACAGCTAAACAGATAAAATTCAATGCATAGATTTAACATCTACAGTTTATATACCTATTCAGTTTTAAGTTAAACCCAACGAGGTTGATCGTCTGTCGGTCTATACTTTCAGAAACACGTAGACGCGATTATTCGAAAACGCAGTGACTTAAACATATATCTATATAAGTAAAAACTGATGTTTGTCTGTATGTCTCTTATGCCTTCCTAAACCGTTCACCCGATTGCGATGAAACTGGGTCAACTTATTGCTTACACCTACGGGATGGTTATGGGTATTGTATAGTTATCTAATTTTTTAAAAAAATTTGGATCTACCGCATCTGTTTACCTAGGATTCATCTCCAAATAACTCGCCGAGGAGACAATAGATTCTATAGGAATGCTAAATCCAAGTTAAAGGTTAATATTTTGTAGCTATAGTATGCAAATTTTGTGCGTCATACCTCACCAGCGGGAGGACGCTTGGCCTGACAGATTTAACGTGCAAGAAACCTCCTCGCAAGATTCCCCTTGAACCTGAAACCCTCCGGTTCCAGGTCACCGCGGCCTTAGTATGATGTGAAATCAGAGTTAAACAATTCCATCCCGGTTAGCAAAGATATTCGATATTCTAAAAATCATGAAGATTTCGTAACAAATGTTTTGGAGTATTTTGTGCTAATAGAGGTTGGTTTTGATAAATAGATATCTTTTTTTTTTAAGTAAGGATAAAATTTATGTAACCATAATCTATATAAATATAAAGGATTGTTTGTCTGTATGTCTCTTATGCGTTGCCGTACGACTCATCCGATTGCTATGAAACTTTGAATACTTATAACTTGCATTTATTTCTGCTAAAGATGGAAAAACTATATATATATATATATCACTCAATTTCAATGAATGTACTCATTTCCGATTCAAAAATAAATATTCTTTCGATCTTTTCTAATTTAACAAGAGAGTTTTTTTAAATTGCAGATATTTCCAAAATTATTTCTTCTGCGCCAGCAACGAATAAATAAATCTCTTAAAATAAATCTCTTATTCCAATTACTTTTACAAATTTTTTCAGAAATTTTATTTGTAAAATTATTATAAATTCCTGTTATAGCTTTAAATATAATGTTCGAATTTAATATTTGAAATAAACAGGTTGTATTTTAGTGCTTATACATTCATTTGAAAATTAGAACTTCTTTCTGACTACTTTATTTGGCATCATTAAAAATAGAAGTTCAAAATCTAGTTAAAAATTTGATCGCGTGTGTTCAATTATTAATTATTCAGCATCGTTGCAGATCGCCAACAAAGTATTATTTATTTTTCTTTGAACGCGAGCTTGCGTGCTGTCACCCTTCGTTGAATGATTATCTATCAATTATGAGGTAATTAAAAGTTATTCTAGTCCATTTCAATTTCTCATTTGTTATAAAAAGTAATTAAAACACTATTAATCGTAATAATTAATCAGACAAACAGAGCCAGCTTTTTCCATGAAAGGACCTGGCAAAAAAAAAAAAAAAAAAAAAAACCATTTAAAAGCCCTAATTTATTTTTTATTTATTTATTTGCAAAACCGTACAAAAAATATTTAAAAATCCTTCAAATACAAATCTATATTACTATTGCAAGTTTATTTAAAATGTTTTGTTTTTGCCATTAATTACTTCAGCAAAATTACAATTTATCCGATTTCTTTTTCGATATTTAGTTTGGCAAGAGCGTTTAAGCATTATACAAATATGTTTGATCAAAAACATTCTTTTTATTTTATTTTAATTTCCCGAAAGAGGGCTCAGCATTTATTATAGAAACTGGCATTGTAAAGAAAAATTTTAACACAGTTAATACATTTAGAAATAAATCATTATAATTATTAATCAATACATATTGCAATATGTGTTGAGCTTTATTTACATCCCTTTCTTAATGTTGTTTTACAACGGGACGTTAATATAACTAAACTAAACTACATCCCTTTCTTTCAAAATCAAATCCTGTTGCAAAGTAATTATTTGGATTAGGTTTTCATTTATATCGTTGTTATAAAATGCTACAAAGTTTTTGGAACAATTTACTTCTTCATTTTTTCACTTTTTTTTTTTTTTTTTTTTTATCAGGGATTAATTTGAAATACTTTTAAATGTATCCAGTAAAATCCTATTTTAGCCCACCTCTGGCGACTTTTTCAAAATCACGTCAAATCGAAAGTATTTGAAAGTAATCGAAAGTACCAATAAGATTAAATAGTTTTCTAACGGAGTTTAAATAAACCAATGAGGTTCCGTAGGGTTGCCGCATTTCTCTGCAGATGTTGTCAGGGTTGCCATTTTTAAATCATTATCGCTGATAATTTGGCGAGTTTTTAAATTGGCGTCAGAGGTGGGCTAAAATAGGATCGACCCAATGTATCCTCTATCTGTACAACAGCAGTATCAGTAACAGAGTTAAAAATAACATTAAATTCCTCAACTAGGTTTTCTGTGATTTCATCTTCTGCTATGCCGAAATAATTTTTAACTTTTTCAAATTCGCTTTGCATGGAAATGCTCTTTTAAATTAAATGCTATTTCTCTTAAATGAAATGTGATCTTAAATTAAATCTTTCTGTTCTAAATTACATTAAATCAACTCTTTCTGTTGTAAATTATATTAAATATTTTTGTTGTAAATTATATTAAATTGCTGCGTAAATTACATTAAATTAAATCTCTCTGTTGTAAATTATATTAAATTAAATCTTTCTGTTCTAAATTATCTTTGTACTTAAATTACGGATTTCAGTCGTCTAAATTAATTCAATTTATTGACCAGTCGAACATTTGTCCAGTCGAGAACATTTGTTTATACTTGAAATAGTTTATTGATATTGCTAATTTTGGACAATATTGCATACCATGCTATTAAACATAAAATAAATGTAATATCTGGTATGGAATTCAGTAGATTTTTAACTTCGAATACCGCTGTATTATTTCCTTCAATAAATTATTCTAGGCATTACAAGTTTGTTCGAACTGTGCATACATTGCTTTAACAGTATCTATTTTTGCATCCTTGGTCATATTTGTACTGTGTAGTCTGAGTGGTATTTTCTTCCCAAGTTGTAATTATTCAAGTCGAAGCTATTTCTTTTCCAAAATTACTTCGTAGCCAAAAAAAAAAAAAAAATCTAGTGACTTCTTGTGAAATTTGGCTTCTCTTCTGATATATTTACACCTAGAGGGATATTTCCTTGGAAAGGATTACATCTAACAATATTAAACATTTTACAGCCTGAATTACTTAAGTAATGAATGCAATTTAACCTTGCTGATGAGGCCAATGAACGTTCTCCATAATACATTACACACTTGCACTAAATTTTAATATATGTGTAAATTTCGTATATTTCGAAACGTATTATTGAATTTTTTTCCATTTTGCTACAATTGTTCAGAACATTACTTTAGTTCTTATTCATGTTGTGAGCCCCTCAACTGCGGCCCAGCAGGCAAGCTACGATATGGTATCATTGCCACGATCATGAAGCCTTTGCCAGTTAGAAAAATGCTCGCCCAATAGACGCCATTTACAATAGCGGTGAAAACTAAGTTATGGAATGTGAAAACTTCTTGTTTTGTAGTTTTGACAACTGAAATTTTGAGAGCCATATTTCAGTTCACGCTAGGTATATAAAAACTTATAATAAAGCTCAATGTGTGTGTGTGTGTTGGCTCTCCACAGGCCAGACCGTTGGACCTACAGCTACCAAATTTGGTACATGTATACCTTGGAGGTCGGGAATGTGCACCTCGGAGCCCTTTTTTTCGAATTTTTAATTAGAATTTGAATTAATTAAAATTTAAGCGAAATTTAGCTGTTTTCCGGCTATAATTTCCGAAAACATAATTGCACGAACATGATTTTTACATCAAGTTAAAGATTTTAAAAAAAAGCTTTCTAATGGTATCAGTTTTAACATATAATTTAAGGCTTCTGTTTTTTACGAATTTTTAAAGAAATATTTTAGTTATATTTTTCAACAATATATTTCGGACAAAACAACAAAATTTAATCTGCACGAGCAAGTCAAGGGGGAAAAAAATTAGATTTTATCAACGTGTTGCCATCATATTAAAAAAGTTTTTTTAAAAACTGTTATTGGAAATTAATTATAAAGAAATGTAATTTTCAGCACGTGACTGGATAAAATAAAATTAATATAAAATGTGATATTTTCTAAAAAAATAAATGGAAGGCAAAGGATTCTATGATCGTTTGCAATATCTATATAATTAATTCAATAAATCTTCTTTATTTACGATAAACCTGACTGAATTTATACAGGATATACATTCGAATTCCGGCCCAACGGCCAATTTGTAAAATATTAGTAACAGGCATACATATTGCTTAGTGCTGTTAACGTGGTTTAATTGAAGTAAATAATTAAATTTTATGTAGGTTGAGTCAAACAATGCATTGGTGAATAAAGAGTTTTAGATCTTTTCATACTTTGCTCTATGAGCCATATTTTACAAATATTTTTATTAATATTTCAAATAAAAGTAGCTCTATCAAACAATCTTCTAAATTAATTATTAAAACTGACTGATTTATAAAAATAAAAGAATATTATTATGAAAACGTTTTCTTTTAGAACTTTCTGTCCAATTTAATTGACGAATTTAATTTAATTAAAAATTCAATTGTAAACACTTTTCATGACACTAAGCATCTTGATAATTGTTAGGCCAAAGTTCAAAGATAGATGCTAGTATAGCATACTAGATATTCTGTAATTAATTTTACTGGAATGTTTTTTGAAGAAGTCATCTCACAGCCTTATCTATTTAATTATAAAGAGTTAGTAACTACTAATTTTGTCAATTGTGTTATAGTATAAAAGCATACATATTTTTGAATTTAGAATAAAATTACGTTATCATTCAAGATATAAATTTACAAGATATAAATTTACTTATAAATAAATCTTTTAATGTTCTATGAATCCATGATATAAATATGAACATGCAATAACTGTAAGTAATTTTAAAATGACAAAATAAAATATGATTCCAAAAATAACTTTAAAGAATTTGGCTTTATTCATTGTAAAAAAAAGAAGCTCCTGTTAACTCCTTGTGAACAAAGACGTATGATATTGAGCATCTTGCATGAAGTACAGATCTGAAAAAAAAAGGGGAAAAATTAATACATAAATAAAGAATTCAATAAAGTTTCTTGCATATTGGAAGGCAAATGCAATATAATAATTCATACCTCATACATACAAAAAAAAAAATATATAATATAAAAAAAATCCTTTTAAATCATTAAATTGTAATCACAGATTAAGTTTAAAGTAATGTATTTGGCTAAAGGGGAAAAAAAAGAAGTTTCTCTAATTATAAGGTATATGCAAAAAACAAAAACTTAAATTAAAAGATGTAAACAATTACATTATTATCATCTGAGTTTGTTTTTCTTCAAAAGAAATTAGCATACATACTATTAGCATGTTGATTTACTACAGTATTTGCAATGTAATTGGTCAATGCGTGTACTACCTCAAAGTATATAGCATTCATATCATTCATGCAGATTCTCAAACATATCTTGCAACATAAGTTGCTTTCTGTTGACCAAAAATATTTTTTGATATTTTCAATTAAATTGAGCATCATGAACTTTACTGAATTTAGTATTTGGTACAGTGAGCTTATATAATAAATTGTTTTAACGCGGTTGGAAAGCTAACAAAATGTTCGAAATTCTTATTACGGCGATTTTCGTAATTGGACAAATGTAAAATTTGCAAGAAAAATTATGGTAGCATTTACAAAAAAGCATGTATATCTATACTAATATTATAAATGTGAAAGTTTGGATGGATGTATGCAACTCAACCATGCCAGAACAGAATTAGATGAAATTTAGCACAAGGATGGATTATAATCAGGAATAGAACATAGGCTATTTTTTTATTCCGGTTAATTTTTTATTAATTAAAAACTTATAACTTATGCGCCAAATCTGAGCAAGGCTCCGGTTCCCCCCCCCCCCAATAGTAATCCGGTTAGGGTTGGCAGAATATCAACCAATTATATAAAACGATTCAGTTTAAATTTTAAAGTTTGATGTATTTAAAATCAAATGTTATTAATTAATCAATCTTTTGGATTCCTTCTGAAGTACTTTTTAATTAAAAGAAAACAGAATAAAGGAAATAAAAAAATTCTAATATTCATTGCATTATGGCAACTGGCATGGGAAAATCAGACATGTGCATTACACCCACTGGCATTAAAAGTTCATGCATGATTGTCACGACATCAACTGTGTTTGCGTGTGATGACAATTGTGTTTTCACTTAAACTAAAAGTTTAAAAATGATATATATAATACTGTTGTAGCTATCTCAATCTCGGCAAATAAGTAATAAAATAGATTTGACCAGACTTGATATGCTTTTTTACTTTGAGTACAAAATGTAAATAAATTTTTACGTTAGTTGCGTGTGTTTTCTGTTATTAAATTGTATTTATGCTATACATTTTTCGTATATGCTTATACTTTTAACTGTATCATTTTTGGGTTAGGTTTAATTTTTTTTGTCATTATTTGAGTTTTTTGTACATATGCATCAAAATTTCCACTCAAAGAGTTGCAAATAATAACTATTTTTTTAATATATATAAATTTATCTTCCAATGCAAAATAGAAAATAAACCAAAGAAATATATTCAATCTTTTATAGGAAGAGGGTAGTTGTTTAGAAACAAGCCTTTCTGGTTTGAAAGACATTCCACAAATTGCAAAACTGCTTTTTAGAATGAATTTGCTTTTACAAAATTGTCTTTTTAATATACCCAATTGAACAGTCATGTTAATTTTTTCTGAGAGTAGATCCTTTTTTTTCTCTCTCTAATTTCCAATAATAAACTTATTTCTTCCCTAAAGGTAATCATATTTTTTTTTATCAACTATCTGATTATGTAGATTGTTGAAACTGGAAATAGACAGATTCTGTCTCATATCTGCATAATTTACAAGAAGCTAAGTGAAATTGCAACACTGCTAAATAGAGAAATAGATGAGGTACACAGTCATAAATAGCTCTTCATATTATTGGACTCGCTGAATTAGGAAGTATATGTACAAGATAAATAGAACTTAAGCAATTAAAATACAATTTTAATGTCAAATTTTGCAGAATCATGAACAAGAAGTCATATCCTAATGGTTTATTATAAGTAAATAAAATTGGGTTTCATACCAAAAAGTAAACAATTTTTTTAAATGCATCAACATTTTGTTAATACAAAAATAAGCTCTATATTAAGGTTATATATATATACATATATAATATATAGGCTACATCAAATACATTTTTAAAATTTAAAAAGCTTTTTGATTTTTGTCTATTTATTTAAAGTCATTTTGCAACTATCTTGTAAAATAAGGAGTTTACTGTATGATTCAAATACTCAGTTTAATCAAACACCAGTTTTCAGCTGAAAACTAAATAATGAGATTGGATGTCTATTGTTAAAATTTATTAAATATATCTATATATCTTAAATAAAATGGAGAATGTTGATATGATGTTTTAACAGTGACAGATCCAGGTAAAGATTATTAATGAATAAATGACGGTTACTTTTCAGCAGCAGATGCATGTATTTTATAACCCAAAATACAGCACATTATGTAGCCCTTCTTCCAATAACTTGTCATAAGATATTAAATAATAATTTACTGATGACACAATTATATATTTATTGAAAATCACCAATTCCTGCAGCTAGTTATAAATGAAAACACTAGGTCCGTTTTTACAGTCAAGCTTAGTCAATATTTCAGCACATTTTCCATATAAACAACAATGTGATCCATATACAGTTTTTTCCCAGCATAAATTAATATCTACTATAGCATACCAAGATATCTATTTAGGCTTAAAAAATTATCATAACTGGGTGCAGATACCTGGATTTATGTTTCCATGGCTACTGACTCCTCTGAATGTTTCCCTTTTCCTTTTTCAGCCAATTGTTTGCCTTTGGCACGCCTTTCAAGCAATTGCTTCCTGTCTCGATCAATTTTCAATTTTACTATTACTACTTTTGATGGATGGATACCCACGTGTACAGAAGCTCCATTAGCCTTTTCCCGCTGAATTCTTTCGATAAAGATAGAATATTTCTTTCGATATACTTGGATAACTTTACCAACTTGTTGACCTTTATAATGACCACGGACAACTTGAACTTCGTCATCTTTACGGATTGGAAGAGTGCGAACTCCATACTTCTGCCTAAGTTCCTTTGATAAAGGAGAACTCATAATAATTCGTCGTTGATGAGAAGGTGCATTGAAATGACGCTTGCGCTGTTTTCGCCTGGATGCTGTTACTAATTTATTAAGTTTCATTTTTAAAATAAATTTTAACCAAATACTCAAAGAAAATTTAGAGCAACGTGACACCGTTGCTGACGCACGTTGCTACCCTCGTTGTCAGTTGTAAACAATTCATCGTTGCCATTACAGTAAATAAATAAAAACATTGCAAGCGAAAGTGGCTTGGGAAATTTTTTATCGCTTTCGAAAATTTATTATTTTCTAAGACATTAAACAGAACTTTAATCAACTATTACAACAATAAAATTTCAATACCTGTTACTCTATTGCAACTGAAACCCATATTTCAGTTGCAATAGAGTAACAGGGTGACTGAAGCCCTGCCAGCCTATCTCCATAAATGGTAAGCAAATATTGATGGCGCCAGAGGCATGATAGTATTTTTTTGCCCCTAATCATATTTCACATTTAAAAATGGAATGAACGCTCTAATGGTGTTTTTCCCGATCTGTTGCAATGATCCATGAATAATAATATTCCCCTTTTCCCCCAGTCACAGGTTGGTCGTTGAATAGCTAAGCTCTATAAAACAGTGACAATATTCAAGTATTAAAATATTAGGACAGTCTCTCTACTTCTAATAAAGATTTTTGCGTGCGTGCATGCTCATGTCTACAGGAAAAATCGTTTAACCTACTCCTATCGAATTTGAGCGCATAAATTAGGACGGTGGGAATGTGAACCTTAGAAGGAATTTTAGAATGTTAATTAATAAATAATCAAATTTTTTTTCCCGATAATCTTTGAAAACATTGTAGTAAAAAAATCATTTCACACTATTTCAAAAGTATTAATTTTTTAATATTAATTTGTCTTTTTTCCCCCTTCTGTTTTTTGGTATTTTTTATATATATATATTTCCCTTATTCCCCTAATTTTCAAACCACCCTTATTGTTTCATCAAAGATATAATAGTGTGATTTTCTTACGTTGCTGAAACTAAAGAAGTTACCTCTAGTTTACAAATCGAATAAAAAATGGAATCCCGCGAACTTTAAAAGATAAATGAACAGTACATTTACATTGCTATGATATGGGACTAGTTTTTATAAGAAAAGTTCATGTCCAGAATACATGAAAAACAGTTAAAACAATACGACTTTCATAACTGATAATTTTGAGATTCCAGAACATGAAATTACATTTAAACGATTTGATTGAATTTAAGTAATACCAAGAATTTTTTCGAACTAGCTGTTTGCTGAAGGCAGTTAATTTTAAAATGAAACACTCACAATGCAAAGAATTTCATTTTCTTGATGATTCTTGACACTTTCCAATAAAAAGTGACATCTAGACATATTTTTTCGCCTCTCATCGTATTTAACCCTCCAAGCGGCGGAGACGTCTTTTTCTGGAAGGCACAAACCCTCCGAAACGGGCGTAACCGTGTTTTTTCATTCTGTTCAGTTGTTTCCGAGACGGGCGCAAACGGTTTTTTCCTACTTTCAATTGAAGCGTCGAAAAGGGCGAAGACGTGTTTTTTCTTCTGTGCCGTTCCCCTCCGTTAATGACCTTCTTGTCAGTGATAGATTACTTTACGATAACCCCCTAAAGAGAACCGAGTAGAAGCACTTAGCGCTCATAAAAGAATTCCTTATCGTTAAATGATTTAAGTAGGAAGTATATTTCATGTGGTTTTTAGAAACTTATGAGAAAAAAAATCTTCTCACTAAATTTTACTTACCAAAATAATAACTTACGAACACATTCCTTAGTAAAGCAAAATATTTCTAAATAGATTTTTACTTAAAATGTTGCTATTAAACAATTTAAAATACGTCTAACGCCTTCAAAAGAATGACAAAAATAAAAATAATTTAAATAATTTATTTTATATATTTATTTAACTACTTTGCCTCAAAATTCATGACATGAATACGTTGACAAATTTTCAGTTAAGAAATAAAGACTGTCTGTTAAAATTTGATTTTTGATGTAAAAATGCTTCAATTTTCTTTTTCATTTATTTAAAAATACGGCATAAAGACTTGCAAGGAATTTCATGTTTTAATTTAATTATTTGTGTTTAAATTAATTTATTTTTTGTGTTTTATTTTATTTAATTCGCAGTAATGTAAATTTATATTATAGGATCCGAATCAAAAGTTGTAATATATTTATAATAGCCATATTGTAAAATTCTTTTTTTTGTAAATCGCGAAGAAACGATAATCACAAAAAAATTAATTAGAAAACAGCTAGAAAGCAAAATAAACAAAAAATTAATATAAACAGCTGGTCCTGGATTTATAAAATTTGGTACATAATTACTTCCTGACCAATAGATAAGCACTAATTAGAATCTTTTTTAAATTTCTTATTTTTTATTTATTAAATCTTAATTTAAATTTAATCAAGCAGAAAAGCTTATTGGCAATTGTTGTGTCACATTAAAATTCAAAAGATTAACTTTCCTTAGACAAAATTTTCGTTTTCGGGACAATTTTTATTCAGATTTTAAAAACAATTCAGAATTTTAGAAGTAATTTGTAACAATTCTTTTTTATAGAAATGAAATTGAAATCAATTTTGTTATTTTACCGTAACTTTCCGGCGTTACTTTCTTCACGTTGAGAAAAAATATCTGCTTTGTTTAAACAGTAACTTCAGTTAAAATTTTTAAGAACTTTTTAATGGCTTATTTGACTAACACGATGTAAGAATCTTTCACATGATATGCCATAATTGATGAAATCAAGAATAACGACATCATTAAGACTTTGATGATGAGTGAATGAATATTTTAATGAGCACTTTAAAATATTTAGGAAACTATTTTTTAAATGTGACATATGAGATACTTTATATACATTGCAACTAATCCCAATTTGAAATAATAATTTTCTAAAACTATTTAAAAATGTTTCTACAATTTCAAATGATATCATACTAATAGTTTCAAAATATTTGCAAAGATTAAATTTTGAAAAGAAAAAAAATCTTGCGTTTTAATGACTCATTCTGGAGTGTCATGAAGAAATAGGAATCGTCAGCGCAATGAATATAATCAAATGAACATTAGCTTGAAAATAGAAATAAAATGCTCAATGCAAATTAAGTTTTCACTACTTTATTGAATTTAATTTCGGATTTATACCTGATTCTGTTAGTGATTAATGTACATATTCTATACATTAATCACTATATTATTTCTGCATTCATTACGTTATTAATAAATCATTCAAATAAGCTGTAGATTTTTGAACAATATATAAATTAAACAATTCATTTAATTAATATTTAAATATGAAGAACTTATTCTCAAAAATACTTCTGTTTTTTCCAAGATCAGATTCTTTGAATTAGAAAAACATTAAAAAATTTGTATGAAGAATTAATCCAAAAATTTTAGTTGAATATTAGTAAAATTAATTTTGAAAGTTGCTTAGTTGCTACAAACATGCTCTTGTTATCGTTCCCGATAGCCTTAATTACGGTTTATATTCTGTTCTGCCTTGATTTCATTTAGGAATATGACAAGTACGAAATTATTTATTTTGGAACATTCGATTCATGCACTTGCACATTCTGTCATTCAGAACTTTAAAAAAAATGTGCCAATCTGTTAACTCTGCTATTTTCAAAAGATAGATTCTAAGAAATTGTGTTGAAGCACTGCAACGTGTTTTCTTGCCAAAAGTGATATTTGATTTAAAAAAAAAATTATATTAAAACTAGAGATGCATAATCCAGGATTTTTTCAATAACAAATAATTTTGCTATTGTTATTTTTAAATATTTGTTCCAAATATCTGTTATTTCAATCATATTATTAATTAAAAATTATCAATTAGTATTGAATATTAAATTTGTTAATTTTAATTAATACTTAATTAACTAATTTAAGTAATGTGTGATTGAATTAATTTATCTATTTCAGCTTACTATTTTTAATTCGATTGTTTCATAACTTTTTACTTAATTTGATTATTGAAGTAAACCATTTTCTAAAAAGGTTGAATTAAAAATATATGTCATTTCTTTAAATTGTTTTCTATAGTTCAATATTTCAGCAATAGATGGCGCCAGCAGTGACCACAATAAACGCAATCACAGCGTTACGTCACAAGCAGTTAAAAATTATCTATAGTGCGTTGCAAAATGAGAATACTGGAAAGTCAAGGTCAATAACACGTTATTACGCTCTTCCCTGTGAATCACAGGAAAGGGTGAAATTACCGTTCCGATAAATTTCAGTGACATGCAATTCAACGATCCGATAATTCCTAGAATAACGGGTCCGTTAATTTGTAAGCCCACTCTCAGATTTCTCTTTTTCCCTTTAAGCGTTCAAAGATTACACCCCCCGATGGTTCAAAGACACAAAAGAAGACTGTTTTGTATTTCTGGGATTTTCTATCCACCGCCTGGAGGGTCGGGATCGGTCGATACTCCTTTTCTTTAGCCGAATTCCAAAGATCGAAGAATCTTCAGGGGGGTTACGCGTCCACCCCCCTTGACCCGCTTGCGGTTTTCAGAGATGTCGTCTCAGGCCGTCTCAGTTTTGATAGCCCAATGTCATCTTCAAGGAGCTATACATTTGCAGTTTTAGTTGTCAGTAATCTACGATTCTTTTTATTCCCTCTCTACTTACAGCATATTTTCCTTTGGCCGACTTGATGAATAAAATATTTTTTTCGATACATTTTTCGGTATTTTAATAAAACTTGAAATTCATTTTACTTGAATTTATGCAGTTTTGATAATTCTATCTCATTTCTGCTTTTTTATTACGAAGAATTATCCGCTTTTGTTATGAGATTTCATGGTATATTAACCTGAAAATGATTAATTTTATGTTCATAAAGTAAAAGGACAATTTTCTTGAAGTGATTATTTCCCACTCGTTGCATCACCAAGAGGTCTTATATTCTTTTTCGTTAAATATATTTTGAAAAAAAAAAAAATTACCGTGTAAATATTTCTCATACAAAATAATACTTTTATGATGTAACCTTAGTAAAAGAATTTTATTTCTTTAATACAATTAGAAAGAATCATTAGATGAATGGATTATCCCAAGAATAACTAATTTCATATTCCTTTTAAAGGCTTTTTTAAATTCTTTGTGAATTATTTTGAAAAAAAAAATTCGAAAAGGCTTATTTTAAATCTAATTTCTTAGGATGGATGACATAATATAACTATGCATTGTTCTGAAATGAAATTTCTTTTACAATTGAATTTCTCCATTTCCTACATTGTTTAACATTTGCTGTATTGTTTACTTCTTTGAAGAGTCACATATTGGACAAGATATTGCTTTCCTCTTCTGCAGATTTCCCTCCCGGTAGGAACACTTATTAATTCCCAGCCACTCGAAAGCAGTGTCAGTGTTGCTTCTCGCGTCGAATTTTCGATTTGTGCGAAAAATAGACCTTTCGTTTGAATTTTCTCTTTTTTTCGAATTAAAGTCTTTCTTTCTTTTATTATTCTTTTTTCGGATTAGAGTTTAGCTTAAAACAACAGATTACTATCATAAGAAAGTTGGGGAGAAAAGAATGGGGGGATGACGTTGTAAGTGAGGAAGATAAGATAACGAAATTGTTTAGAAACCCATTCCCCCCTAGGTGATTAACCCCCCACAGCTGGGAAGGAAGGAGAGTGAAAAAAGTCCATTTCTTTTTTTAAAGTACTTTTTTTTAATAAACTTTTGAGGAATAGAGATAAATTTTAGAAAAGCCATACTCAGATTATTTAGCCGCCCAGAGGTATATATAATTTTTGCTTGATACGGTTCGGGTTGTTAATAATCGTGCCCAATCTCGGGATTTTTTAAAAAAATATTTAAACGAATTAAAGCATTGTTATGACATTGGATTCTAAAAATTATTCCCCGAAATTAGGGGTAAAGATTTAAATCTTGAAACAAATAAACAAACAAAAGATGTGTAGATAGTTGTATAATTTTGTATATGGTTTGATATTATGTTTTGCACTACTATTAAAAATTTCTATCAGTTGTTTTGTGTGTCTGTGTGTACATTTTTAAGAGTAAATAGAGCTGATTTAATTTCATAGTACCGAAAAAATAGCATTGTTAGAATATTTTATAACCGTTAATGAATTAAAATATTAATTATTTGCTCTGCATTTTAATTAATTTTTACTAACCACATTGTTTTATAATATTTACTAAAATGATACGAATAGTATGTTTGCTTCTTCATTAAAATAAGAATTTTACCTTATTAAATGTTTTAAATTTTTTTCATTAATAACCTTATTCTACAACTTTATTCTACAAATTTATTGTAGAAGCACTTAGGAGTTTAGCTTTTTCACAATTTTTCTATAGGTTAAATTCCCAGTTTTAATGTGCAGACATTTGTTTTAAGTAATCTTTCTAGTGTGATTTAAAGCATTTGAAAATATTTGAGGCAACATTCAATCGGAAATTCTAGAATATACGCAATGGCATCATATTACAAGCAACAAATACTATTATTATGAAGCAACAAATATATCAAGCAACAAATACTATTATTAATAAGTATCCATCCAACTGTCATTTAAATACATTTTTTTAGACTGCTTTATTAACTCTCTTTTTTGCATAAAATCGTATAGTCTCCATAAATCTCGCATTTTAGCTTCATTAATTTTTTTTTACACTAAGTCATCTAAGTTATATTTTAAGAGCATTTTAAATTTAAATCTACAATAATCACAATCAAGATTTGTGAATCAAATATATCCGCCAGCAGTTTTTAAGACATTCTTAAAAAATTATCAATTTCAAGTTTTGTGAGCAATAAAATAAAATTATTCTGATTACATTTTTTTTATTTAAAACTAAAGCTCTAAAAGTTGCAAGAAGTCGAAAATAAAATAAGATTGCAAGTGCCAGAAAAGGTGGTGTTGGAAAAACATATTCAATTCTCCACATGTGTTTAGTAAGTGTCTATTTAAGCGAAAGATATTGATCTCCCTTTTCAGATAGTGTTTTTTCCCAGAAGTCAAGTCAAAAAGGTGGTGAAGGGCAGAGTGAACCCAGGGAAAAGGGGAATGAAGTACGGACCTTCCAAATTCAAAACATCTGCTGATTTTCTGTAAATCTTTTAGCCACACGCCGACTTCAATTAGCAAGCATTTTGAAACATTTTCATATTTAACACACTTCAAAAAAAAGAGTAAACTGTTAGGATGAATTTTTATTTGAAATAATACTTTTCTAATGCTTTCACATTTTAAATCCTAATTCTTGTAGAGAAATTGACGTTTTAGGGGAAATTGATTTAAAAAAGTATTTCTTTCTATGTCATTTAAGAAGTCATTAATTCACCAAAAATGAAATTTATTTCATTTAAAAAGAAATTTAAGTTTTTCTCCAAACAATTTTATGTGCAGACAATAATTTAGAACGGAAATGCTTGTACATATAAGGAAGCTAAGAATTACACACAATACATACGTGCGTGAACAAAATGGTTGTCATATTTAAATTAGTATTTTTGTGAATCTATTTTATCATAAAAGAATTTCAAAGCCACTGTTCTGTTTTTAATCTTTCAAAATTTTTATTAATTAATATGCAAATTTACAATGAAACTTTTTTTGGAACTCAGAAGGTTTGAAATTGAAAAACATTCAGCCAATGAGATTAAACATTTACCAGTAAGAAAATAATTAATTCGATATTTTGTCCTTTTTATAACATCTATCAGGAAAGAATTAATATATTTTGTGTTTAAGAGATAAAAAAGATTTTTAGCTTTTTGTAATTAAAAAAATGAAAAAAAAATCTTTTTTTTTTCTATAAATTTTTTATTAATCTTTTATTGATGCTGATTAAATCGGATATTTGAAAGGTTTGAATCTTTTTGATGATACTCTTTTTTTGTCAAGTTAAATTAAGTTACATTATTGACTGATTTATTTTTTAAAAAATTCTACCGAAGACAAATATTTTTTTAAAAATTATGTAATTTAATATAAAATGTTTTATGGAAATTTATTATGTACTGAGATCTAGGGATTACTTTCAATTTTATTACCTTATTAAAGGTTAAAATACACAAATATAAGAGGTGGCTTTCACAAATTGAGGTCTTTAAAACCTTTATAATTATATTTATATTAGTGAAATAATGTATTAATTTTACTGTTATTTTTTTCATTTCCTAAAAGTATATAATATTGCAAGACACAAACACCGTATTTATTGTACATGATATCGATTTTTTAACGTTTTATACGAAACATGGCTAAAAAATTTACAATAAACATTTTTTTAAAAATGCAGAATTTTTTTTAATATTTAAGAATGTTAATTTGAATGTATTTTAGTTTTGATAATAATTGTTTTATAATTAATTTAGTTTTATGGTTTTTTAATACAGTTTGCGTAGAAAAAATAAAATACAGTTTGAATAAAAATAATATGTAGATATTACAAGACACATAACTGACAATCGAAAAGCTGGTTGTAACTCTTTTGCAACAATTTATATTCCTTTATTTTTAGAAATTTTTATTCTATTTTTAAAAACTTTGGTTTAAATTGATTGAGACTCACTAAACATTACTGGTATTTTCTTAATTTTTTGTTGCAAATTTATAAGATTTTATTTTCAATTACAATGATTTACGTTCTTTTTTAAATGCTTCTAGACCACTTTATAGAAGGAGGGAAAAAGCAAAAGAAATTTAATGTTAAATTGGTAATTTATCTAACTTTAATAAATTAAAAATATCACAAAGAAAATCAATTTATTGCAAAAGTAAACAAAGAAATATTTTTAATGGGAACATTATAATTTCTTCCTGTTCAATTCCGAAATCCATGAAATTTTAATAAATGGAGCATTTCTTTCTTTGCTAACTATAATCTTGATGTTATTTAAACAAAAGTATTGATATATACGTGATGCCAACATTTAGAGTGTCTGTCATACATTAAAAAATATTTACATTTGAATGAATTTCTGTACATCACCCAAGATGTTTTTAAAAATCCATGAAGCCAATCATTTATCATTGGTAATTGATTTCAAATATCCCTTTAAATTTAAAAAGAGCTTGAAAATAAGCCATAAATCTGTTTTTAAAAAATTCTACAATCATTCAGAGCAATGCAATTCTCATGCTAATTAGGCATAATAAATTCAATTATGCGAAAATTAAATCGTTTCAATCGTGGAAAAATAATAAGCATGGTGTTTATATTCATTTAAGAATACCAGAAATGAAATTCATTCTGAGTGTTGAATACCTGTAGAAACTTGTTTTTTTTTAAATATATATATTTATGAGGAGACTTGAGTGCGAAAGAAATCTTGTTTTCGTACAATAAGACAAGCCGCGCATTTGCATCCAGCAATAGTCATTATCTTGAGATAAGACCGGAACAGCTCGGAACTATGACTTTTTGTGAAATGAGAAACTGCCTGCATGTGATCAATAGGCTCCGCTGCCCGCCCCGCCAGAACTATTTGTGGGAGGTCTATTCCAAGAACATGCATCATTGTGTAAGGGACTTTCCCTACCCCTATGAATGACTCCGTTTTTGTTTGAGAGCTCCCATTGGACAGATCGTATCTATTGTAACTTTCTATCGTGATCGCAAGAGCTGTAGTTGAAATATCAACAATACGATACGATCATGGTAAGGGTGTGATTTGAATCACACCCTTCCATGAAAAGTATTGATCACTGGTATCTGTGACTTTCTGATATTGGTTACGTAATAACAGCTCTGAAAATATTCGTCATCCCTAATTAAAACTGACAAATAATTTTTTATCCAAAACAGGAAAAAATATATTAAGATAGAATTTTTTTAAAAAACTATATTTAAAAAAATCACAATTATTTTACAAAGGTTTTTTGATTTCGTACAAATATTTAGATAACTAAGGCTATAAGACCTTTACATATAAAATAAATCGCGAAAACTACTGTGAGTGAATTGCAATTAATATCGCTTCATATCTCACTAAAAACTGATTTCGTCAGTTGGAAATTTTCAAAAAAAAAAAAAAAAAAAAGGAAAAAAATTTGTTGGTTTTTTTTTTTATTTTTTTTTTTTTTTTTTAGTTTTCTTTGTAAATTGTCTTATAACTTTTAGTTAGAAACAGAAATATCCTATTATTATTAAATGCAAGAACGCCTTAAGTGATATTTTCAAACATTTATATTAATTCCAAAAACTTTAAAATGCAGCTTTGAAAAGTTTGTCAAAGAATTATCGAAGCATATGCTCGTCTATGAAACAGCAACGACATTAATTGATGTGATGTTATAACTAAGATGTAAATTTTTCACCTCTCGTGTAAAATATATCTTAAATTACGTCTCTAAAAATAAAGTGTAGGAAACACAAATTTTGAAAATTATATGCGTTTGGAAAAATAATATTTATTTGCATTAAATATTACTTATATTATATGCAGGGAAAGTGTAAATGTGTAACATGATTTTAGCACATTTATATATCTAAATGCTTTTCTTCTTATATATATATATATATTAATAAAAAGACAAATAATAGCTTAGTGTCTTTTGTAAAAATGTTGGAATAAATACAGATATGAGATAGTCAGTATAATTAAGAAAAAAAAATTAGTTTACAAATTTAAGACCTCTATGCAAAATATTTTTTCCCTTTCAAAGATGTGAATTCATATCGCAATTAATTTGAAACTACATATTGCTAATGCGAAAAAAAGTTGGTGAGTGAAAGGGAGGGGAGGAAAGTGGTCAGCAGTAAGATAAGATAGCCAGATAGATTACAAACCAGTCTCCCCACTGGGTTAATGGGAACCCCGTGGCTGGGAAGGAGGGGAAGACAAAAATGCTCGTTTCTTTTTCGGACACTGCCTCGTGTGAAGCTGATATTTTTTTGAAGCAACCTATTGACGGATAGAGATAAATTTTTGAGAAACCATACTCAGGAGGATTCGGCGCTCGGAGGGTTAATTTTAAAAATTAGTGCTTGGGCCATGTATTCTCCCCATGCATCCAGATCCACGGATATAACCACGGCTCTTGATATTCCTTGTATTCACTTCTCATTTGATATTACTTCTCAAAAACTACGCTCAAAATTATATGCGATCTCTTGGGTTATTTAGAACACATCCTAATTTGGAGCTATAAGAGAGAGTTTAATGTCTCCTAATTATGAGAAATTCAGTTCTCAGGCATCTTATTCATCTATATTTCCCACTTCACATTACAGAGAAAAATAAATTTATCATGCCAGTGAGTTTATTTTGACTTTTTCCGATTCTTTCAGGACGAATAAAAATTCTTCTTTCAACAGAATTAGAAGACCAAAAACGAAATTAGATAGGTCTGTAATTATTTTACAGAAATTGATTCATGGCAGAATATTTTTATATTTCACTTGTCTCTGCATCAAATGGATAACAAATATTAATTTAAAAGAATAGGTTAAATCTTTTAATTCAAGTACATATCGAGGATTTATATACTAAACTGAAAATCGAACACGGTTCTAGATAAAAATATTTATTTGAAAAGATTCAAAAGTGCATTTTGATTACAATTAACACATATGTGGTTAATAAATTCATATTATTACATTGTAATAATAGGAAGATTAAAAGTTGAAACAATTAATGTAAAAAATTCTTTTTATAAAAATTTAATTTCTCCAAAATTAATGCATTGAAGAATTAACTCAGACATTTTTATAAAAATTTTCTTTCACCTGCAGTAATAAAATACTTATAGCAAGAAATAAAATGAAGAGTTGCATTAATTAACATTGTTTTCTATTTCTCTTGATCTTTATTGTTTATTAATAAACTGATGATCAGGGTCAGCTTCTTATAAAAAAAAATCAAACCTATTTATTTTGACTTCATATTCATAGTGCCTCTAAGGGTGTAACACTTTCACAAACATTATGTATAATAAAATATACAATGAAAAATAGATGCTTATAAGTTAATGAAAATTACTAAAAGTTATTTTTATTTTTACTAAATTTCAAAGACATAATAAAACCTGTATGATGTACCAAACTAATTTTTAAAGATATATTTAATAAACTATCTTGAAATTTTAGTATTATTTAAAAGTTTAATTTTTTAATGATTAAGATTTCCCAAATTATGAATATAACTTCTTACAACAATTTCAAGAGTCACCTCGAAAATCAGCTAAATAATATACATTTCTTGCTTCAGGCTGCCATTGATTGGTATGAATTAATAATAGCTATATAACTCAGCGAGTTTTGGTAGCAAAATTTTGTTAAAATGTAAGTATGCAATGAATATTTTACTAAATAGGTCAAGAAATTGTATAAAATAATTTACTTTACAGCAGAATACGTGTCTAATTTCATGCTGAAGATTTAAGAATTAGAATATGTGGCTTGTATTTATGAAGATTTAATGATGATATAATAGGATAATAATTTGAAAAATGAAAGGGAATAGAAAACATTATGCATTTATTTCAAGCTTTAAAAAATTATTTCAAGGAAAACAAAAGTGCTATGCCAATAAATAAGAAAAATCTTTGGAACAAATTATTTCAATAACAAAAAACATGTACGGATATAGAGCATTTAAAAAGAAAAAAATAATGAAAATTTTAATGAAACAAGAAGTTGCTGCAAATAATTATTCAGAAAAATCTTTTATTACAATTGTGACATCTAGCTATCCGTAATGAAAATGCGTCAAATTTATGCATCTATTACAAGTTAATTATGAAATGCATCATTTCATAATTAAATAGTACTAAATTATGAAATGCATCATTTCATAATTAAGTTGTACTAAATTTGTATATATGGCATTGTAAAAAAATGTTTTTAAGCAATGTTTTATGGCTTATCTTTTTTAACACAAACATCATTGCGAACTACGTATATATATTTAGAATTGCTTGTCTACATACATTGAAAGGCCAAGGACGAAAAAAAAAAATCAAATAAGTTTTTATTTATGAACTATAAAACAAAGATAAAATCAAACAATTCACACTTACATACAAACTTATTTATTCATCAAAAATATGGAAATCAAAGAACTTCAAAGTAGCTCAGGAACAGCATATGACTAGCATTAAAAAAATGCATTCTTTCAAGATTCATTATCAATACTAATAGATTTATATTATAAATTAAATATTGTTGTGTGAAAAATATTTTACAAAAACAACAATATTTATGAATCAGGATAAGATAATACTATATGCTCAATCTGCATTGAAAAAAAAAAAAAAGCTTTATGGCATTAACAAAACTTTAATAAGAAAACAGAATAACATATAACAAATAACTATGTTTTATATAATATGCAATATAATAAATAGTTTAATTCACACAGAGTTATAACAAGTAACATTAAAATTAAATTCACTGTGATCAAAAACATTTCAAATATTACGCAAAAATTAAATTTCTGTAGACTTGCAGTCAGCAAAAATATTTAAAAATGCTTTCTATTGAAGCTCTCTCGCATCACAGATCCATTTTAACAACGAAGTTTATCTTCATACTATGACATAAAAATAATTTCAATAAAAATTTATATGTAAAATGCAAAAGATCTGATTTAACACAATGATACATCTATTTTTTTTATTATCTTTTCAGTGCAAATACTTGCATATTTTGCAGTAATTACTGGATACATTTTATATCCTTATTATACGAGCAAAGAGCAAGAGCCTACTTACTTCAACTAAGTTTTTATCTTGGAAATAAAAAGGCACTAGCATGAAAACTCTTCACAAGAGTAATATTCATATCTAAATTGCTTCATAGGTTTAATTTAGTAAAAGATTTTTTAAAGCATGGATTCCGATTTCAAGTAGTAGTTTTTTTTCAAATATAGTTGCACGAATAATAACAGCACCTGATCTGCCAAATGTGTTTTTAGTATTAATAATCAAAACTAATAAAAATATTCATATTAATTTGACAAATTTCATTAAAATATTATATACCATCTATTAATTTTTTTTCTTCTTGTATCTTAAAATAAAAATTATCTTTATATAATTTCGTACTTAAAAAAAGTTCTACAAAAAAGTTAAGACATGTTGTCCTAGCATATGCAATTCAAAACTAATAAAGATTATGAGAATTTAATATTTCACAAAAGAATTATGTTTCTAACTATACATATACATTCATATTAAAATATTATAAAGCAATTTTTAAGCCTTTTTGAAAATGACAATGATTTAAATCATCCAATGTACTTTACAATATACAGTGAAACTAATACATCATACAACAAAAATCATCCAGTTAAAATCCTCAACTGTAACGACAAATCTGATCTCCTCTTGATGGGGGAGGGGAGAGAAAGAAAAAGATTTTTACATTAAAGATTGAAAGAAAATTACAAATATGAAATTTGAACTTCAAATTACTTAATACTTAATAATTCATTCTAACATTTTAAACTTAAGTTTAAGTATTCAACCTTACACTTCAATACATAAAAAAAAGGATTTTTTTTAAAATTATGTAATATTTTACAAAGGTAACATTAAAAAAGATTGGTTGCTTTGATTAATTCAAAATAAAATAAAAACTAAAATTTATTACTAAAAAAACGAATATTATAATTCAGTGAAATAATTTAATATTATAAAAAAATTAAAACGATTCTAAGTAGCACATGGTTTCTAAATTTTAATTTAATAAAGTTTTCACATGAATTATTAAAAAACAATTTACATCTCCAGAAATATCCTTATATACTGAAACTTAGTTAAGATAATTCATCAGATATTCTGAAATTTATTTCAAAAAACAACAATCTGTTATTAAAAATAAGATTCGTTTTGTTTATTATTAAAAAAAAAAGATAATTTACTCATTAAATTTCCCCAATACTGAAATGGAATACTAATATATTTTAAAATGTTATAATTTAACTAAATTTCACACAATTTCTATTTGCATATATAAAAAATAATAATTTAAATTATGAAAAAGTTTTGTAATATTTTGAAATTAAAAAATAATTTTTTTTTCCTTCCCCAGGAAAGTATTATCTGATAATTTGAATTTTATATCAGTTCAAATTTACTAACACAAGAATAAAATATTACAGGATCAGGATCAAAACTGCATTAAATAATTTCTATTATTTTTCAAACATACAAAAATGAAATTTGATTAAAATTCATTACACATCATCATTAAAATTATGTATTAATCTTCAGTTTCTTTTCTAATTTTAATTAAAAATTCTCTAAACTCAATCAGAATTAGACATTTTTAAACACTGCATTTTCTATTTTCATTTCAATAATGAAATTCTAGCATATTTATTTAAAAAAATAAAAACTCCCACAAACTCCAGTTAAAAAAAAACACTCAGAGATGCAGGGAACAAAACAAAACAAAAAAATAAGAAGTTTGTACCTTTAACAAAATTTGTAAATAGATTACAACACAAAATTTACTCTACAATTTTTGATGGAGAGATCCACCCACCAAATACTTTCTCCAATTCTACAGCAACAGCTAATGTTACTCGATCGTTGTATGGCGTTGCAGCTACTTGCACACCAACCGGCAAGTTTTCTTTTCCTAAACCAAGTGGGCACTGTGTGACTGGGAAACCAAGTACATTGAAGATGGCTGTGTATGAAAAATTGAAAGGCCTAAAGATGGCTTCGTTGTGATGAGGAGCAGCTGTGGGGTGAGTCGGGAATAATAATATGCCATCGTCACCGATAGTTTTTATTAGTTCTCTTTTAAGATCTTCGAGCATCCTCAGATATTTCTGACTTCCTTCGATCACAGTTTTTTCTGTCATGCCAAGGATGATAGCAGGGAATGTGAATCTGGATTGTCCTAAAATCCACTGGAGAAATTCCAGTTTGAAGTGAATTGAACCTTTCCTTTCAGCTAGCTCATCAGAAAACGTCGGAGCTTTGCAATTAGACAGGAAAGATGCCCACATAAGATACATGTACTTTAGAGTGGGTAACTCAAGCTTCTTAGGCACTATTTTATAGGCATTGTTAAAGTGATTGAGGACCTGAAATAAGGGGAGAAATTTTTTTAAATATTTGTATAATCTCAATATATATATATATATAATCAAGTATTTAAATAGTATGCATACTTGGTATATATATATATATATATTAATAATATAAGCTAAGTAAAAAAGAATACAATAGAATCAAAATCAAAATAAATATAATGATTGTTTTTTTTTTTTTTAATTCTAAAATTTAAACTTGTTCGAAACCGAAATAATGTTTTAGTTTTGTTTACTTAATTATATTAATTTAGATTCATTTCATAAATAGATTTTATCTCGTTTACATTTCATTTTTGTGAACATTTTGTTGTTTAATTCCTAATTTTAATTTCAATTTCGACATAATTTGTTTTGATGTAATTTTTGTTGACTCAGGAAATGGGTTTTAATTATTTTAATGCTTATAGTATTCAAATAATTAAAACTATTAAAACCTTTAATTATTTTAATAGTTGTTATAATATTATATAATATCAACTATTTTGAAGAAGTACTTTTTAGTAAATTTATTTTTACTATAATGCTATATTAATCAGAGTTAGGCAATCGGATATTATAAGAATTCTGATTCATCACTGTGAACTGAATTCTATAAGTATAAGTAAAACTGGTTTATTTTTACTCTGCAGCAAATCAGAATAATAATTTTTTTAATTTTTTTTGGAAAAGTAGCATTAAAAGTGCTTTTTGTAATACTTAACAAAAATAGCAATATCTGAATATGCATAATTTAGTATTATTCTGACTAAATCACAAGTAAAGTGAAAAATTCTGATGCTACATTATTCATGAAACTTAACAATTTCAAATTATATTGCAATTTTTTAAAGATTTCATTAAAAACCCAAACATTTAGATAGTAAATTTTACATTACCTTATGCAAAGCATTTAGCATATCAGGTTCAACCTTTGTGAACATAATATGATTTCCTACATCTTCAACATAGTAGACTTTCAGCTCTTTCAATTTGACCTGTACATAAGATAAAAATTTACATTGTATACACGTGTGTGTTAATTAATTAAAAAAAACACACACATTTCAGTATAATGATTAATTATTACTTTTGAAAAGAATCAACAATAAAACATATAAAGAATTTTTTTTAAAAATCTATAATTTATTAAAATATGCATTTTAGAAAGCTACAATATTTTAACTATGGTTTTGTTTCATTTTACAAGTTTGAGAAAAAATCCAAAATACTCATGTCAGCAATTTATTCATGCTATCATTAAAACAGATCTCAATATATTGATATGTATCTCTTGTTTTAGTCTTCAAAAAGAAGCATTCAATAATCACCCCTCCCCCAAAGATAACATTACTATAGTTGACAATTACGTAAATAAATTATATCAATAGTGAAACATATGTTTGATTTTTCCCATATCAGTGTACATTCACATTTTAAAAAAAGGGCGAGAAAGAAAGTATCTGGGAGTAAATATATCATGAATACATCTTATCTGGTTCTTAAGTAAATATAATTCAATAAAGTTTTAAAAATAAAAATTTTTACAAACTATTTTTAAAAATGCAAGAGGAATTAAAAACAAGAAACATTTTTTACACTCAATAAAATTTAGCTTTCAATGAAGATAAAAAGCTTTCATATTATTTAAAATATTAAATATAAAAAATATAGAACTGAAGTATAACGAAAGTATATGAAATAAAAATTTTGACAGGAGATAATAATACATAAAGTTCATAAAAATAAATAATTATTAATTTACACTATTTTTAAAAATTATAGAAAGACTTACTGGCAATTCTAAGTGTAAAAGAGCAGCATTTTTTCCTGCCATCACTTTCACCATGGGAGTCAAATCTGTAGCATATCGGCACAGAGGGCCAACACTCAGACAGGGAACAAACTCTCTTTCCCCAGATGGTGGATATGAGCCATAATTTGATACAACTTCTACACAGAAAAAAAGAAACAAATTAGAATTCTATCCACATTTTCAAATATAGTTAAAAAAACTATTACTGCATCATTAATTTAAAAAAAAGATGATTATTTTCATGTAATTGTATTAGCAATATTATTAGTACAATTTGGTGGTAGTGGGTGGGTGGGTCTAATGCCACTTGGTCATACCAAGCCGAATGTGAGTAGCTCTTTCAAATGAAGGCAGAGGTGTGTGCCTTTTGTCATGAACGAGCACCGTTCAGGTGAAAGGATGACTTTGCTCGAACACACACGACACAACCCTTTTTAGGGGGCAGTTGAACTCATCCATCCATCCGCAAGTCAGAATTTGGATCCAAATCAGAGACCAACTCATCCCTGATTCAGTACCGCAGGGGTATAATTTTTTTTAATGGGAACTCGGAAGACTTTGAAGTCATGACCTATTGAACGTACCCCAACTGCCATGAGCCAACAAGGCGGTCTTTGGCCGAGACGAGAAAGGAACTTGCCACCTTTCAGTTGCAAGACTGATGCTCTACCAACCAGGTTATCGCAGCCCCAACAATTTGGTTATTTCACAAAATGCATAGTTGCTTTTTGAAAGAAGGTAATTAAAGTATCAATGAATTAATAATTTATCATACAAACTAATAAACGAAATTTTTATAGACTGATTACAAAATAAAACAATTTACATAGAATTATTATGATTATAATTTTATTTATGAACCGAATACAAAATGAAGAAATATGCACAGAAGTAATTTATAATGATAGATTATTATATCAGCTCTTGGAAATAAATAAAATACACATGCACTGCTTTTATTTTTTTAAAGAAATTAAAAATAAACATATGCTAAAATCTATTTAAAGAACATACAGATTATTCAATAATTTTGCAAGTTGTTAAGTAAAAGTATTTTTAAAAAAATATATTTATTAAAATAAATACAGTAATTAAAGACTATACTAACCAGGAGTAGGTTTGTGACCAAAGACACCATTAAACAATGCTGGTATCCTAATACTTCCACCAATATCAGACCCAATTCCTATAACTGAACCTGCACCTCCAATAAGAGCACCTTCGCCTCCTATTAAAAATCAAATGATTAAAAAAATATGTTGATTATTAAAACTAGAAAGACAGAGACTTAGTGTATACCTATATTGCCCCAAAGAAGTCAAAATGACTGCATTGTGAAAGAATAACTAACGTGTAAAGAAATTTGTTTAAAATTAATTTTTAATACTTCTTATACTATTTAAGTCATATAGCAAGTTTTATTGTAAGTATTAACAAAAAAAAAATTACTTCATTTAGAACAAAAAATAATTTACTCATTATTTGTACATTTTAAGCAGATGTAGGTTGAAATCTTTTTATGTGTACATCTTCCGCAAACATACTTTGACATTTTTCACATATATTTTTTGTTTTGTTTTAGTTGCAAAGTTGTACTTGACAAAATTTTTGTTTGTTAGAATATGTTGCATTTGATGTTTGAAGGTCCTCATTTTCTGGTGAATTTTTTGGTCTTGCAGCACTGTAATTGGTTGATAGCTGTTCTGCTAATTGGAACAAGAAACTTTTTTGTTGTATTTGTATTCCTGTCGTCTCTTTGTAAAGGATCCAAGCATTTATAACAGCCAAATCTAAAATATTGAAAAATATTTGGAGGGGCCACCTACGAGATCGATTTTGCAGTATATTTTCTTGCCATTTGATCCGTCATATCAACTCCAAATTTTGTTTAGTTATAAAATTGAATAGCAGTCAAAATGACTGCTTTTAAGCAATACAGGTATAACACATACATATATTAGAAATGAGGCAACTACAATGAGGGGGAAGCAACTACAATGATTAATAAACGCATTTATATATTGTACAAAAAGTCACAAAATTCTAAGAAGCTGTGTCATTATACACTGAAGTGACAAAAGTCACGGGATGACTGTTAATATCGTGTCGGTCCTCCTTTTGCCCGGCGAAGTGCAACAATTCAACGTGTCATGGAGTCCACAAGTCGTTGGAAGTCCTCTGCAGGAATATTGAGCCATGCTGTCTGTATAGACGTCCATAATTGTGAAAGTGTGGATGGTGCAGAAGTTTTATATATTGAACGGACCTTTCGATGATGTCCCATAAGTGCTCGATGGGATTCATATCGGGCGATCTAGGTGGCCAGATCATGCGCTGGAATTGTCCGGAATGTTCTTCAAACCAATCGCGAACAGTTCTGGCCCGGTGACAAGATGCATTGCCATCCATAAAAATCCCATCGTTGTGTGGGTACGTGAAGTCCATGAATGGCTGCAAGTGATCTGCAAGCAGCTGAACATAACTATTTCCAGTCAATGATCGGTTCAGTTGCACCAGAGGACCGAGTCTATGCCATGTAAAAACAGCCCACAACATTATGCAGCCACCACCAGCTTGAACAGTGCCTTGCTGACAGTTTGGGTCCATGGCTTCGTGGGGTCTGCGCCACACTCGAACTCTACCATCAGCTCGTAAAAACTGAAATCGTGACTCATCTGACCACGCCACGCTTTTCCACTGGTCTAGGGACCAGTCGATATGCTCACGAGCCCAGGAGAGTCGCTGCAGGCGATGTCGTGCTGTCAGTAAAGGCACTCGAGTCGGTCTTCTGCTGTCATAGCCCAAGGAAGACAAATTTCGCCGCACAGTCCTATCGGACACGTCCCACATTGATTCCTGCAGTTATTTGACGAAGTGTTGCGTGTCTATAAACATTGACCATTCTACACAGACGTCGGCGGTCTCGGTCGTTAAGTGCAGGTGGTCGCCCACTGCGCTGTCCATGATGGGATGTAATGCCTGAAATTTCATACTCTCGGCACACTCTTGATACTGTGGATCTCGGAATGTTGAATTCACTAACGATATCCGCAATGGAATGACCCATGCGTCTAGCTCCAACTAACATTCCACGTTCAAAGTCTGTTAATTCTCGTCTTGCCGCCATAAATCACGAAAAACTGAATAACACATGAATAACTTGAACACAAATGAAAGCTCTGGAATACGAACTGCACATTTATACTTTTTCGCTGCGATATTACTGCCATCCGTATATTTGCATATTGCTATCCCATGACTTTTGTCACTTCAATGTATATGCAATTGTTTTTCTAAATGAAATTGAAAAGCAGTCAAAATGACTGACTTAGACAATCTAGAGTTAAATACTTTGTACTAGAGAGAATTGTAGAAGGTAGAATTGCTTGTTCTTCACAAATTCTTATCAAAAACCCTTAACAAAAACCTGTCCATTCTTAAGGTAACTCTCATAACTAAAACTAAGACATTTAATTGTAAGATGCAGTATTTATGCTTAATGACAATAAATGTCTTGTTGACAGAAGAGAACCAAAAATGCAAAATTAGAGCAGTTTATAACCCCCTTTTTCAGCTTTAAAATAGTGTAAAAATATTTTTTTGTGCAATATGTGCTTTAGGTGAAAATACATAAAAAATCTGCTTTATTTTTTCAAATTACACTTCTAATTGACAGATTTTTTCAAAAATTTTTTAACAGGTCTTTCGTATCTAAGAATAAATTTTTTGCCATATCTCATATTCCTAACGTAAATGATTTACACTATATGTTCTAATATCAAACACACACACTTATAATAAAGCTCAAAGTGTGTGTGTGTGTTGGCGCTCTACAGGCCAGACCGTTAGACCTACAGCTACCAAATTTGGTACATGTATACCTTGGAGGTCGGGAATGTGCACCTCGGAGCCCTTTTTTTCGAATTTTTAATTAGAATTTGAATTAATTAAAATTTAAGCGAATTTTCGTCGTTTTTCCACTATAACTTCTGAAAATATAATCGGACAAACATGATTTTAACATCGATTTAAAGATTAAAAAATTAGCTTTCTAATGGTATCAGTGTTTTAATGTATAACTCAATTCTATTTTTAACGAACTTTTAAAAAATATTTTAACCATGTTTTTTAGCACGTGACTAGATAAAATAAAATAATGCCGGAAGTTTAAATAAAAAAACAACAACAATCATCGCAAATCAAATCTAAAGAAATACAACTTTCAGCACGTGACTGGATAAAATAACATAAATATAAAATGTGATATCTTCTAAAAAAATGAATGCAAGGCGAAGGATTCTATGATCGTTTGCAATATCTATATCATTAATTCTATAAATTATCTTTATTTACAGTAAACCTGATTGAATTTAGACAGGATATGCATTGCAACCCCGACTTAATGGCATATTTGTATAATCGTTTGCAATATCTGTATCATTAATTCAATAACTTTTTCCCCTTTTCGCTTTCTTTAAAAAACATTTTGGAAATATCATCGAAAAAAACATTTTTAATATTTTGGAAGCATAATCGATAAATTCTTAGAGCATTAAACTCAAAACGTTTTTCCGAATAAAGTTACCGACTCTTTAACTACAAATAATCCCTTTAACTATAAATAATAATTTAACTACAAGTATCTTTTAACTTTAACTATTTCTTAAATTTTGGCTAAAGAATATGTGATTTAATTGAAATTTTTAGAACGCATTACTCAATGCAAACCAGCTGTCGTCAAGGGCGGCTAGTTATATATAAAGAAAAGAATAAAAGCCTAAATTTAAGAAATTATAATACCTAAGCCCTGAAGAAAATTTTCAAAAACTTTTTTTAATAATTCTTCCAAAATTTTAAGTGCTACATCTAAGAGTTATATATATAAACAAAAGTTTAATAAACAATTTTCGAGTGGACAGGGGCATTAAAAAGAAAAACAACCAAAATGATGATTGAATATGTAACACACTAAGAAGTTTCAATGTATGTGTTTTCAGTTCAATATATGAGTATATCAAATAAAAGTTATGAGAAAATTTATCAACAATATTTAAATGAAACTTGTGTTACTGAAAAGTTATGAAAATATATTACTGCATACCGCTACTACCGCCTGGACAGCGATTTGTATCATAAGGGTTACAGGTTCGTCCATAGACACGGTTGTAAGATTCATACCACATGCCCAGTTCACTAATATTTGTTGTTACCAATGGAATAGCACCAGCTGCTTTCATTAGTTTCACCGTTTCAGCATTGCATGGTGCTCTAACATTCTTTCGAGATACAAGTCCGGCAGTAAAGGGCATTCCTGGAAGATAAATATGAAAACAAAAATATATCTGAAAATGTTAAAAGAAAGCTAATCATATAAGAAAAAAAAGTGCAAGCAACGTCCAATATGAAACATTATCTAGATTTAAAATGTATACATATTTTAGGATTATTCTCTCTACAAGATAAAGCAAATTTATTGTCCAGTATTTCAAAAGAAAGAATTTTTTATCCTAAATATGAAAATGTGTATAGATGGTAGAAACACATATATATATTTTGAATATTATGTTATTAGATGGTCATAAAATTAGAACTGTTCCTTTATTTAATGATGATAAAATAATTCAGGATTGTATTCTTTTTATTTCTTGACAAGTAGAAAAAGTCATAATTTCTCTTACCTTCTACTGCAATAAGTTCCTTTACAGATAATGGCACTCCAAGAAAAGGCATTTCTCGTTCCAGCTCCTCTTCCGTCCTCTGATCACTCGCAATAAATTCATCGATGCGCTGTGCTTCTTCTAAAGCTTTATCAAATCGGAAATTAACAGCAGCATTGATGCTTGGATTGACTTCTTGAATACGTGAAATGTATAAATTGACTAGATCAACACTCTTAAGCTAGAAGAAGGAAAATTTAATCGATTAACAAATACTTTATAGATGCGATAATTAAGATAATTTAGATATTATAATTTGATTTACTTTCATCAACGGAAAAAAAGAGAAAGGTAAAATATCATTCATTGACCTTCATATAAATTGATAAATCTATGTGATGCACCATCATACTCTTTGCTTTTTTTTAAAGTTCATAAAGTTTTATCCATTTATTTGAACTGAGATTACTTTTCAGCCTCTCCTCATATTCCCTTTGGTGATTCTTTTGAAGTAATATAATTTAACCCATTGCTTGGTGCAGTATGGGCAACATCAGGGCTCTTGCACTATAAAAAACCCAAGCAAACAAGCACCATCATATCAAATTAAACAGTCCTCAATTTATTTTTAAATGACATAAGGACTTAAATATATACTATCTACTGTAGTAAGATTTACTTTTAAGCATAAGCAATAAAAAATCTTAATTTAAAATGATTTTTTTAATCTGATAGAATTTCATCTATAACCTCATGATATAATGTGAATTGTAGTCAATGGTAGGATCTTGACAAATATTTATATAATAAATTACTATTCTTTAACTCAAGAGTTTTCTTAATATTGCAAACCCTTGAAATTTAGCAAGTCTCACCCCTTCTTCACACAGTAATGCCACAGAGGTTACACTTTTCCCAGATAAAGTGGCTGCTTGTCACTTTTTAGATTGTATTAACTTGATTAAATAGTATTCATTCATTCCATTCTGCACCAATGACACAATAAAGAAGTTTTGATCATTAAAATCTACAAATAAATGTCATTCTCTTTTCACATTTATGGAAATCTTTTTATGCAAAGCAATTGCAGTCTAACACAGTATTGATGAGTTCACTACAGATATGCCACTGCCTTTCCCACTATTTCCAAATTTTATTTTATTTTCGAGACAAAGCTTTTGGACACAATATTACTTAAATATATATAACAAAGGAAAATTCATTCTTTAAAAAAAAATTTTTCTTGGTTTTCAAATAATTATTCAATACTCCAAGATAAAACTTTTGAATTTCTTAAATGAATTTACATACTTCAGATTTTTTTTTTTTTTTTCCTTTTTTTTCTTATTTTTAAAAATAAGCAGAGAATACAAGTAAATAAAATACAAGGAAAAAGAATAAGAAATTTTGAATTTGAATTTTCTTGTATTTTCTATTAAAACAAAATATTTTATTTAAAAAAAAAAAACACTTGTCATCAATCTGAGAATGAAATTGTATTCCAAAACTTAGAAATATTTAAATATCCATCACTGAAATGACGTATTAAAATGCTCAATGAAAAACAATTTTACAAGCATTGGATAATTCCGTTAAAAGCGTTTATATATATTTAAAATTTACTCCAAACATATTTTATAAACTGATGTGAAAACTCAAACTTATTATTTACAACTAATGAAAACTCAAACTTACAATATCAATTAGTGACAAAACAAATTTATAATATATCATTTTTTTTCTTATATATCATATCATTTTGTTTAATACTTTTTTTGTATCTAATTTAAAAAATCACACAGATTCTAATGTTTTAAAAAGTCATTGATGTATTTGATGGACATATACTATTAAATATTAATATAATGTGCAATGAGAATTTATATTTAACAAAGAAATTGTTTAAATTCATGAAACTCATTTTGTAACTCTATGGTATAGAAGGTATGAATCACATGGAGTATAAGGTTGAATTGCATGTCACTGATAAACAAAGTTAATAAATTTGCTTGCATGATATCTTTATCAATTAATTACTGAAATGCAACTACAAGTAATAGTAAGTTCAGTTGTAAAAATAACCAAAAAGCATCAAGAAATTTTGTTGGTAATCTGGCAAAATCAATTAACAAATCATGTATGTAATTAGCATTTTCAAAAATTTTCATAATAAGCAACAATGCACTTGAGAATATTTTTAAACTTTGCAAAATTTTTTATAGAAGCTTTTTTATCACAATTAAAACTTAATTACCCATGTATCTATATATGAAAAGACTTAATGCATCATTCACTAAATATTCAATCAATTAAATTTTGCTATCTGCTTTCAACATTTGTATACAGACCACATGCCAATGACATGAAGTTACTACTAAGTTTTCCGACGGCATGAGATTAATATACAAGTATCATATATACTTTTACCAATACAACATATTCTAGACACACACAAGAGAAAAACTTTTGTTTTAAAAGTTATAATTTAAATAATTTATTGTAATTATAATTTAAATTGTAATAACTCTTAGAATAAAGGGACAAAAGAAATATATATTAAAAAACAAATTTCATTGATTTAAATTGAATTTAATAATTATTAATTTCTGTATTTTCCCTTGTTTTAACATAAATTGTTACCTATATAATTTTTAAAATGAAATTATTGTTTTGTTAAAACTGTAATAGCCCAAGTGCTTACAAGTTTGCCGAGAAATATGTAATTTTTCTTTGACTTTCCGACTCAATTTTAATTTACTAAGAGAGTCAATAAATAAAATCTCTACTTATTCTTTTTAAGCAGTACAAAATAAAGATTATAAAAAAATTTACCTTCTTTTTTCTGATTTTTGTGGCTAAATTAGTTGCTGACTCAAGAAGCAGAAGATTATTGATTGGAGGCAACTGATCCCGCTTTCCAAAATATGTGATTTTGAACAAAAAATGAACAATAATATCAAAGAGTCGATGAAATACACTAAATGCTTTCCAGAATAATTTCATCTTTCTTGTTTATATAAATTTCATAGCACTGAAACCTGAAAATATATTCATTCACAATGAAATCAAATATTTTAATAAGCTAAACATTCAATTACAAAAATAGCACAATTAAAAACCTATACATTAGATAGTACTACAAAAAAAATATTTAGTTTACATGTTTCTTATACCAGTTTAGCAAATTCAAAACAATATATATATGCATTATAAACATTCAGTACAGTAAAGATAAAAATTCAATATATTCTTTAAGGAATTTTCAATTCAATAGACTGCTATTTTGATGAGAATTTTAAGCACTGAATAGTGAAACAAAATTTTCTACATCAGAACAAAATAGGTTTTCCTATTGTTTATATGGTGACAATTGCATAGTTAGACAATCTTTATAACTTGTTTTCAAAAAAATTTATGTAAACCGTGTATTAACAAACTGCAAGGGTTTAATCGTTTAAGATCGCTCACAAATAGACACTTATGTTATTAAAGTTTATCAATAGCATGAAGTTACAACATATATGAAATTCTATGTACAAATATTTCCTAGCAACAATTTCTTTCATTTACAAAGCATGTAAACAATTAGCATTTTATATTCTTTTGTGATGAAATTTTCGTTTCCTTTTTTGTGGATAGCGATTAGGAAATTTATTATTTCAAGTAATGAATTAAAATTGTACTTTACATGCACAAATAAAGATAGTAAATTAACTGAAATAATGATAAAGAAATGTTTAAATCGAATAGAAAAAGAAGAAAACTTTACGATTTCTGCTTCCGTATTAACACATGCCGGCAGGCGCACCCAAATTTAACTAATCTAATATCGCAACTTCAAAAGAATTAGCTTCGCGTTGGAACAAGTAAAGAAATTAAGTAAACATCTATTCTTCATATAATTACCTTCTTCAATGAGTTACTTTTTCCTTCCTTTTTTTATTCTATTTTAAAGTACGAACCGTACAAGAAGACATTTCGAAACGAACTAAATATTAGCGGACGACACTTCACAGTTACGGCCACAGATAGTGAAAAAGAAAATAATTGGGTTCGGTAGCGCGTGGGGGGAGGGGGGATTATGCTAGAGTAAGCATAGAAGTGATAGCGGTCTTCCGATTAAACATTAATTTAATTCTGTAGAAATTGGATCATAATTTTCAAAAATCATTTGCCAAGTTGCAGAATTATTTCATTATAAGATATAAATCCTATGAGTTATAACATAAGAGATAATAAATTATTTTCTATGTATAAAGGCCTTATCACACTGCGAAATATCGTCTGCACTTTTCGCATTTACTTTTTGCCATAATTTGAGGCGATTAAAAAAAGCTGTTTATCATTCGTCAGTCCCCTCGCTTTAACAGCAGCAGTATAGTTTTTGTAGTCAAAAACTAAATGTAATAATATCTGACATATTGTGCCAATATAAGAAATTTCAATGAATTTCTACTTTTCAAAATGAACTTTTTCTGTGGTAAAACGTTTTCTATAGCGAAAGCCGTAAACGAAGATATGTGGACAGACAATACAATAATAATGATTTTAATTATAGTTCAGATCATTTCCAGTATAACAAATATTTCCTTCCTGATGAGCTGTGTTAAAGCATTATTAGTTTTGCTGAATGAAAAATTAAAAGAATCTATATACATAAAAATAGAATGCAAAAAACAAACTTGAAGAAATAAATGAAAAAAAAAAAACCCTTTTCGTTTTCTAGCGATGAAAAATCCAAAAATATCAGATTTTTTTTAAAGGCATATTAAAAAATTTTTTATATATATTTTTAATTTTATTGTTCTGTGATATAGTTTACAGTAATAATTTGTCTTTTTTAAAATTGTCGTTGTGACTTATGACACTTAGCAAGCCCGCTGACACTTATCAGACATCGATTTAAGCCGAGTGAGCGGCATTTGTTTTCTCAGTCTCGAAAAAGGATCTTTTTTACGAAAAAAAAAAAAGAAGGTAAATTTGATTGTTGTCTCCAATGACACTTGCCATTGACAAGCCCATTGATCGCCGTCATCGCTTTTAAGCCTAAGTTAGCGTCCCTTGTTTTTTCAGCAGCGCCAACCAGGGCCATGAATACGACTTGGCTACGTTCATGCTTCACATTCGTTTGCACAACCCCTTTTTACAGGGAGGAGGCACGTTCACACACCTCACAGATAAAACACAGAATGCCCGAACCGGGACTCGAACGTGGTACGTCCAGATCACGGGGAAGACACGCTACCTCTATCCCAGGACGGTAGCATGACGCAGTTCATATAACAACCATTCATGTGCTTTTCTGAAGCAGATACGTCCCGTCATCGGCGAGAGTACCTTTAATTTGAGAATAATTCATCATTGCATTTTTCAGATTAAAAATTAGTTAAAAATTAACAACCAGATAATGCTATTTATACAGAATCAAAATTCCATATACATCCAATCGATTTAATAATAAATCTCAAAATATGTCGTTGGTAATACATACGTGTGCAAAATTTTAAAATTCTAATAAGGAAGATCTGAGTTAAAACTAAATTACAAAATAACACTGTAAAAACACGAAGCAAGCTAAATAGAAGCAATTAAAACGGATTATATATACGATGGACTTACCCCACAAAAAATCTGATGGAGTTTATGGAAAGTTGCTATTGCATAATCGATAAACTGATACAATGTCAAACAAAATTGTTATTTTCATTGAAAAATCATTTTTTTCCCTCTTCGAAAAGAAGGAGAAAAAAAAAGAAAACTCAGCGGGAGTGACCTTCCAGGGCTTTCTCGTAAATTCTGTAAAAAGCATTATTTCAGAAAACGCTTTGGAGTACAATAGTTACGAAATATTAAACCTTGACTTCAATGTAGCAAATTTATTGTATCTATCATGAGATCCTTGGCAAGTTTTTTGGGCTATAAATCCCTGGATTAATAATGTAAGAAGATCAAAATTGAATTTTTGTCGCATTTTTTCAAGCTATGTAGACCAAATATACAAAATCTTGATGCAAAATATTTTATATAAAACTCATGACCCAAACACGTTATCTAAATTTTGAGTATCGCGTTTGCCTGTTTTTGAAAGGACAGACAGACCCCAGGATGAACTTATAGATACATATAGCTCAAAATACACGGATTGATACATATAGCTCAAAAT